>SNQJ01S0005570.1:113031-203478 GCA_010110895.2 Picea sitchensis
TGTTCATTGCTTATTTACTCTGCAGTTATTGGATGATAATGCTACATTGATATAACTCTTGGATTATATGGTTTAAAAGGATTAAATTTCTCTATCACTGAATCACTCCCCCCCCCCCTCCTCTCTGTAATCCAACAAAATGTTTGTTACAGAAATAGCAAGGCAATATAACTACTCGTTGCATTTATTCCATGAGAAGAGAAAAAAGCAGTTCATTCCTCTGCCTTGGAAAGTCGGGGACTTCGTGTTCAAGAACGTCAAGAAAATTGACGAATTCGCAGACCATTTCAACAACTTGAACCTAAGATATGTTGAAAGGCTAAGAGGGTTCGACCCTAATAGGATATTTTTAGAACATTTACTGGCAATTGGCCTCATCAATTCTTTTATCCAGACACGCCTGAATGAAGACAGAGACAATGATGACAACACTCCTCCTTCTGACGTTGGCGACCTAGAGACATTACAAAGCACCATTGAATTGTACAAACAATAGGGAAAATGCCTCGGTGAGAAGAGTGTTTAATCCCCGGCTACCAATCTCGAGAGTACGACATCCTGTACCATCGCTCCAATGGCCCACCCCAGTAAGAAAGAAACCCAAAATTCTTCAAACGGAGGAGTAGATAAGAACCCTCCTTGCGGTAAAATTGATAGTTCTCACAATCTTCCCATGAGGAAGAAGAGAAAAAACGTTGTAGGGCAAGCAGAAAAGCCTGAAATTGAAAGTGAAGACATGGAACTTGAGACTGATCTGGATAGCATATTCTGCAACGTTGATCAGCCCTGGGAGGCGATCCACCATAGTCCCCTAATGGAAATAACTGAGACCAAATTTTTTTACAAAGATGAATCCTTCGTATTCCAGAGCATTGTTTTTTACAGCGAGTCTAAAAATTTAATTATTGAAAAGAGATATGTAAGAAATAAGAAAGGGAAATATCATTTAGAGATTGACCTTAGGAACATGTGGTCATCTCAAATCTCCCGACTTCACCGAGCAACTGGAGATGCTCTTGATGATTCCATTGGAGGCATTGAGTTTGAGAATGCCAGACTGAAGGACCGACTCGAGGAATTGGAGGAAGCTTTGATTCATATCCCATTGCTTGCCAGTCCTTTAGAAATAACCATGCTTGCCACCCCTACAACCAAGTTAAAAGGATCCTCCAGCCTCCTCGCATCGTGTAGAGGCTATGTGGAGAATAATATCAAGAAAAGAATGGAGTTGCTTACTTAGACATGGGAAACATCACAAAGTATGGCTTCCCTTGGAACAAGGGCACATGCTTTGCACGAACATTTGCAGGTGGATTTAAAAAATGAAGAACGTTTCCATATAGAGACGGTCATCCCTTTTGGCATCCATGTCAGCAACATGACAGATATGAGAAGAAGACAAGAATATCTCCCCTCCCCAAATTGGATCACTCAATTAAATGCATGTTGTAAAGAGAAAGTGAATAACCTGCATCTCATTGTCCAATCATGTGAACAAGCCATATCAAAGAAAGAAGAATTATTCAGAAAGTTGACCAAAATAGACTTAACCAGAAGTACCAGCAAGGTCCAAGACCCCAACTTAATTGTCAACTCCTTGCCCTTAACCAAGCAAGCCTTCGATAAACAAGTTGATATTTTTAAGGGGTTGTCTTTAGAAAAGTTTTACAACATCCTTGAATATGGTGAAGATGATGTGGACAATTGGCTAGTGGACTATTCGGTACAAAATGAAGAAATTGATCAGGCTCTGCGTAATCTTTCTATCAATCTAAGGGAATTAGAAAAGGATATTTTCAACATAAAAATCTAGGATGAGATCAACGTGGCCCCCATGAGAGGCTACATTGAATAATGGCTCCAAAGGGCAATTAACAGGCTCACCGACTAAGGGAAACAGGTAGTTGGCACGATTCCAGTAGCCGTCAACGATAGGAATAAAAAGGCATCAACAAGCAAATAGCAAAGGGGGAGATATATACCATCAGTGTAAGTCTATACTGCTCACATCTTGTTTTGTTTATCAATCCAGCTATTCCACCTCTTTAAATAGAAATGTCTAACCAAAGACTGATAACTTCCAATTTCTTCTTTTCAGGTCTTTCTCTCTACCGTCGCCCACTTATTCTTTCTACAGCCCAATTTCGTGTACTTATTTATTTTATGGTCTGTGGGAGCCCCAATCCCAGTCTATATGACAAATGCATTTAAATTTCTAGGAATATGTAACAGATCATATTATTTTTTGATATATTTCAAATAAAACTACTTTTTTTGTAATGCAAAATTAGTTCTCTTTATGCATATCGGTCATCTTCTTTTATTTTTATGTGCTCGGAAATTTTTGTTTTCAACTATGTTGAATGTCAAGAGATTGTGTTTATTTAATTTGAATGTTTAATGTGTGTGATTCCTGGTCCTATTTTCCAAGAACCTTTATTTCAAAAACAAAAAACAAAAAATTCTATTGTTTTGTATTGCTTCAAGTCATTGTGACGGATATTCTCTAAGTCCCACATTTGAACTATACACGCCACAGGAAAAACTTATAGAGGAGTACCACATCTATAAGAACGTAGTAGGATTCAAAAAAAAAAATATTGTTTCTTTGCCACTGCATATAACTTATTTATCCTAACATGTATAGAGACACACAAGCCAGATGATCTATTTAAAGAAGTGACTATGAAAATTGTACTTAACTCTAACCAGTTGGAAGTATATAGAAATCATTATGAATGAATTTCATAAATACATTGAAGAGATAAAACATGCAAGGTAGGAACGAAAATTTCGAACATGGCAAATCAGACTCTGTCTGGTGTACTACTGGTAAAAATAAAAGCAAGATGGATTATGCAAAACACAGTATAATTAGAATGAAAATACTTTCAAAAATTAAATGGTTTCAATGGCACAATTGCTCTAGGATATATGTGTCATTTTCTGCATGGATACCACATGTACTTCATGTTGCTTGCCACATGTCCGCTGCAATTTCCATTTTCCTCCGCTACTTATTCCCCGTCCTTGTGCATTTATTCACATTCCAACCCGACAGGGACTACGCTGCCATGTAGCACTTGTTTGTTATAATATATATATTCATTAAAAAATGAGCTATTCTATCTCTTAATTTTTTTGCAATTATATGATGTGGCAAAGTGTTTTCAAGTAAGGATTGCTCTAAGGATTGTTCTCATATAAGGAATTAAACACACCAATTTCAAGTTCTAACAATTAATATTGATTGACGTGGTTGGCTATGCTTGACTATGTTATTCTTCATCTTAGGCCTAAAATGTTGGGAAACCTCTTTTTGGGCAAAAGAAATGTTGTAGAGATAATTACTCATCCTTAATGCCAAGTAGTTATTATCATCATAATAATATAATTGTCAATTGTATATCCTATGTGCTCCACATCCCTTATCTAAGAATCCTTTACATAAGGTTGAACCTAATAACAAAGATGACCAACCAAGAGAAGGCACCATAAGGTGGTTTTGCTTGAACACAAAATCATTAATGTATACAAAGACAATCACAATCTTATCTATTGTGGTAAACTTGTATGCTATCTTGCAACATGGTTATCTAATTTTGATGTAATTTTTCTTCACCCAAGTAATGTGAGGCTTGGCAATTTTAGTCATTTTGCAACCTGGAAATACAATTATTGGGGTCGAAAATGGTGTAATCAACATAGTGTATTGCCCTAGGGGTTAGTACACATTGAGAGCTTTCCAATGGTTCAAAGAGCACCTCAATTGGAATATGTATGAGAAAGTAATGGCCTCCATGAGTATTTCTTTATTCTATTGTAGGGTATTTATTAGAATTTTGAACAAGAGAATTTCCAATGAGAAGCATACTAAAAACATAGAATGTATTCTATATTCTCACTAGATTGATTGCAAGTACCACCGAATAGTTATTTATTAGATATATCTTTATAGAGTGAGGATATTTCAGGAGGAATATGGGGTAAGTGATATGTTAGTTAGAAGACATAATAGGATGAGATCAACCAAAGGTCAAAAGGTCAAAATAAAATTTCATAGACACATGGAATTTTTTCACGTTGAAGAAGGGACATGTTGTTATGGGAATGACATAAAATATGACCTTGAGGTCCCCCCGAGGTACAAACATCTAGTCAAAGTGTGGGAACCAAAACAACTTCTAGAGATGGACACTAACGTTTGCCTCAATTAAAGAATTTATCAAATTGCTCCATCGTCTATACATGTTCTAGGATTATTTTCCATGGATGGCATAAAGGTCAAATATGGCAAAGTAATTGAATCAATGGAGTATGTCAAACCATGTTATAGTTATGAAGTTTGGATTAGGTTGGAAATATATGTGAAGTATACAGAGATATGATGCTCATGTAGACTATATACAACTAAAAGACTTTAATCAAAATTAAGGAGCGGTTATGCACATTTATGGAAGGCCAAAAGCTTCTAACAATATTACGGGGTTTATAAACAATACATGACTCAAGAAAACAAGAAAGACACCCAATTTCCTATTTAAGGGACGCGAAGGAAATCAAATTGTGGTTTTTGCAACAAAAACATTAATGGCAGGGGAGGAGTTGTTGATAAATTATGATTGGAATCAAATATTAGAAGCAAACCTTGTTATTGTTGGGGTACTTATGCTTTGTTATTTATGTATCTAATTAATACATTTTTATGTTTAATTATCTTGAATGATGTTAATATTTGATATTGATTCTTTTGATGTAATTAACAAAAATGTTTTTGTTGATCATTTTTTGCAAGGGTTTGATCATTTTTGTGAAGTCTAAAGTGAAACGCCTTACAAAAAGTATCTTACTGAAGAAATACTACATTGATTTCTTGTTGTGAGGTAAGGAAATTTGACTAGTGGCCTTAGTTTATTTAAGGTCTACTAGTATACCATCTTTAGAAATAATATGACCCAACATCTTACTTCCAGCCGTAGAAAAAATACTCTCCTTGGGGTTTAACGAGATCCCATACTTCCTGCATCTTTCAAATATCTGCTTGAGATGTTGAAGATTCTCATGTCCTTTTTTTAATATATGGTCACATCATCCAAGTATACTACCATGTTGCAATTAATTAGGCCTCTAAAAGCGATACCCATAGCTCCTTAGAAGGTAGCATTGTCATTTGTTCATCCTAAAGGAGTTCTTTTGTATACAAATGTTCCCCACTTTGTTCAAAATACAGTCTTTAGCATGTCTTGATCGGTAACTAACTCTTGTTTATAACCAAAGAAACCATCCAATAATGAGAGCATTTTGATATTAACACCTATTGTAGAATCTATTCCATTAGAGGAATAGGGTAATTACCTTTCTCAAATGCCCTATTAATATTCAAAGACAATTTTTTCCATTTTTCTTTCGAACTAGAACCATATTTGCCACCCATGAAAAGAGATGTACCTAAAAAATGATTTTAGCATCCAATGAATTCTTCAACACCTTTTGTATCAATGGTTCCAATGTCGAATGAATCATTCCTAACTTCTACTAATAAGGATTAACATCCTTTTTTAGGGGTATGGTTGATGGATGATTTTAGTGGCATATGTCTTAATACCATTGTATGTTCATGTGAAGACACCATGATATTGCTTGAACAATTTTATATAAGTCTACCTTTCTTATTCTATGCAACTAGATCATAGACTTACAATTTTGGGATCCTTCGCCAAGTTCTACAACTTCGTGTTTCATTGAACAACTATTGGTTTTGACATTGTTAGCCTTTTAAATTGGTCTTGCAAATCGAATAGTTTTTCGAGAGTAAGAACGGTCTTAGGGATTGTGTTTGATTTTATATTTTCCATCCCCTCTTGATATTCTTCTAGTGCTTTTGAATGTTCCTCATCATCAATAAAAACAACTTGAAATGTACCCTCACAAGTGAGGAGATCAATAAGTTATTGATCATCATTGAATACCCTAAAATTGGTAACATTGTTTGGGACAGAGGGCATGTAAACCAATTCAACAAAAAAATTATTAGTGACAAATATCTATAGGACCCAAATTATAAGCAATATTATCCAAAGCATATACTTTTGAATTTTGAATTTGAGGAAAACTATATTAAATGCTTGAAATTCATTGATTAAGCTCCATGCCTTGTGCTGGTAAATTGTTAATTGAGGAGACACACAATGTATGGAATTCCTTATTTGTCTCACTATAATTTCATAATCACCAAAACATTTGATAGATCTTAAACCGATAACTTTTACGAGTCCCTGAACCAATGCTTCATACTTGGCCATGTTGTTAGTCCATTCAAATTCTAGATTATAGGAAATTTAAACTTTCTTGTATGTTGGATCAATCGGGATGTATCCATCTTCTAATCCTTCCTAAGACATAAAACCATCAAAATAATGTTTCCAAAGGGAAGAAGCTACTTTTAAGTTATCTTTATCTACTTCTAATAATCTACAATGGGAGCCTAGTCAATATAGGTGCAATGAAGGAGTTCATATTGTTTTCCATATTCGAAAGGTGATATTTTTGTAGAAAACTTTCCAAGACTAAATTCCAAAAATCAATTCCTAAGAACTAAAATTGAGAACAAAACTAACTCATTTTTATTCTCAAGGTCAGTGATTGCATGTTTCATATACTCTTCTCAGTCTACCATGATTTCATTTTTTTTACCCTTCCAAGGTAACCATAAATGTGACCAATCTATTGCAAATAATTGTTTAGCTTCTGTGACCAATCTCTACTCAATAACAAACCATAAGCATCCAGAATGTCAACAACAATAATATCAATTATTCAATGAATTTTAGAATTGGAATATAATCTAATAATCACATTTTTCAATTAATCACCTTTAATGTTAATCTATCTAATTGAATTATGTAAATGGAGCTTTTACTAGGTTTTGCATTTAAATTTCTACAAACATACAAGGGATCACATTAGAAGAGGCTCTATAATTGACCAAATAGTTATGGACATTCTAATTGAAAACCTCAAAAGTCATCAGAAAAGGTGGAGTATGAGAAACATACTTATTTCCAAATATAGTTGCATTAATCAACTACTTATGTTTAACATTAGTGATGTTTGTTATGGGCTTCTACTTCTTAAAAACAACAATCGGTTTATGTTTATTCTTAGAAGGTTCATTCAAGGTTGTATGCAACAATTTCTTCTATTGAGTTATATTGCAGAGATCATACATTGTTATATTAGATTTTGTCTTTTATAGATCTTTTGTAATGTTATATTCCAAATTAAAAATGGGAAAATGAATGGTTTTATCTTTCTCATAGTCAGTGACCATTTTCTTAGAAGTAGAAGTAGAAGGTGTAGTTGGTTGAGAAAGATCCCCCTTGCTTTATAAATTATAGTCACTTGGTGAAGCTTGAATTGTGTGCATCTCTTTAAACACTTCATTTCCTTCCTCATCTTCAATATCTTTGCAAGATAAAACATCCCACAACATCATTGATGTTTCTTCTATTTGTTCGATGATTTCTTCTTGTTCTACTTTTCCCCAGTCTCCTTAGTTTCTTGGGTCGAAGAATTTGAATGTGGGGGTGTAGAAACAAAAACGAAAAACATATTTACAAATTGTGATCATTTTTTCTTTGAATGGTTAGCCATATGCTCTCTACAAAAATTATCCATAGCAAAATTTTCTAGATCTAAATTAGAATGAGTAGGAGGAGCTTCTGGAAGCATTGGATTTTTCTTAAAGAATGACTTAAATGGTTTCTTTGTTGAAATTCCCTCCATAGAACCCTTCTTTAAATCAATTGTTTCATTGGAAAGATTATCAATGATTCATTGTAGACTTTATATGTTAGCATAGTCATTTTATTTAACTTTGGGGCTTTGTTTAGTCAATTAAACTAGTTTCTCGGTAGTGGGTACAATTTTCTTTTCTTCTACTCCAGGAGTCCCTTCAAGATTTATCATCTCTTTTTCCACGTTGATTGCTTTAATTTTTTCATCCAATGTATTTTTTCTCGCTCTATGGCAATGGAAACAAGAAAAGAAAAAGTATAAAAATCAAAGTAAACATCAACAATTGGTCTAGAAGTCTTGGGTATTTTATTAAGGATTGTAGTGAATCTTTAATTGAAATCCTTAATTATTTCTTTGATATCCATCTTCGTCCTAGAAAATTTTAATACCAATGCAGGTGGGGTTCTTTTGTCACCAAATTTGGTTAAGAATGTTGTTTCAAATTGATCCTAGCTAGTAATAGATATTGTAGCTAAATTGAAGTATCATGTAGAAGATTTATTTTCAAAAGTGTATGGAAAAAGCCAACAAACAACATCCTCATGGTGAATGTTCATTAATATAACTATTAGCATAAAAAATTTAATACGATCTTTAGGTGGTCTAGATTTATCTAAGTCAAATTTAGGTAACAACCTTTCAAGATGTTTCAATAAATCATGAGCTTATCTAGGTATAGCAAGGGCATCTTGGGATAGCCAAGCAAGCTATTGATTTTGATTTCCAACCATATGGATATGGTTAGCTTCAGATAGAGAATTAGCATATGATGCAACATGATTAATAGACTAAATAAGAGGAGGAATCTGGTCTAAGGAATTAAATATTTCATCCAATGAATGAAAGACCAAGTGATCCAAAAAGGATCCAGAGAAAACTAAGAACTCAAAACTCGCAGAAGCAACTCAAGATGCTCAGCATGGCCTCAGCAGACAGAGAAAGGGAAAAAATTCAAAGTTCTCAAAACTCAGTGAAAATGACATTATTACAAAGAGTGTGTCGCAAGGTTTCTAACGATGCAAACGATGCATCAAACGGAGTTACGGATCGAAAGATATTCGCAGTCAAAATTTGGTCAACCTAGCCTAGTAAGCAAGGGGATGAGTCAACATCCGTATTGTTGACGTCATCATCCATACATCACATGTGGAAGGAGAAGGAGGTGACACGTGTTATGATAATGTCAGCATGGTGACATGGCATCACCAGAGGCTACCACGTGTCACCCAAATTTGGCACTTATGGACCAATTTGTGGACCAATAGGATTTTGCCATGTGGCAGTCTATATGGTCCACACAGTGATGTGGCACCGATATGGCATCGTGACTGTTAGCACTCTGTAAATCTGTCTGGATGAATAGACAAATGACAGTGGTAACTGTTTCAACCAGCTTTAGAGCTGAGGCACTAGCCTGCTCAACTAAGAGAGGGCTCTCTCGTGTCACTTGATATATCTATGGCAATCAGTGGCTAGATTTGGTTTGTTTTGGGGGTTTTTATAAAGTTTGTTGGCCAAGAAGAGGAAGGACACACAGGGCTATGGAGTCAAAATTATGAAATTGAATGAAAACAATGATCAGCTGATAGAACTCTCCAGAGGATAAAGGCTAAATGAGGTAATGAATTTGAGTTGTAATTTAAAATAAATCAGAGTGATAAGAGGAAAGAGGAAACAAATAACTGCATCAGAGCATTACGGAAATGAATTATGAATTAGCTAAGAAGAAACATACACAGTTTAAATTGCTTAAGCCGAGAGCGTCACAATACGAATTCTGGGCCTTTAACTCTCCAATTTAAACAGAAGACAGTGTAAATGGAATTAAAGAAACACAGGAAATACATACAATGAGGGAAGACAAAACTCATATCATAGCCATTAGAATCTTTTCATAAACAGTTCAAAATGCTTATGCATATGTATTCAATTCAATCCCAAAAAATTACAATAGAGTCCAGAACCACCAGAATTGTGCCCTTGCACTTCTGCCCACCTTAATACACTCAGAACCTCTAACACTTATACCATTCGAGTTCCTTTAGTGTGCAACCGGCTAGAATAATTGAAATGAAACGTTTGAGCTTCTACAATGATTACAAATGACAGTTTTCAGAAAAACGTTTCATGATCCCTGCAGATTCCTCTGACGCTCCAGCTCCTTCCTTTCCCACGTTCTCTTTGAAATGTCACTCATAATATTTAAAATATAATTGCATTTATCGATATTCTCATTAAACATTTGGGAATAATATATTTGAAATAAAAATTATTCCCAAATATTTTTCTATCCGGTAGAATTAAATTTCCATAATTTAATTCATGCCCGTGGTTTTTAAGACCATGTTTTGTTTGCCCAATTCACCATTTCATTGAAAAAACATTTACTTTTACCATTTCCCTGTGAAAAACATTTACTGTGTAATGTTTTTCCAATTTACCATTTCAATGTGGAAAAACATTTACTGTGTAATGTTTTTCCAATTTACCGTTTCACTGTGGAAAAACATTTACTGAGTACTGTTTTTACAATTTACCGTCTTTGGCAAAACACCTTTTATCTTCTTCTTTTACTTCTGTAAAACCTTTGGATGAAAATTATCCAAGTTTCTATTCATGTGCATCTTCCATTTAATTATTTTCCATGGAAATAAACATTAGTCTCCTTGATTTGTAAAATTTAAATTTTACCTCTGTAAAACCTTTTCACTGTGAGGAGGAATCTCATTTATTGGAAATCCCATAATCATTATTGAAATGCACTCCTGGAAAAATGCCGCACATAAAACATATGATAAATGTTTGCATTTATTATATCAGGCTTGGGCTAAAAGTGGTTTAATCCAAACTGCTTTTACCTCCGATGTGTAAAAACACGTGTCCACCAAATAAACCACGGTGGTTTTCCCCAGTCCACCTTCACATAATTAACCTCCTCATTACTTTAATCCCCGATATGTATGTGCGCCCTCCATCCAACCTTTGACTTTTCCATATTATAAATTGAGATTCATGCCCATGATTTGATGTGATTTCATAAATTAAATATTGGATTAAATATTAATATAAATATAAAATTATTTATATTAATAATAAAAAAACCCCTTTTTTCTATTTTCGAAGGAATTTGGGCATATGAGGCTTAACACGTGATTTTGTGGATGGGATAAGGGTGCTTAATAAAAGGCATATTTTTTATTTTCAACGGGAATATGAAAATAAAGGTAAAAATGAATGAAGTTATGGAACTAAGGGATTTAGATAGGAATTAAGGCTAGGTATAGGCTTGGGATATTTGCCAATTTTTTACTCATGGAGTACATGACTATTTTGGATGATGAGTTGAGTGAAGGATTTAGGTGATGGGAGCTTGACAGAGCTAGTGAAAAAGTTTGAAAGTCTGAGTGGAAATATAGCATAAGGACAAGACGCTTTGGGAAAAATTAATACAAATTAGCAGGTGATAACAATGGCATCGCATGGCGAGTTGGCAGTGATGTGGCTTCCATACGATGATCTGGCACTGACATGGTAGGCTGACAAAGTAGTGGATGGCATGGTCGAATGGGAGGTTTCCATGTGGCAGTGGGAAAATGCCCAATGACAGCCGGTATCCAAAATTTGAAAAAAACCAAATGATTTGGCAGGTCCGCCAAATCCAACCAATATAACAACAAAGCCAAAAGGGGGAGGCCCGCAGGTTTGACCTAGGGAACTCTTCCCTCCACTATGCCTTAATACTCGCGCCATAGCCAATGGGACAACAACCCTTACATTGTAATGAACGCCACCCCTTTTACTTAAACGTTGCATCTGTCGAGCCCAGAGGAGGAGGCGCGCATGAGGTACGGTCAGGCATGCAGTTAGAGGCAAGTACAGCAGCATTAATTACTCATTTGCAGAGGTTTTTTTACTAGCCTTAAATGAAAGCAATTGTAACTAAATATGTAAAGTGGTGTGTGATGTGTTTTACTTGTAAGCCCACTAATAGAAAACCGATGCTATACTCACCACTTATTGTTCCATCTCATCCATGGGAAAGTATCTCCATGGATTTTGTAGGAGGTTTACCAATGTCAAAAGGGGGTCATGACTATTTGTTTGTTGTAGTGGATAGGTTCAGCAAGATTTGTCTCTTAATGCCATGTAAAAAGAATATCACTCCTGAGCAGACTGCTAATCTCTTCTTTCAGTATGTTTGGGTTCACTTTGGGTTACCCACATCCATTATCTCGGATCGAGATACTCGATTCCTTTGGGACTTTTGGACAATCTTGTGGAGAATGATGGACACCAAATTGAAGAGGAGCATTGTTTTCCATCCATAGACTGACGGACAGACAGATGTGGTAAACCAAACAGTGGTACTTTTGATTCAAGGCTACTACAACAAGCATCCTAAGTTATGGGATGAACAAATACCCTATGTAAAGCATGCTTACAGCCAAGCCTTACATTCCTCCACTCATTGTTAACCTTTTGAGACATGTTTCATGTACCTACCTAAGGTTCCTTTGGACTTGATGTATGCGAGAGATACTAATGCAAATGAAGAAAGAACAGAGGACAGAGCCCGCAAGTTCATCAAGAGGATCCAACAGGTGCACCAGGAAGTTAGGGAACAGTTGGATAAAATTCAAGCACAGTATAAAGCTCGGCATGACAAGCACATGGTTGATCATCAATTCCAGGTTGGAGACCGAGTATGACTTCACATCAACAAGGAGAGATTGAAGGGTGAAGGCAAGAAACTCGAGCCCATTCGTTATGGACCCTTCACTATCTTGGAGAAAAGTGGTACCAATGATTTTCATATGGATCTTCCACCTTATATGGAGATTTACTCGGTTGTGAACGTAGATAACTTGAAACTTTTTTAGCCTCCCGTGATCATGGATCAGGATGAGGAAGTTTCAATACCTTCAGTTGATGAATTTTCTCCTAAGTACTTGGATGAGTTAAAGAAAGATATCATCTTGGACAAAAGGACGAGAACTTCACGCAGAGGTGATGTTGATTATCTTCGAGTAGGCTTAAAGGGTACACATCCAAGCAAGGCAAAGTGAATAGAGAAGGATAAAGTGAGGGGACTCTTCCCTCACTTATATGTCGATTGATGAAATCTTTTGGTGGTCCAAAAATCTCTCAGTGGGAAGGCGTGATCCAAAAAGGATCCAGAGAAGACTAAGAACAACTCAGAACTTGCAGAAGCAACTCAAGATGCTTAGAATGGCCTCAGCAGATAGAGAAAGGGCAAAAATTCAAATTCTCAAAACTCATTGAAAATGACATTATCACGAATAGGGCGTCGCAAGCTTTCTAATGGTGCCTCAAACGTAGTTACGGATTGAAAGATATTCGCAGTCAAAGTTTGGTCAACCTAGCCCAGTCAATAAGGGGATGAGTCAGCATCTGTACTGCTGACGTCAATGTAAAAAATTCTACACCTACTAAACATCCATAGAGCTCATCCATGACTTATGAACAAAGTGAAGAAAGGCATAACCAAGTATCCAAATTGTGGAATCAATTTAAGGAATTGGATGATAGGATGATAAAAACATGTTGATTTGGTGCCTTTGCAAATAGAAATAGAAAATCATATGGTTTAGAAGATAGAAAAATTACAAAGTTCCTTGGAAGCTATTCTCATACATACCTTGTATGAGAGGCTCTCTAAAAGTGATTATGTGACCCAGGGAACTCATGAAAATAGAGATAGTACTCAAGTTGAACAACCTTCCATCAATAAGCATATCCCCAGAGGATTTAGCTATAATATTGGAGCTAATCATGTATTAGTTCCTAAGGGTATCCACTTCCCAATATTAAGGAAGTTTGATGGAACAAATGTCTTTACATGGGTAAACCAAATAGAGTAATACTTCGAATTACATCATACTATGGGTGATAAGTAAAGGATTTCCTTACAATTTTGTACTTTGATACAAAACCTTGTTAATGGTATCAATGGGTAGTTAAAAGGAAACCTTGTTCTTATCATTATACCTGGGGTTTATTTACAAGAGACCTAGAAGCACAATATGGTAAAGTTTAGAAACAAGATTACTTTTGTTAATTGACAAGAATCAACAATCTAGGTTATCTTGAAGATTGTAATTCAAAAAAAAATCATATTTTTTGAGGAAAAATTCATTTATTCTTCCAGGGCTAACAATGCATTTATCCTTTCATCTAAAATCTAGTTGTGATTAGTAGTAACCTCGCGCACGCGCCTGCACTGGTGCGCCCCTCTTTCCACTTGCCCACACTGCCATGGCCCCAGGAGGGGGCCCCGAGGCTCCCCCCCCCCTTCTCCCTCCATAGATCACAGCCTTCATGAAGCTAGTCGCAGCTAGCAACAAACACGTTGTCTCGGAGACGCAACAGAAATTTGTTCAAAATATGGATAACATTCCTTTAGTCGCCCTCCCAGCAAAAGAAACATGTCGATCTACATTGAACTTAGTTGAATAGGGGCTCATTGGACAGTTCACTGGATTTTGGCCTTCTCCCAAAGTTGTAGACGCATGGGTGCAGGGGAACTGGGGCCCTCTAGTTAAGGAAGGTATCAAAAGCCACCTTGTTGGCAGGGGATTCTTCGTATTCGTCTTTGACAATCTAGAAGACATAAATCTCATCTTCAGGAATGGACCATATTTTATGGGCCCTCAGGGTCTGTACCTGAACAAATGGTCTCTAGATTTCAATCTGACGCAAGATGTGCCTTCGGTTGTTCTGGTCTGGGTGTGCCTTTTTCAGTTACCCTTGCATTGCTGGAATCTAAAGTCATTAGAATCCATTGGAAACACTCTCAGAAAATACATCGACAAAGCATAGAGAAACGAACAGTATTCCTGTGCAAGAATATGCGTCGAAGTCAATTTGGAGGTGGGGCTCCCAGAAGCCATTCAACTAAAGGTCGCAGATTGTCTCACATCCAAGAATTGGATTATGAACAACTTCCATTTAAATGCAGGTATTTCCATGGCTACGGACATTTTTCTCGGCATTGCAAAAAGAAGGCCGAGGAAGAGGTGGATATCTCGAAAGGCGATCAATGGACACAGGTTCATAAAGCAGCCCCGCCAAAGCATAACAGCAGATCTAAAGGGAAAGGGGCGCCAATGGGGTCTAGCACCCCTACAGATTGTTGGCAATATTTAGCAGATTTTTTAGATATCTTCTCTCCTTAGAACATTATTCTAGCCATAGATCTAAACTCAGTATTCGAACCAAAAGAAAAGAGAGGAGGCAATAGTGGCAGGAACCAAATGCTCCCCTTCATTGAGGATTTGTTTCATCAATGGGATCTCCTTGACTTCAAGCCTTCGAAAGGACTCTACACCTGGACAAATAATAGAGTTGGGGATGATCACATCTCAGCTCGCTTGGATAGGTTCTTAATTCAGAGCTCATTCCTACAAGAAAGGAGGTTAATCTCTTCCAAGATTCTCCCAAAATTGACTTCCGACCACAAACGTATCCTATTGAATTTGGAAGAAGAAGAAAATATGGGCCCAATTCCTTTTCGTTTCAGCCCTCTTTGTAGATAAGGAGGGTTTTCTAGAAATTATCCATTCAACTTGGTCCTCTCCAGTTACAGGGTCTCCAAGCTTTGTGTGGGAGAAGAGATTAAAGGCAACAAAATATGCATTGAAAGCTTGGGTTAAAAATCCCATTAACACCCCCTTTAGTCTCAGACGAGAGATTGTTCAACAATTATCAGATTTGCAATTGGAAATGGAGATTAAGGACATCTTCAACTCAGATTTAGAGAAAAAACAAGTTGTTCAAAGTAAAAATTTATGTGCTTTTCACCATGAAGAAGAGTACTAGAGGCTTAAGTCTTGAAGCTTGTGGCTAAAAGCTGGAGACCAAAACACCTCCTACCTTCATCAACAATTCAGAGCCCACCTTTCCCGAAATCACATTTCTGAAATTGCCTCCACGGATGGATCGATACACAAAGGTTTTGATCAACTCAAAGTAGCAGCAGAAATACATTTTCAAAACCTTTACAAGGAAGAAGGCTCTGGTTGTGAAGAGGTTACCTAGAACTTCCTCTCACACATTCCCTCTCTTGTAAGCAGGGATGACAATTCAGTCCTCATGAAGCCATTTACTGAAGAAGAAATTTTCAATGTCATATGGTCCATGGAGCCCGACAAATCTCTAGGGCCAGATGGTTTCTCAACCCATTTTTATAGAGCATGCTGGGACATAATCAAGACTGATTTGTTGAGAATGATTAAAGATTTCCATCAAAGAGGCAAAGTGGGAGGCATCACTAACTCCACTTTCCTATCTTTAATCCCCAAAGAAGTTAATTCGAGATCCTTTGAAAGATTCAGGCCTATCTCGCTCTACAACACTTCTTACAAAATTATGTCCAAGATATTGGCAAATAGAATTAAGCCTCTACTAGAGAATCTCATTTCCCCCATGCAAGGTGGATTTCAAATATGATTCAAGACTTTCTCTAGCGTGGAGGTAAAGGAAATCAAAAGAAATACCACTTGGTCAATTGGGAAATTGTCAAACGCCCATATTCTGAAGGTGGCTTATAGGTTAGAGATCCCGAGCTTGCAAACCTGGCACTGGGTGGCAAAATCCTTTGGAAACTTTAGCAAATTGTCGACACCCTGTAAGCAAACACCTAAGGAAAAAATACCTCAATGGTGCCTCTGTGAGAAATCTCTAGGTAGAAAATACTCCCAAAGGCACTCTGATTTGGAATCTTTGTCGTCGCGGGCTTGATTCCTTCCAAAAGCACCTTTATCGAATCCCGGGAAATGGGAGAAAAACCATGATGTGGTAAGACAACATCATGGGCAACGCACCCCTCAACGTTTCAGACGATTTCAAGGAGATCCGCGAGTGGCTATCTCAGCGCAGATTCACCAAAGTGGGAGACATCTCTTCGTGGGATGCATAAGGGATTTGGCGGACCTGGTACATCTCGGGCATTCCAGATCACTTGCGAACATAGAAAACTCTCCTCCTAGCGGCGCTGACGGACTTAGTTGATGTCCACCTTCTCTTGTCGGATAAATGGGGATGGGGTAAGACTGGATTCTTCATCACACCCCAAGGATTTACTTCTCTTCAATCCCCCCAAGCTCTGATTGAGTCAGCAACCCTCTGGAAGCAGGTTTTGGATCCTCTCAACCTTCCTAAAATAAACTTCTTCTGTTGGGTTTTAATGCACAGGAAAGTTTTGACAGGCGAAAATCTAGAAAAAAGAGGCATTATCGGTCCTCATAGATGCTCCATGTGTTGTAATGCTCTTGAAACGATGGATCATATGTTTGTGGACTGTCCATTCGCCCAAGAAGTATGGAAGATCTCCCTTCAAGGCCTTAATGCCACAGTTCCGAAACAGATCTCAGTGGTTAACTTATTCTCCTCCTGGAAGGCGCGCTATCCTCAAGAGATACAAAGCAGTTCGAATGGAAAAGAATTTGGCAGGCCATCCCCAAATACATTTGTTGGAAACTATGGCTGGAAAAAAACAATCAGATCTTCAACAACACTCTGCCTTCCCCCCCCCCAACGGTGGTTGCTAAAGCAAAATCTCTCCTTCTTGAAACAATGGAAAACCATTCCTTTAAGAACGAAAATACTCTCCTACCTGAAGAAAAGAAATGGATTGGAACATTCACTTTCCGAGACAGAAAACAAATCGTTGTACGCCCCTCTATCACTCCAGGATGGCGTTTGTGAAACAAGGATGCAATTTTTCAAGCTTGGTGGAGGAGGCAAGGCATAGCCTCGGTCTTTTTTTATGGCGCCTCCAAAGGAAACCTAGGGAACGCAGGAGCAGGCAGAGTGATTTACTCCTCGGATGGATCCTGAAAAGATAGCTTCAGTTGGGGACTTGGCCAGAGAACAAATAACCATGCTGAAATTCTTGGGCTGCTAAAAGCTTGTCATATAGCACGTGAAAATGGCATTAAAGAAATACAAGTTTTTGGAGAATCTGAAATCATGATTAAGATTTTAAATATGAATGATCACTTCACCAATCCAGCGATCAATAAGACATTACAAAGGCTTCGAAAAGTGCGGTAAGATTTCTCGTCCTCTCTCTTTTTTCACATCCTGCATGGATTGAACAAGGAATCAAATGCAAAGGCGAATGTGGGCTGCCTATTTCCCTTAGGTGCATTCAACAAAAATGACGAAGCCCCCTTGTGGATTCCCATCCCATAGATTTGGCTCTTCCTCACCTCATAAATTTGCAAGAATGTGACATGTTGTACTTAGGTTTATAGGAAAGTTGTTCCCTGGTAATGATGGTTGATTTGGCCTAGGCCCAATCGGTTCCAATTATCAAATAAAATTACTCATTTTAGTTTAAAAAAAAAAATTGTAATTCAAAATTTCAAATATTGGCCACAAGGGTGGTTAAATGAGTGACCAACATTTGTTGGAAGCTTACATGAGTGGATTAGAAAAAGACATTAAACATGAGATTTGCTTAAAACATCTTGAAAATTTTATGGAAATTATGCAGTCTATCGATCATATTCAAGCCAATAATATGGCTTCACACAAGTATACCACTGGAACATATATAGGAAGCAAAGATATATTTGTGCCTCGTAGAGAAAACTTGCCTTAGCCTACTCGAATATGACAGAAGGCGATGGATGAAAGAAGAGCAAACGGACTATACATAGGTTGTAATAGAAAATGGTCCAAATGGAATAAATGTTAGGAAGCAAGATTGTTCGCCTTGGAAAATAGTGATGAGGAGGAAGTAGAGGCATCCACACAAATGGGTGAGGAATAACTTGTGAAGTTTAAACGAGCGACACAAATATGTGGAAATTTTGCACAACATAGATCCAGACATGTGTGAAATATTTATTCATGCATTAGCGGGTTTGTTAGCACCCCAAACCCTTGAGGTTGCATGATACATTAAGAAACAAAAGGTCATAGTACTTATTGATAAAATATTAGCATAGTGCCTTAATTGTTCTGTGTATCCAATGACAAATTTTCAAGTTTTGGTCGCTAATGGGGGAAGTATTGATTGTGGAGGAGAATGCCATGACATCAAACTTAGTATGGGAGAATAAAACTTATTAAGTCCAATGTATGTCATTTCTATTATAGGAGTGGATGTTGTTTTGGGGATTCAATGGTTGAGAACATTGGGTGTGGTTTCTACAAATTATAATGAATTATTCATGAGATTCGAATCAAAATGAATTCAAAGGGTTAAAACATGCACCCTCTCATGTCATTAGCTCCCATAAAATGGAAAAGCTTCTAAAAGGGGGTAGTAGTGGGGTTATGGTTAAACTTTATTCTACGGAAGTGAAGCAAGAAGATGAAAATATTCTAGAGGAATTAAAAGGTACCTTGGAAAGGTACCATAGGGTCTTCCAAAAAATTCCTAAAGGGATACCTCCATCTAGAGATCATGAACACCAAATTGAACTCATACCTGGAAGTAATTCATCTAATAAAAGGCCTTATAGATATCCACATCAATAAAAAGGGAAGAATGAAAAAATGGTACAAGACATGTTGTGTGTGAGTATTATTCAACCAAGCAGGAGTTCCTTTTTATCCCTAGTAGTGATGGTGAGAAGAGAAGATAAAGCTTGGAGGATGTGTCTTGATTATAGAGAGAATGTGGTGAACCAAGCCGGTTCATCAGGTAAATACCCAATGTAGGTAGGACAACATGTTATAATCCATAAAGGATAATATATTATACAATAATGTATATGAATATGAGATGATATACAATAAGAATGAGGGCCTTATATACCCATGCAGGGGTGCCCTTCCATGAAGAGACGTGACCTTTCATTAGGAAGGTGTCTCTTCATTAATTATTCATTAACTATTATAATGTATTTATATTTATTATTATATATTATGTTCATAACATTGCCTTCCCCTTAAAAATGTTTTGTCCTCAAAGCATACTTATGGAAGACTTATCTCTTGCTATGGCTTGTAATATCGTCTCCTCATTCTTTATTCTTGAATTAGTGATCGTTGAGGACTTGAAACGATAGGATCTTCTAACCATTGCATAGAACCCTCGAATTGTAACGAAGTCTACCCACCTTAAATCGATCTTCTGCACAATAGGGATTTTATGGGGTTCTTGTAGACAATTTAATGTATTTTGACTCCCCTGATAACTTCTACCTTGAGCCTCATTTGTAATGGAGGTGATAATTTTTTACATATTTGACATTTGTTTATGTGGATACATTGATTGGTTGAAGTATCGATTTTTGTGATTAGGATGTCTATAACGCATCCTTGCAACCAGAACTTTACTTCGTGTACTTGTAGCTTCTTCTTGATTAACACTTGGAATTGAGTATTCTTCATAGCAATGGCTTGTTTCTACTTCGACATGTGAAGACCTCTTTACATCAACCAAATCCTTTTTTGAGTTGTAAGGTTGGTTGGGTCTGTATTAATTGCTTTATCCACCATTAGGTTTTTTCCATTTGAAGACTTATGTAGTTCCATAGGTTCATTCATTGTCTCTTTATCTACCAATGATTCCTTATTGATAAGTTGTTCTAACTTGTCCTCTACCATCTTCTTATCGCTCTTTATCTTCTTAATCTGGGTGAGTAAACTTTGATTATGGATTTTTAGGCGACAAATTTCTGCATCTTTGTCTATGACTATTTTGTCACACTCCTTTTGGATCTCAAGTATTGATTGTTGTTTGTCTGACAGTAGTATTTTGGAGATCTAATGAAGATCTTTTGACGTAGATATTGAATCCGACTTCACTAAGACGTCATGTAATTTTATTTTTTTCTTCTTGTAGGAAAACATTAAAAACTTGTTCTCAAGGTTTAATATCAAGCTACCCAGCGTCTCTAACCAAGTTGAGCCGAGGATTATATCAACCTATTTTTCATATATAGTTGTAATCTCGAAATTTGATACAAGTTTATAATCTTCAAGTGTCAACGACAAGTCCTTGATGTCATATTTATTGCGAAAAAAAAAAAATCTTTTGTTTTGATTACATTTGTCTTTGGAATTATTAATTGATTCGCCAAATCCATACTTATGTGATTTTTCTTCTTATCTGGGAAAATGTGGATGCTAACTTCTTTTTCTTGAATATTTCCTCTAAATGTTAATAATCTGATGCATCTACTTAGATGATTTTTACCAGAAAATATTCCTTCCTTAAAATCCATTTTTTAATTTGAATTGACCTTATAATTGTTATAATATCCCTTTAATAATAATAAGACTTAAGCTTCTTGACTTAATAGACATCTTCCTCTAATATTCATTTATATTCATTTAAGAAAATAATCCTTTATAATTCTTCTTTTTATATATATAGAGTTTAAAAATTTTGAATATTTTTTTTATACTTTACCAAAAGTAATTTTATATTCACTTAATCTCTTCTTCTTCTTTTCCTTGGTAATTAATGAAAAATAATTTAATATTACCTTCAGACTTTCCAAAAGACTATTTTAGTTATACTCCTTCCTTCTTATATATCTTTTCACTGCAATTTTTATAATCCTTCTTATACTTTATAAAAAGTACCTTATAAATCCCTTTTATACTCTTAACTATTTGTTAGTGGCGGTTAGGGCTCAACAAACGCGACCCTAAGTTTTGTGAAATACTTCTTTAGAGAAAAATACACACACATATATATTATATATGATATGGAATACCATGGGCCAATGGTTTTCCAAAACCATGGGATGGTAAATCTCCAAAGGTAAAATAAAATATTCATTTTTTCTCTTCTTTGAAATTTTTTCTTTTAAATTACTTTTTCTCACTTTTTAAATTACAATTAACTTAACTAATGCCAAATCTGGAATATTTTTTTCAAGCTTCTCGGTGTGCACTTCTACTTCTTCAAGTGCCCCTTAAGAAAAACCTTTTCTTTTTTTTCTTTTCTTTTGTTTTTTTTTCTCCTCTTTTTATTTTTATTTTTTATTTTGTGCAGAATGACTTTTTTACTTTCGTTGAAATGTGTAGAATATTTGATTTATAAATAGCCAATGGCCAATATGAGGTCAAAGACGTGATTTTAGAGAAACTCTATTTGTGGCCAAAATTTGGATCAAGACAAAGCTCTGATACCACTGTGGTGAACCAAGCTGGTTCATTAGGTAAATACCCAATGTAGGTAGGACAACAGGTTATAATCCAAAAAGGATAATATATTATATAATAATTTATATGAATATGAGAT
This sequence comes from Picea sitchensis, assembly GCA_010110895.2. Taxonomy (NCBI): domain Eukaryota; kingdom Viridiplantae; phylum Streptophyta; class Pinopsida; order Pinales; family Pinaceae; genus Picea; species Picea sitchensis. The sequence continues at coordinate 135,062 of SNQJ01S0005570.1, forward strand.
GATATACAATAAGAATGAGGGCCTTATATACCCACACAGGGGTTCCCTTCCATGAAGAAACGTGACCTTTCATTGGGAAGGTGTCTCTTCATTAATTATTCATTAACTATTATAATGTATTTGTATTTATTATTATATATTATATATTATGTTCATAATAGAGAAACAAAATCACCATCAAGGATACATTCCTTGTTCCAAATATTGATGAGTTATTAGATGAGCTTCAAGGCATGGCTTATTTCACAAAGCTAGATCTTAAATCAAGATATCGCCAAATAAAATTAAGGGAAGAAGACATCCCCAAAACAACTTTCAGAACACATGAAGGGCACTATGAGTTTTTGGCCATGCCTTTAGGGTTGACCAATGCTCTTTCTACTTTTCAAAGCCTCGTGAACAAAAAAAATCGACCTTGTCTTAGAAAGTTTGTTGGCTTTCTTTGATAGTATGCTTATCTATAGCAAATCATGGGAATAAACTCCCATAAATTATTGAGAACAATGTATATAAACTCCCATAAATTATTGAGAACAATCAATTGTCTGTAAAAATGTCCAAACGTGCTTTTGGGAAACAAGAAGTAAAGTAATTATGGCATATTGTTTCATGGGAAGGGGTACAAGTGAACCCTCAAAAGATTCAAGCTATCACAAAATAGTCAATTCCTAAGAACATCAAGAGTCTCAAAGGATTTTGGGGTCTTATAGAATATTATAGAAAATTTGTTAAGAATTATGTACGCATTGCAATCCCACTCACATATCTCTTGAAGAAAAATTCATTTGTATGGAATGAAGAGTCCAGCTTGCCATTCTCGCTCTTAAAAGACACTATGTCTTCGACATCAATATTGGCAACACTTGATTTTGATAAAACATTCATAGTCGAATGTGATGCATTGGGACAATGAATTGGAGAAATGTTGATGCAAGAAGGGAGACAATTGGCTTTTGAAAGTAAACAATTCAAGGGAAAAGACTTCGTGAAATCTACATATGAGAAAGAAATGGTAGCAATTTTACGTGCAAAAAAAAATGGCAACAATGTCTCATTGGGAGGAATTTTAAATTCTAGATAAACCGTGACAGCCTAAAGTACTTTTTGGAGCAAATATTGTTATTAAAAGAGCAACAAAAATGGGTAGAAAAAATGCAAGGGTTTGATTTTGAAATAATCTATAAAGGGGGGAGGATAATGTGGTAACAGATGCCCTTTCTAGCATAAAATAAGCCTCTAGTTTATATTCCATTACATCTTCCATTCTTATGTGGGTGGAAGCTCATTGTGAATGGCAAGAAAACAATAATACTAGACATAAAATACAATGTTTAAAATAAAGAAAGACATATATGGAACATTGGGAGTGGAAGAGAGATACCCTTTGGTACTAGGGTAGATTATATTTATGCCCTCAATCAAATTTGAAACAACAAATATTAATGGAGTCTCATAACTCTTCGATGGTAGGACATTCAAGGTTCCTTAAAACATATCAAAGGATCAAACGATATTTTTGGGGGGGAAGGAATGAAAAAAGATATTCAAAAATTTGTGAGAAAATGTTAGGTGCGCCAAAGAAATAAAGGAGAGATAGTCAAGGCTCCAGGGTTACTTCAACCTTTACACATACCTAATCAAAGATGGGAAGAGATATCGATGGACTTCATCGTAGGTTTACCAAAATCAGAAGGTAAGGATGCCATTTTTGTGGTCGTGGATAAACTCGTAAAATATGCACATTTTTGTGGAATTCAAAATAAATATATTGCAAGCCAAGTGACATAAATGTTCATGAAGGAAAATCATAGGATTCATGTACTTACTAAAGTAATAGTAAGTGATAGAGATCCAAAATTGAAAGGAAATTTTTGGAAAGAGTTATAGAATATAATGGGAACAACATTATCTATGAGTTCAACATATCATCCATAAACAGATGGTCAAACAAAAATAGTTAACAAATGTTTAGAGGGTTATCTTCATTGTTATTCTTCAAACAAGCAATGTCAATGGGTAAAGATGCTTCCTCTACCAGAATGGTGGTATAATACCACCTATCACACATATACTAAGATGTCTCCATTTAAATCTCTCTATGGATATCCAACTGCTAGTATCACATCCGTTTTCTAGGACAATTCAAAAGTACAAGAACTCACATATGGAAAAGTCTAGAGAAACTTTGAAAAATATTAAAGAAAACCTTCAAATGGTCTAGAATAGAATGAAGCAACAAAGAAATCAGCATCGAAGTGAAAGACAATTTGAGGAGGGTGATTGGGTGTTTTCGAGACTCAACCATATAAGCAATCTACTCTCAAACAAAAGAAGAATCATAAACTAGCTCCAAAATTTTATGGACCCTATAAGATTCTTCACAAGACTGGAGATGTGGCTTATGAGTTAGACTTACCTTCTTTATGCATTTGTAAGGCTTTTCATGTATCTTGCCTAAAAAAGGTTATGAGACAAAGTATCTCAATGCATACGAAACTTCTAGAATTAGATGAAGAAGGGAAGTTAACTCTTGGACTAGAAAATGTTATAGATCAATGTTCTCTTTCTTTTCATAATAAAACCATTATGGAGAACCTGATCAAGTGGATGAATATGCCTCTAGAAGAAGTTACATGGGAAAACGAGCAATTCATGAAGAAACACCTTCATTTACAAGCTTTAAGGGCAAATATTTTTTAAAGAGGGGGGCTATGTTAAGGCCCTAACCCTCATTTATTGTTAATATATCAGTTATGGTTAGGCCAACTTAGTGGTAGGTTACATCATGCTCACTTTATCTCCTATTTATAATAAAGGAGATTCATTTGTATAGGAATCTTGTCTTGTACATTGGATATATTGTAAAAGGAGGTTGACCCCTCGAAGTGGCCTCTTATTCATTCAATATTTATCACTCTAAAGGTGTAGAGTTACTTCTTCTCTCTATTTTTATGTTATTTAGGGAATCTAGTTCATAACAATTTCCTTCATGAACACTTCTGCTACTTTGCTTGTAGTATGTACTTTGAATTCCACAAAAATGTGCATATTTGAGAGTCTATTTATGACCACAAAATTGGCATCCTTACCTTCTCATTTTGGTAAAACTATAGTGAAGTCCATTGATATCTCTTCCAATATTTGATTAGGTATGTGGAAGGGTTGAAGTAAACCTAGATCATTAACTGTCTCTTATTTATTTCTTTGGCTCACTTGACATTCTCTTACAAAATTTTGAATATCATTTTTCATTCCTTCCCAAAAAAATTATTTTTTGATCCTTTGATATGTTTTGAGGAACCCTAAATTTCCCGACATGAGAGAGTTAAGAGACTTCCTTAGTATTTGTAGTTTCAACTTTGATCGAGGGCATAAGAATATTATATCCTCGTACCAAAGGATATCTCCCTTCTTTTAAACATTGTATTTTATCTATAGTACTATTGTATTATTTCCATTCATGCCAAGCTTCTTCCAACCGTAAAGGAATGGAAGATGTAATGGAATATACAATGGATACTTCTTCTATTTTGGAAAGGGCATATGTTACCACATTCTCCTTCCTTTTTTGTAGATTATTTCAAAATCAAATCCTTGCATTTTAGATACCCATTTTTCCTATTCTTTTGACGATGACCTTTGCTCTAGAAAGTACTTTATCTTATCATGGTCTATCTTGACTTTAAAATGCCTCCCAAGGAGATATCGTTGTCATTTTTTCATTGCATGTAAAATTGCTACCATTTCTTTTTCATGAGTAGATTTCACAAAGACTTTTCCCTTGAGTTGTTTACTTTTGGAAGCTAATGGTTTCCCTTCTTGCACCAATACTATTCCAATTCCTTGTCCTAATGCATCACATTCAACTATAAAGATTTTACCAAAATTGGGTGTTTTCAACACTATTGTAGAAGTCTATAATCTTTTAAAATTGAGAATACCAAGGTAGCCTCTTCATTCTATGCAAACAATTTTTTGTTCAAAAGAGACATGAGTGGGCCTGCAATGCATGCATAATTCATAAAAAAAAATCTATAATATCCTGTAAGACCCAAAAATCCTCTAAGACACTTGATGTTCTTAGGAATGGTCCATTTTGTGATGGCTTTACTCTTTTGAGGGTCAACCTTGACCCCTTCCTATGAAATAATATGACCCAAATACTCTACTTCTTGTTTTCTAAAAGCACATTTGGCCCTTTTTACATAAAATTGAGAATATGGCTTGAATCTTTTGAGGGTCAACCTTGACCCCTTCTTATCAAAAAATATAACCCAGATAATCTACTTCTTGTTTTCCAAAGGCACATTTAGACCTTTTTACATACAATTGATTATTCTCAAGAATTTGTCGGACTTTATCCACATGTTCAATGTTTTCTTCCCATGATTTGATATAGATAAGTATATCATCAAAGAAAACCAACACAGACTTTCTAAGATGAGGTCAAATTTTTTTGTTCATAAGGCTTTGAAAAGTAGAAGGTGCATTAGTCAACCCAAAAGGCATGACCAAGAACTTGTAGTGCCCTTTGTGTGTTCTAGAAGTTATTTTCGGAATGTCATCTTCTCTTAATCTAATTTGGTGGTATCTTGATTTAAGATCTAGCTTTGTGAAACACGCTACCCCATGAATCTCATGTAACAACTCATCACTATTTGGAATGGGGCATTTATCCTTTAAGGTTATTTTGTTTAAATCTTTGTAATCAAGACACATCCTCCAAGCATTATCTTGTCTTCTTACCATCACTACCAGGGCTAAAAAGGAACTCTTGCTTGGTTGAATAATACGTGCATCCAACATGTCTTATGTATATTTCTCAATCTCCCTCTTTTGTTGATGTGTATATATAAGGCCATTTATTAGGAAGAGTACCTCCAAGTATGAGCATAATTTGATGTCCATGATCTCTAGATGGAGGTTTCCCCTTAGGAATTTCTTGGAAGACTTTGTGGTGCTTTTCCAAGGTACTTTTTGATTCATCTAGAATGTGTTCATCTTCCTGCTTCACTTTCTATTGTACCTACAACAACCTCCCATTGAATTTCTTTGTCCCAGGGGAATTCAATGCCCCCCCCCCTACTTAATTTTTCATAAGATAAGAATAGCAAGGGTAATCTCTCACTTCTAACTAATCTAGGTATTTACTGTTGATGTTTGGGTAGCATCGGAAAGACATTCTACTAGATTGATAATTAATAATGAGATTATTAATTATTAATTATTAAGCAATATATATTGAAGACATTCTATTTCAGATTGATAATTACTAATGAGATTATTAATTATTAATTATTAAGCAATATATATATATATATATATGTGTGTGTGTGTGTGTGTGTGTGTGTGTGTGTGTGTGTGTGTGTGTGTGTGTGTGTGAGAGTAACAAGTGTCGCATATGTTTAGTCCCTGCCAAACACGTTAATTTGAAAATGAACAATAATAATGAACCAAATAATTTTAATATAATTACACATTGTTCCAAATTCTTTGAATCTACAAATATGGTGGGAAACATATTTAAAAAACACCAACATTAATTGTATTGGTTTTTGAAATATCATTGAATTTTACCAGTTGTGTGAAGTTATATTTAAAATAATAGTTAAAGTATTGAAATTTAGAGGGTATATATAATTTTAAAATTTGGTTTGTCCTTGAGTTATAAGTGTTTGTTGATATTGATAAGTAAATTGTAGATGTTAATTTTAGTGGTAGTTAATTTTACTTGATATTAACATATATTTATATTTAATGTGAATATCTCATAATTATTTTGATATGTAAACTTGTAGTTAAATAACCACCAAACTATCTTAAGTTAACATCCCATCCAGGTAATTTGATGGCATATACAATTATGATATTTATTGTGGTCAATTTGCAGTCTCGTTGATTTTTGGTATATAAATGTTGTATTTATATAACTACTAGTGATTTTGAGTTAAGATCTCATCCATTTGATTTTATGGGCATATGCATTTTTTTTTTTTTATTTTTTTTTAGATTGTTTTGTCAACGACATATCTTTATGATAAGGTTTAGTATGTAATCTTTGTAATTGACAAACATCGACTAATCGCTAAATTCTATGTAACATGGGTAATCTTATTGAAAACTAGTAATCACATATATTAGAATGGTTGCTAATATAATATTTGACTTAAGGTAACAACAACAAGAGGTTCAATTACGTAACCAATCATAAAACAGAAAATTGATTTAAATATTTAAAAATACACAAATTTAACAACATAAGTTTAACTTAAGGAAACCCACAAAATTTATGGTCAACCACAAATTTAATATGTAGTCAACCACATTATTCCATAAAAGGAGATTGATTATTAGATATATATTTTTATTTTTATATGTACATTTACAAGTCCATATTTCATTTTTAATTGATATGTTTATTTTCAAAATAAATCCATAATCATCATTTTTAAATTATGAATTAATTAATCATTAAATATAATTAATATGAAAAATTAAATATAAAAATAAATGGGATTAAATATTTAAAAATATATATAAATGAATATCTATTCAACTTTAAATATATATAAATATAATAAAATATTAAAAATATATAAATATAATGTTATCATGTAAATATATAAATAAATGATATCTATTTAACATTAAAAAAAATCAAATATAATTAAACATAAAAAAATAAAAAAATATGATACATAAAAAAATTTCAAATACCAACATATTAATATCATAGAAATGATGCTTCATTACTGCTATTCTGATCAGCGGATCAAATTAAGACATATTAAACAAGTGCAAGTTGTAGAATTCACATCACCCCTTCTCTGATTAGGCGTCGGGTCCGTAGAATCCAAGTCGAGGAGAAATTCAACAGCGACATGCGGGAATGGGAGACCCTAGAACCAACCTGGAAGAGGAAAGAGGTTGTCATGGCCACTCCACCACCGAACGCGTGTCATTGTCCATATTCCCGGCAGCCCCTGTTACTGCAGCCGGACCGGTACACCACACAGGCAGGACGGAGGAGGGATTCACATGATTCACTCCTTGATTTGATAGATGCACGAACGCAGATGGAAATGCCACGTAGCTTTATTTTTAATAAAATGTTTATAAATATATGTTAGATTTGATTCTTAAAAATCAACGAATTTCTATTTTTTCAAAATATGGAAAGAAGTGAAGTAAACATTAATTGAAGTACATTGGAAAACGCAAAGCCAACAATAACACTTGAAACTTATAAACCACCCAAATTAAATAAATATATATATTTTTTATTTTAAAATATATAAATAAAAATTTCCTAAGTTAAACATTATAATTTATGGGAAATTTTAAAGTCAACTACTAACTAATATCAAGTCAACCATGAACTCATGGCTATAGTCCCTGCCCTTGGCCTTTCAGGCAGGGACTAATAAAGCATAAATCATAAATATAAAGTATATTTATATTATATGTATAATATAATATAAAGTATAAATATATTTATTACCCAAGGGACGCATCTCTTCATGGATGGTCACCATGGTTACCATATGTTCTTTATATATAGAACACTCATCATTGTAATAAGATATTCATTCACATACAATATCATCTCTTATGAAAAATCAACATGGTATTAGAGCGGGACCAGGCTTAACTCCCTCACAGGAGGGCCCAAGAAAATAAGAGAGATAAGTGCTGGAGAAAACCAAAGCATGGGATAGGTGTCTCATGTGGAAATGCAATGTTGATTCTATTTGCATTGGTGACTACACAGAGGACAAGATCAATTCGATGGTGAAGGAAGCATGCAGAAAAGTACAATTGTACTAGAGGTTAAATTTTTGGACTTACTATGTAAGGTGAAGATGCAAGGCAATGGCTACATCTTTGGTACCAAATCTAACGTTGTTGTAGGACATGACTTCAGAGACTATGGATGTTACTTTATACAAGAAGATGGTATGTGACAGACCATGAGTTCGGGTTATATGGATATTCGAATTCAAATCGGGCCGACAGTATTCCTGATTGGAAGAGTACTTCAACATATTTCTTCAATCTAGGCTCCAGTATGGTTTCATGGACCAGCAAGAAGCAGTTATGTGTAGCACTCAGTACGACTGAGGCAGAGTATGTGGAAGCATGTGCAGCAAGGTGCGAAGTAGTGTGGCTTCGGAAATTCATGATTATTGGACTGAATTTGACTTGTAGGTAAGACCTACAAGAAGAGGATGACGAGACTTGTTATGGAGAACAAGTGATGCAGTCATCATGTTGAAGATTCATTTTATATTCAGTGCTCGAGAGGGATTCAGGCAGTCAGTTCCAGATGGATTTGGGTACTACAGTAAGGAGCAGGAGGCTCCACTGGATGTAGGAAGCAGTCATGTGTGTCGCTCAATACGGCTGAAGCTGAGTATTTGGCAGCATGTGCAGTAGTAGTGTGGCTTTGAGAACTTTTGTCTCAGTTATTTGGTCTCAGACTGGAGGTGACCTACTTTTGGTGTGACAACTAGAGTTGCATGAAGTTGTCAGAGAGCCATGTGGTCTATGACAGGTCGAAGCATATCGAGATCAGATATTACTATATCAGGGATATAGTGCAAAAGGGAGTAGTGAGGCTCCTATTTCGTGACTACAGAGGATCAAGTTGCAAACGTGTTTACCAAGCCATTGTCAAGGATGAAGTTTGAGTGCTTCATGGACAAGCTTGGCATGGTCCCTCTTCAGAGGGAGTGTTCTCATCTAGCATGAAAAAGGGTTGGCACTGATACAGGAGTGCACATGATTAGGTATTGATGCATCTCAGGGAATGGATGTCTTGGGGACATGTTGTAGCTATTGAGAGCTACCCATAGACCTTGGTTGCATGGGGTGAAGTCATGTTCCCACTGAGACATGTGGAACTCATCCAACGTAAAAAAGGGTTGGCACTGAGTGTTCTCATCCAGCATGAAAAAGGGTTGGCACTGAGACAGGAGTTCACATGATCAGGTACTGATGCATCGCAGGAAGTGGATGTCCTGGGGACATGTTGTAGTTATTGAAAGCTACCCATAGACCTTGGTTGCATGGGGTGAAGTCATGTTGCACTATTTATATCTGAGGGTTGGAACTGAGACAGGAGTGCACATGATCAGGTATTGATGCATCCCAAGAAGTGGATGTCATGGGGACATGTTGTAGCTATTGAAAGCTATCCACAGACCTTGGTTGCATAGGGTGAAGTCATGTTGCACTATGGATATCTGAGGGCTGGCACCGAGACAGGAGTGCACATGATCAGGTATTGATGCATCGCAGGGAGTGGATGTCCTGGGCACATGTTGTAGCTATTGAGAGCTACCCACAAACCTTGGTTGTATTTGGTGAAGTCATGTTGCACTATGGATATCCGAGGATGTATAGATTCGCATGTTCAATAGTCAATGGATGTGAGCTCATGTGGTATCAGAATTTGAGTCTGTGTCTCATGGAAGTGACACTTGGTACAAAAGGGAGCAATGAGGCTCCAATATGGTGTAGAAGGGAGCAGTGAAGCTCCAATATGTGGCTACCGATGAGAAGGTAGTGGATGTGATGACAAAGCCATTGTCAAGAACGAAGTTCGAGTACTTCATGGACAAGCTCGACATAGTCCCTCTTCAGAGGAAGTAATGGCTTCAGATGTTATCGCAGGGTAGTGGATGTCATGATGACATGTTGAAGCCAATGGGGACATACCCATCGGCCCTAGATGCATGTTGAAGAGACGAGGTACATATGTTATTGCAGGGTATTGGATGTCATGCATAAGGTATCCAAGTTTTATGTGGGAAACTGGATAGTCTCATGATGCCATGTTGTAGCTATTGGAGAGCTACCCATCGGCCCTGGATGGATGATGTGAAGTCACAAGGGTGCACATGATGAGGTACAAGTGCATTGTAAGGTAGTGGATGTCATGGGGACATGTTGTAGTTATTTGAGAACTACCCACAGGCCTTGGATGCATTGGTTGTGAAGTAACAAGGGTGCACATGATGAAGTACATATGCATTGTGAGGTAATGGATGTCATGGTGACATGTTGAAGCTATTTGAGAGTTACCCATAGGTAATCTGCAAAGGTAATTTTCAGAGGTAATCTTGGCATAATGTAGAATGTCTCCCTTGCTGAGAAGGAGTGTTGATGTTTGGGCAGCATCGGAAAGACATTCTACTAGATTGATAATTAATAATAAGATTATTAATTATTAAGCAGTATTATTAATTATAATATTATTAATTATTAAGCAGTATTATTAATTATAATATTATTATTTTAATAATGTATTTATGATATAAAGTATATATATATATAATAATAATAATAATAATAAAGAATAAAGCATAAATATAAAGTATATTTATATTATATGTATAATATAATATAAAGTATATTTATATTATATGTATAATATAATATAAAGTATAAATATATTTATTACCTAAGGGACGCATCTCTTCATGGATAGTCACCATGGTCACCATATGTTCTTTATATATAGAACACTCATCATTGTAATAAGATATTCATTCACATACAATATCAACTCTTGTGAAAAATCAACATTTACAAGGGAATAATACTTTCCCAAATGCAATTTCTAATACTCGAGGATATGATGCTTGGAATTGCATTACATAGAAATGTCCTCTGAATTTCAATATTTCTTTCTTATAAAGTTGTTACAATTGTCATGCTTCCTTCGGAGATTAATTCCTAATTGGTTGATCGGTTGCCGATGTAAACTCATCAATCCAAGAACCTAATAGGACATATTAATCATACTTTCTCGATCAAGAAGACTAGCGCCACATTAACAAAGAATTATTTGAAATATGAAGGCCGAATGACCTATCGAATATTCTCTTTTGGATATATGTTATTAGACGGTTGGTTATGCGCATTGTAATGTTTTCCCAAAACCCAAAGACCGATGGTCTATCGGGATTTTTCCTCTTTGACTTTCATCTCTATCAAAAGGTTGAGAGTGGTGTGTTAAAAATTTATCCCGAGCATATTTTACTGATAATCTAATTTTGAATGCTTTGTAGGTCCTTCCTTCATAAAGTATGTAAAGCTATTTAGCCTTTTCGTCGGATCCCATGTCGAGGAAGTATTGGTTAGACAAGCATGATTTAAGAGTGTGTTAATGTTGGCACATGGATTAAACCTATCCATGGTATATTTTTGCAACTATAATAATCCTATGTGCTCCTCTTTCATTGGTCATATTGATTAAGTAACGACCTTATTCTCCTCAACACTTAACATAGCTTTTGAGCATTGTCCCCTAGACCCCAAATTTTTGTTCGAGGGATCTCGTTTGGAACAACCGAGGGTCATTCATGCTTGATTTTTTTGAAAAGGCGTTTCCTGAGCAAATACTCTCGAACATGTTTCTTCCTGAATACCTCCCTTTCTAAGTACAACATCCCGATGAGACTTTCTGCAAAAGCTTCAAAATTTCAAAAGTCTATTCTCTCAAAAGCTTATCAAAAAAGTCCTTTCTAAAACAAAAGTTTTTGATAGAAAGCTTTTTCGAAAACCCATGTCTTTGAACACATTCTTCTGAACAACATTCTCTAAAGTACATTAATGGATCTGTACTATTACCCATCGACTACAGGTTGGAGCCTATGCTCATTTAATACAGAGGTATAGGGTGAGTAAAGAAATAAACCTAGTTTGGACATAGTAAAACATGTTGTTTTTCATTAAAAGAACAATGTGAGGAGTATTTTCACTACTAATTGAAGTTTTCGTAGTTAAATTGTCAAACACACAAGTAATGTCTAAACTAAATAGATAACTCAATTACTCCTCATATTTGAATTCATGTGTACTTACACTGTTCAAAATTGCATAGGATGTCGAGAGCCAACACATCAAAGACTTTGGGGTGAAGAGGAAGAGGAACCATAGAGAATCCTCTTGTGCAGGGAAAAAGCCCAGAAAGCCTACTTTTGACAGACACTAACCATCACAATGGCATGACTGGCTGCCCCACCTAGAATGAAATGTACGAGAAATTCTTGAAGGAAGATTCCCCACTGAAAGATGACGACCTGGGTGTATATCAAAATATCAAAAAAAGTGGGTTGTATGCCATAGAAACTAGACTTGCCCTTATGTCATACAATGATGCGAAAATATGGGTGGTTGCACACATGAATGCAGGGACAATTGCAATATTGAATGAGCTCAAGGCACCCATAGCTTCCTTAAAACCAACAGACATCCATATACAGTACTAGTTACCGAAACCATATTCACCGAATACATAATTGTTGGAATCATTCAAAGAAGAGAATGCAGACATGTCTGAAGCAATTCAAGATTGTTGGGAGGAAGGTGTGTCAATCACTCCGAAAGGCAACAAACTATTTTTGGTACAACATATGAAAGAACCCTACAAGTTGATCACATATATGATATGCATGTTGTATGGAGAACAAAAGTGCATTCACTTGAGGTTAGAATGGAGTTCACATTACGTGGAAGAGAAGGAGCATGTGTTCAGTTGGGAAAAACTATTGTCCATCAACGTCTTTGAGACAACAAAAAGAGCACCAGGCTAAAACCACTAGGTTTCTATATGTATGCTTATCTATTAGATGTTATATGTGTTGCAAATCGTTTTCCTGAAATGGGTTGGGAACCCTACTTTATTCCCTATACATGTATATTGTTTTCAGTTGTGGGAAGATAGCTATAGAAGTCATTTTTATGATATTTGTGATCAGTTTTTGGTGCCCCTGTATGCTATGATATACAAACAAACCCCTCTGAGGATATCCCTAAAAGACATAGGATATCCCCAAAAGACATTCAAGCCATCAAAGATATTGGTGATTGGTATATAGGGAAATATTATACCTATATCAGAATTTATGGTTGTGCAAGTGCACCACGCCTTCTCCCTGAGTATATACTTGACAAATTGATTATCAGGGAGATTGCATACCAAACGGGGGATGTTGGAGTCACTACATTACTAGCTTCTAATTCAAGAAGGTATTGGCCAAAATTTCCCATAACGGCGGGGACACAAACGTTATTGAATGTCCCTCATGCTAAGAAGGAGGCAGGAGCTTCAAAAGATTTGATTTTGTGCACAGGGAAAGCTAAACAACATGATACTAAAGGAATAGTCCAAAGTCACCTCAAGTTGGTAGGGTTAGTACACCAAACCCAACCTCAAACATATCCTTAAGAAGACATTTTTCAAGAAACTTTTTCCTTTGAAGAAGCTTTTAAATTGAAGATAAGAAATGAAACAGAAAGGGAGACAACAAAATTGGTTGAGGAAGAGAAAGGAAAAAAATGAAGGAGCAATTGGAGAAATTGATATTCCATGATGTAATTCAAGAGAAAGAGAGGAAGAAAGCCCAGATTGTTAAAGAACAAGAGCAATACAAGAAGGCCCTAGAGGTAAATGAAAGATATGAAGCAAAGAAGAAAGCAACAGAGGAGGAATTGAAAAAGAAAGCAACAAAGGAACAAGAACATAAAATAAAGGAGGAATCAACAAAGAAAGCATCAGAGGAAGCAAAGAGGAGAAGAGGAAGTGAGGAAAAAGAGATGGTTGCAACAAAGAAATTATAGGAGAACCAGTGAAAAGATACCCCTCTAAACTCATAACAATTTTTTTTGTGCTAGGCACTCGTATAGACCCTGGCATCCCATTAAATACTCTGCCAGTTGATTTCAATAGTACAACTACATATATGGTCATGTTTGAAGACAGTGTGCTTGATTTATGGAAATTTTTCTTTAGTAAATCTAAAAGAAAAATAACTACCAGATCAAACAAAGACCAATGACTGAAGAAGTCCCAGATTTAGAAACTAAACAAATATCCATCTTGCGGCCTTTGGGAAATGACCATAAGGAGAATGCAAAAGAGACAACTTCAACCCTGTATGCTTTTGCAAGGGCTAATTCCATCACAGTCAATGAACTATGTATTGCTCTGGACAGTTGCAAAGTCTAAGTATCCTTGTTGGAAGAGTAGCTGAAACAACAAATGGACCAGATGGAGGCAAGATTTGCACAATAGATCAAGGAGAAAGAGTACTTGTATAGTATTTAGGTTGATAATTTAAAGCACATGCATGTGCAAGAAGTGACAAAACTCAAGGTAGAGCATCAAGAGTAGGTTAACCTCTCTGGAAAAAAGAAGCATAAAACTTCTGAGCTTGAACAAAAATTGCAGGAAGTTGAAAAGACCACGAAGCAAAGCAGCTTGGGGACACTCACTTTATAAATTGTATAGAAAGAAGCTACTGAGGTCAACAAAGACCTAAGAAAAATAGAAACACGAGTTTTTTGTACATTTAATGATGTACAAAAGCACCATGATGATTTGATTTCATTGCAGGAACAAATAAATAAACAAAGGAGCCAGTACAAAAAGGCTCAATATGCATTTGACAAAATGGTGTATTAGTAGGAGATGCATACTTAGACACCTGAAACTCTGCCCAATTATAATGTTAAGAAAAACATGAAAGATCAAATATTATTTGACTCCTTCAAGGAAATATTTGATGCGATATAAGAAGCTCAAGAATTACCACCAAAGCCTGTTTTAGAATATGGAACGCTTTAGATGAGTTGTTAGAATATTTAGGGATGAAAACAATGGAAAAGTTAGATAAGGATGTCCCAAGTGAATTAAAGATTAAGAACATGATAGAAGGTAGAGATACTAGCAAAGAAGAAATCAACCAAATCAAGGAGGTAAACAAAGAGGTTTTGAATAAATACTTGATCAAACTGATCAAGTTAGATACCTCTGCCAATGAATATATAAAGAGAACTAAAAAAGAGATTAAAGGGGAAGTAGCTCAAAAGGTATGTGATGGGGAGCTACAACTTAAAAAGATGTGGTTGAGTTAATTAGAAGAAGTTCTCGAAAGCTACGAGTTGTGGACTGCTTACAAAGAAGAAATAAACTCCAAGAAATCCACTTAAGAATTTGTGTATTTCCTTTGGTACATTAGTCCATCGAAATTGTAATTTGTAATAGTACAAAGTAGTAATATGAAAATTCGTAGATAGGAGATGAACAATAATGAGAATTGAAAAGTCTCTCTTATTCTATAAAAGAGAGCTCGATGTAATAAAGAGAGACTTTTCTTGTTTTATAGACATATAATACTATTATTTCTGAATAGATGAAGTGTAGAAGGTGTTATCCCCATTTTGTGGGATAACGAAGGAGATTATGTCTCGAGGCCCTTAGGTTGCAGATATGGAGTGTCAAAAGACTACATGACCAACAATATCCACTTGCATAGATGGAGACCCTTCTCACCACCACATAAGTCATAGATTTGCAGATGGCATCCACCACACTAGCTGGCTTCCGAGAGGCATTGGGCCTTGCTCCATGAGGTACAAGTCGGGTATTATGGTAAGTGTCATTTCAATATATGAGGCATTTGAGTATGTTGTATCTTAGACTGCTTTAGATTTCACGACATATGCTTGGACATTGTGCCTTTTTCCCTATTTCACCTTGGTGATTGACATTGTGCCCTAATAAGTGGTCTTCCTCAGGAATGGGTTTGCTTCTAGGAACTCGCTTAGAAACCCATCGTACCGTTCACAGCCATACTTACCACTTTTCATCATTAAAACCCCCCATTTCCTCGTCTCTTGGGATTTTAGGGTGTATTGACCCAAGAACTGGTTTTCCCTCATTCTATGGGAAGAAGGGGATGAAGGCCCAAAGGGATTGTTGTTGGGTAAATGATAAAATCCTATACATAAACCTTCCATATGCTTCGTCCAGGGATCCCCCAAGAAAGAAATGAAACGATTATCTGTAAGAAAAGGAGGACCCATAAGAATAAATGATAGAATGCCTAGGGGGTTATTTGGAGGATAGGAGGTCTCATAGCGAGCCGACCTATCGTGATCATGGGTATCTAGCGGTATGACATTACCATCATCTCACCACCTAGCCAGGGTAGTGGCTCTCATTTGCACAACTTAGAGAAAGGAGGTCTCATTACGAGCCAACCTCCACATTTTCGCAAGGTATTTGTGAGTGACACTGTCATTATATGAACACCACTCCAGGACAGTGGCCTTCAACTCATCCTTAAAACATGAAAGAAACAAAGAATGGCAAAACGATGGTCTTGGAAAAATTGCATTTGCAAACAAAGGTGCCACAAACCATCTACAAAGGCACTCATGAATGAGACACTACAACCCCTTGTATGTCATGAACCCCATGCCCATTGAGTCTTGATCCTTAACCACTTCATCCACTTTACATGGCTTAGAGAGGGATCTCTTGGAAACACTCATTGACCCAGGGCAAGATCTACTCAATAGGACACCTCGTCAACCCTCTCATATCCAAGATTGGCAAGCTGCATAATGTCTTTGAGCACTTACTTGTTTGACATGGTAATCTTTGATGCACATGCGTAGGTGGCTCATTAATTGACTTGATTTACTCATCGTGATATTTTGACTTGAGATCCTTTGAGGGCATGCTTATTTGTCTTTGCGGGACCTAGTTGGTGGACAATTTTGGAGGAACAAGCCTAACTTGGGCTTCCATGGGACTTGAAGCCCACAGGTTGGATGTTAGGGGCCTGCATGCTGGATGAGAGAGACATACCTTCGGAGACCTATAAGACATTGGTTATACATATGCACTCGTGATTCATACATATGTCTATCTCTTTGGTTATTGGTTGATGGAAATGATGCACTAGCCTTGGAAGGCTTTTCTCTAGCTATTGTGGTGGTTTGTCTTAACTTTTTTTCCTTGAATTGGTAAGGCTTTTGACATTGTGCTATCATTTGTTATTCAAGTCAAGGTTATTTGCTAGAGCTAGGTGGGAAGTATAAGGGCATACACCCCCACCTTAGTCTCCATCATTTTATGCTTACATTTGATTGGTTTAACAAGGGTTTTCTAAGAGAAGTATAAGGGCTTACATCCTCTTATCCTAAACGCTAACTAGAGATAATTGCCTTGGGGGGTAAGAGGATTTACATCCCCAAGGAGGTAGTACCTCTGGCTCTTTCTTTGCTTGACTCCATGAACACAATTATTGAAGGAACTAGTCATTACTTGTTGCATTCGAGAAATAAATTGTTGCCTTGGTAAACGTGAAATTTTCAAGTTTTAAAGTTGTCTCTTTGGGAAATTGTTCCTTGAACCTTTGGCTCCCTTGCCTCATTGAGGCGTCCCCTTTCAACCACAAATTCTTGTTGTTGTTACAAAAGTAACCTACAACCAATATGGATGCAGAAAACTAACCCTCTAACACTTAATAACTCCTAAACTAACCCTAGGATTTCACCCTAACTTTGCCCTAACTCACTACCGACCCTAGCGCAACTATTGGGCTAGTTAAAGTGGTTTCTAGTGGCTAATTTTTCTGTTGTTAAGCGTGGTTTGGTACAGTCATAAGGCCGATAATATCACTGTAGCAACCTTTTGTTTCAGCCTTGTTTTTTGTGCTAGAGTTATTGCTTAATCATTGAAGAGTTGAGCTAGCTTTCACTAGCTTCCATCTTGTTTATTTTATCATATGCTTAGCACTTATATTGCAACCTTTGCTATATTTATTGAGCTGATATATATCATTTAATTTTGATGCAATTAGGGACAACATGTAGAGCCTGGTTGGACTCAAACTAAATAAAGGTTTTCTAAATTTCTTAAACAATAAATAGCAACAACATAATAATGATAAACAACAACAGAATACATAGCTCCACCTGCAGCTTGTTTATCTAGTCCCTTTTCTGAGATGATCATGTTCTTGTTCTTGCCCAGACTGAATATTAACCTCCCAACTAGCTAGGAACAACCTCTCCGGCTCCCTAGCTCCAGGAACCCTTGCAGTTTCCTGGCCCCCGAGACCAAAATTCCTAGCAACATCAATGCCATGTAAGAGTTCCCAAAACAATTCTTCCAATTTCCTGCTCCTCCTCCTCCATCTTTCGGAAATTCTCAAACCAAAATAAAAATGAGATCCTCTTCCAAGTCCTCCCCTTCTCTCTCAAGTCCCCCTCATTAACCCCCCAACAACCTTATCCCCCCATTAATTACTTCACCCACTTTTAATAATAAAATAATAAAAGACTCATTTACTATATTTTAATAATTAATTAAATTCAAATTTAAAAATTATGATAAAAATTAATCAATTTGAGTTGTTACATACACCCACCCTTCAAGAAACTTCGTCCTGAAGTTAGAGTAATTTACAATACAAGGGTAACGACACATGATTCATACATCCACATCAAATAAATAACATCATCAATTTATAACACTTACACATACTAGTGTACATGTGCAAGGCATACATGTGTAGCTAGCACGTACAGGACTCGTACATGCACTAATGAAAATAATTATCACACCTAAAGTAATTCGTGTATGCATTCAATCCAATCAACAAGACCATTCATTTCATAAAAGATAGTAAATTATTTAAAATGTTCGCGAAATTCCTCAATTACAATAATTTAGCACAAGTAACATTCACTTAGATAATTTTAGTTTAGTTAAGTAAATATAAACACACACACACACACACACACACACATTTAAAAAGAGGAAGTCAAGAAATTCTTCTATAAGGCGGAATCCCCACACACTCTCCACTACTTCTATTCATCCTTCCTCCCTAACTTACTTCCATCTTCCATCCCGATCCTTCCTCTGCTGGACTATCTTGGAGCGTCAACTATATTGACCTAACTCCAAATAGAACCCGTAAGAGGAAGTGTCACTCTCTTGACCAAGCTTCCCCAGCAGACAACTGAGAATCATCATCACACGTCTAGGGGAGCGTGAGCTAACACCGTCGTCCCATGACTCCAGGTTTCAGAGGATACATGGTGGGAAATGCCTCCACCCTTCCTAATAGGACTAGGGTCCACACCCTACCATGGAATATACAGTGGCACTATGTTGCTAGGAATTTTGTCATCGTATATTCAGTTTTAGGCAGTCTCGTCACTTGAAAAAACTGCACTTGTCCACATATCATAGCAATGCATTTGAACCAATATAATTTCACATACAAAATTTATACCATACTGTTTCCTGGTCGATGTTCACGACATCAACCTTTTATCATCATTATTCTCTGGCTATTTTATAGCCTATTGACCTGCAGATTAATCTATAACACAAACTCATACATATATATGCATTATCATATTGTAAATGCATTTAACCATAATCTCAATTCGGTATCCACGCACCAACAACTTTAAAAGTCAATTTTTTCAAGTTAGAAATATATTGCATAATATCCATCATAATTCCAATAACGTTAAACATTCGTAGGATTGCCTTTCACCTAGGTTCATATGTCTTAAAAGTTCAAGTGTATCATTAATAGTTTCAAAGTGAATACAAAATAAAGGTGATTAGGCCTTAGGTAATTCTAGTTGTCTAAGTCAAAAGGTGGAATTACATACACCTAACCTTCGAGAAAACATGTTCTCAAGGTGGTCAAAAAGTGAGGTATGATCTCTTCGTAAGGTCTCTGCATCCTCCCAAGTAGAAGATCTTGAGTTATACTTATCCCAGTCGGCCTTAAATTGATTAGAAATATGTTAATCCTATTAATTCATTAATTGGGGTTACCCCGATTTAGTAGTCCTCCAATGTGTACAAACTCGAATTTTGTTACCACCTGTGAATTAGTTAATGTTGAGACTCACTTCTCTTATATATTTATTCATCCTAAGTTCCATATAGGACCCCCATAATTAAAATATAGTCTACTAGTTTGATTGTTAGTTAATACCTTGGGTCATCATCAGTTCTCTAGTTAACTGCATCTTATTTTGAGTTCAATATAAATTTAGTTAAGTCATACATACAATCCCACATGGAATATATTGATAATTATAAACAATCTTTATTAACTTTGATTATCGCTCTAGCTTGACAATATATATCCAATCACTCATGAGATTCACATTCAAATGTTCCGTGTTGAGGAATATTGACTAAGATATTGCTAAATAATTTTCATGAGTTGACATCACTTCATAGTTTGTTATTGCCTTCAAGTCCACTTCATAATTTTATTTTTTTTACTCTTTTCTTATAATTAGTTACTAACTTTTAATATATATATATATATAATTCAATTAATTTTTTATATGTTTGTTTGTTTATTTATTGATTTACCACACAAATGCTAAGGATCATTTTGACAATTAGGTTTAAAACCATTTAAAAATAAATAAATAAAATACCACAACTCAAATTATATTACATATATTAATAATCATCTTAAATTTTTTTTGGATTTTTTTTTTTTATCGAAATTTTTATGATGAAAGTTTTCCTTAATGTGGAACAATGAGATTAAAATTATATATATATAACAACCAACCAAAACGTTCTTATAACTCTTTTAGTTTTGTTTGCTTAATTGAATACATTTAATTAAGCAAAAAACCTTTCGTTAAGGAAGAAACTGTATATAACCAACGAAGATTTGGACGTTTCCAAATTTCTTCCAACTTGCTTTTGAGAACATTGAAAGTTTGATGCTACTAGAATTGTAAACCTACACTAGCCTACATAAATGTGCAATAGAATCCTTATCATCTTCAACATAACATGTGGCATTCAAATCAAATCAATTTATAACATTGAAGTGAAATATAAATTTATAACATTGAGGTGAAATATAATGTTTATTATGTTTTGTTTATAAACAAAATTAAATTTTAAATTTAAATATAAAAAAAATAATAATAATAAAATCACTTTATTTTAAATTAATAATTAAAATTAATTTCCTATATATAAATAATAGATTATCTTAGAAAATGATTATAAAATCAAAGAACCAATTATCTAAAATGAATGATTATAAAATTAAAGTCACACGATTCAATTCATTTTAAGTATTTTAAATAGCAAAGTCAAACAAATTTGAACTATTTCAAATCAATAAAACAAAAAAATATATTATTTACGTACATGCAACTCGGGTGGAACTATTGCATAACCACTTAAAATAATATAGAACATCCATAACAAAGAGCATTGTTTAGTTCAAGTGGCACGTAGGCTGATTCATATCTAATGGTTGAGTGCATCTCATTTTCACGCAGCCATTCCCTGTAATTCTAAAGTTGTTAAACGTTATCAAGAGTGAAAATATAAAGACAAAAAGTATGATCATGAAAGACGTATAATGGTGGAATATTTGTCCAACATGTCTTTTTTTTGTCATATTCTTGGAGATTTGTTGAAAATATAGTGTCCCAATCTTTGGTGGTTCATTGTAATTAACTTCTATCACCATAATCTATTATAGGTTGAAAACATAATGCCCATCTCGTGGGTGCTTTCAAGCATTTGAACAGGGTCGATGAAATGATATTGTGTTCAACATATTCCTCTTCCGCTCTACCCAAAATCATTAACATTTTCCCTTCACATGCTACTGTTGCCTCACTCCAAGCACTCGTCGGCTCTTTTAGCTCGAACCTGAGACGTCAAGATGCCAAATCCACACAAAATGCAGCCACGGATCTCAGACAGAGCACCCATGGGGTCAGAGGTTCGAATCTCGTTACATCCATATGCTCCATGTTTAAGTCATGGAGCAGTCGAGACCCGGCTTTGGAATCCACTCTTAAGTCAATTTTCAGTAGCCGGGGCCTGACTCTCTCCAGGCCATGAGGATTATTATCTACTTAAAAACCTCGATTTAGGGTTTAATTTTTCCAAATTCACCAAAACCCAGCTGGACATTAAGCACCTGCTCAACACATACAATGACATTATTGTATCATTCGGTCACGCGGGGCTTTTTGAGGCTGCAATGCGGACACTAGAGGACATGAAAAACAACGGACATTTCCTTACGGAGTCAATTCTTATTACCCTGGTCACATGCCAGGCACGCGCCAATAAGGTCGATGAAGCTATTGAACTCTTCAAACAAGCCAATGATTACAACTGCAAACCTTCCATATTTTCGTATAATAGATTTCTCTACTTGTTGATTGAGAAAAACCACATTCAGACAACCTTGGGTTTCTTCAGAGACTATTTGTGCAAAGACATATGCCCTGATTTGTATACATTCAATATTCTAATCGAGGGGATTTCCAGGTATGGGAATGTTGATGAGGGTGTTAAGTTATTAGAAGTAATGGGGAATTATGGGTGTAAGCCTGATATTGTTACATTCAATACCCTTATTAATGGGCTTAGCGGGGCCAACAAGGTTAAATATGACTATAGGTTTCTAAGGGAAATGCAATCTAGTGGAAAGTGCGGACCTAATATAGTTTCATATACATCAATTATTTTGGGTTATTGCAGATTAGGGATACTAGACGAGGTTGTTAGGGTTTTGTATGAAATGTTGGTTTCTGGTGAGAGTCCCAATTTGATGACTTACAATATTCTTATTGATGGTGTTTGCAAAGCTAGCAATATGGAGGAGGCGTATTCATTGTTCAGGAAAACTATTGATTGTAATGTTGTCACGTTTACCACTATAGTTGATGGTTACTGTAAAGATGGACAGACCGATGATTCCATCAAGTTTTTCCATGAGATCACTGCCAGGGGTTTGATTCCAAATGTATATACTTATGTGGTTATGATTAATGGTCTTTGCAAAGAAAATAGATCGAGTGAGGCCTGCGATCTTTTGCGACAGACGAGGGAGAGCAGTGTTGTTGGTAGTCTTTTTCTATATAATCCTGTGATTGACGGGTTCTGCAAGGCAGGGAATGTAGATGAAGCGAATAAGGTTGTGGAAGAAATGCAAGACATTGGTTGTTGCGCAGATAAAGTTACATTTACTATTATAATAGTTGGCCATTGTATGTAAGGGTGGATCAACGAAGCTATTAACCTTTTTCATGAAATGTTGCTAGTGGGTTGTACTCCAGACAAACTGTCTGTGCAAGATTTTAGATCTTATTTAATAAGGGCAACGATGCCTAATGAGCCAAAGAGTATACTTTTGGCCTTATTGCAAAAGGGTTGCACTCCATACTTGTTTTCTTGTAGTTCAATCATTAATGACCTTTTCAAGGAAGGAAAGGAGCACGATGCAACTCAATTAATTAAGACTTTGTTGGATAGAAAAGTTGCTTCTCTTGCAAGCGGTCATGTTGACATTGAAGTTTTGGAGGTGAATAAGAGTTGATTTAGAAAACTAGGTGGTTGCATCTCTTTGGAGGTCAGCATGCAACAATGACGCACGAGAACCATTATCTGCGTAACTGTTAGGACAAGTTGGATAATTCCCTCATCTACAAACCATGGGATATGGTTCCCATCCGTGAATCTTCATAACTCTTCCCATTAGCAGAGAGTTATGTACTCTATGCACAACACTGACCATTTTAAATATGAGAAGAGAAGAAAAATTGCTACTCTTCTCATTGGAGTTTACATAAATGAATTATTTTGTCCAAACTAGATTCATTTTCTAGTTCAAGGTGCAGGATCAAGAAGTGGTCTTTCAGTTGCAGTGAGATTGGGATCATTGTACTGTTACTAGTTCCAATCTTTCCATAGTTCAGCTTTATCTGTATCATACAAAGGTATTTTTGACTTCTCACAAGAATGTTATGATTTATGGTGCAAGTGCTTCTTGTAACAAAAGGCTTTCATTGTCTCTTATTGATTTTTTTTAGTTAATTACATCTCACAATTTTTTTTTTCAATGTGGTTGGGATTCCTCTTTTAAGAAATTAGCTATGTTTTGTGATACCGTAGTCTCCATTTACATCATAATTCTAGTATCATTATAGTTAAGTGAGAATATGTAACAGATGTCTACATTAGATCCCAATTTTGACAATCCTAATTTGATAGATTTTCTATTTAATATTTACCTCATCTCGTACTTTGGAAATGTTTCAACATGAGAGCAAGTATTGATTTCCTGTAACAGTTTTATTCCATGCTTGCAATTCATGTACATAAATTTTGCTATTTATTTAGAACATATTCTTCTTTAAAGGTTGTTATGTATCCTACGTATAGATTGGGATGTTCTGAGCACTAAATACATTGTTTTGTTGGAGGAGAAGTTATCTATGGGAGATTGTTTAAACATCAGCCTATAACAACCCAAATTGGCACAAAGACAAAATTATGTTGTGGGTGGTCAAGCCCAGGTTTCAGTTTTGAAACCGGGCTCTAATGCCATATGTAGAGCCTGGTTGGACTCAAACTAAATAAAGGTTTTCTAAATTTCTTAAACAATAAACAACAACAACATAATAGTGATAAACAACAACATAATAATGATAAACAATAGCAGAATAATGATAACAACAGCAGAATACAGACCTCCACCTGCAGGTTGGTTTATCTAGTCCCTTTTCTGAGATGATCCTATTCTTGTTCTTGCCCAGACTGAATATTAACCTCCCAGCCAGCTAGGAACAGCCTCTCCGGCTCCCTAGCTCCAAGAATCCTTGCAGTTTCCTGGCCCCCGAGCCCAAAATTCCTAGCAACAACAGTGCCATGTGAGAGTTCCCCAAAACAATTCTTCCAATTTCCTCCTCCTCCTCCATCTTTCAAAAATTCTCAAACCAAAATAAAAATGAGATCCTCTTCCAAGTCCTCCCCTCCTCTCTTATCCTCCTCTCTCAAGTCCCCCTCATTAATCCCCCAACAACCTTATCCCCCCATTAATTACTTCACCCACTTTTAATAATAAAATAATACAAGACTCATTTACTATATTTTAATAATTAATTAAATTCAAATTTAAAAATTATGATAAAAATTAATCAATTTGGGTTGTTGCACAACAAGCTTAACTTGCTTGTCCAACTAACATATTGCAAGCATACTTGGCTTTTATTGTGTCTCGGGCATGTACTTCACTCTCGACGGGTCACTCAACTCATTTGGAAACCCTTGAACCTTCCCAAGACCCCTCTCTAAGCTCTTCCTATCATAGAGAATTGACCTATAGGGACATCCACTCGTACTAATCAATTTCTATCTCATTTCCCCCTAGGGTCACTGAGATTCCCCCCTAGGGTCACCGGATTCCCCCCTTGAGGTGACTACCTCACCTCTAAAGTGATAAGGACACCTACCTAAGGTGACAGTGGGTAGGTGCCCTCCTAGTTGTCGCTAATTGGTGGTTGGGTCGGGCTTTCCCCAACCTACAACTTGTACGATAACATTTTAGCGTCGTTGTTGGGGAGGATTTTGAATCCTCTTCGGAACCCTAACGACACTTTGGCAAGCGATCTCGAAGCCTTTATCCCTTAGCTTGCCTGACGACTCCACTTAAGGGACATTCCCTTTCCACCTTTCTTGGTGAGCTTACACTAAAGCTCATATGGTGACTCCACCATGGGACATACTCGAAAGGGGCATTACCCGACTCCCAAAAAACCTTCCAAGGGTCATAAGTCCTCACCCAAAAAGTCTATCCCCTTGACTTCTCTCATTTCTCGTAATTGTCCATCTACTTCTCCTAGCCCTTTATCCTCACCCACTATCTCCATGCATCCACACTCAAACATACCCACCTCGCCAAATGTTACATGGAACTTGCAGGCCAAAGAGGTGCACAATCCTTTGGATATAACAAAGATCCTTGGATCTCCTCATAAACTCCCAAAGGACTTCAAGGAATGGCTCCCCAGATTTTTGGGAGAAAATCTCACTCCACCTGAAGATCACTTACATTTTTTCCTACGCGCTTTAGAACCTTATGACCAAGATGAGGATATCTTGATGAAGCTTTTTGCTTACACCTTTGTCGGAAGGACCAAGGGGTGGTTTGATAGTATTTCCCCAGGAACAATCACGAGTTGGGACCTCTTTCAAGAGATTTTCATCAAAAGATTTAGAAATAAGAAGGATTACCAAACCATGTATAGTCAACTCCTTAATTGCAAAAGAAAGTAAGGGGAGAGTATCAAGAATTTCAATGATGGGTTTAACACCCTTGTAAGAAGTTTCCCTCAAGATTTAGGACCCTCCAAAGCTACCATCCTCAAGTCTTACATATCAACCATGAAATATCTGTATGGGGTTTTGATTGGGAGACATCATACAACTTTGTTTGAAGCTCAAGAGAGAGCATGTGAAATAGAAGAAAACTTAGCCTCCTCTCTCATATAGGGAGAATAATGTCTTAAAGAGACCATTCAGATTAATCAGATTGATGAATTTGTCTCACCAAACTTCCCCTTCGACATCAGAACTTACCTGTGAGAGGAACGAGAGAAAGTAGTTGAAAGAGAAGCTTGTCTCATGATCAATCTTTTAGAAGAAGAAAGGGAAGTAACACTAAGAATAATGCCTTGCCCACCAAGCAAAATCTTAGATTTTGAAAAGAAACAAGCAACAAAACAAGTCGAAGAAAAGTTCTTGCAACAGATTCAACATGTATTGGCAGAGCCTCTGAAAGAAAGGAAAGTTAAAATCATCAAAGGTGAGGAGAAACTTTCTTCCCCAAACAAAACCAAAAATGAAGGTGTTGTTAATCATGTCAATATAACCCATCAGGTTTTGGAAAAAGCAATTGACAACACCTTTATCTTGGCTAACTCCCTTTTCCTCGATGTAGAAAAGAGGGAAGGATCTTGGGCCCTAGATTTCGACGGTGTGCACTCAAGCATTGGCTCGGGTGCAGGGATAGTCTTAAGATCACTAAATAACAAAACTACCCTTTTCTCATACAGACTCGAGTTCAACTGCACAAACAACATTTGCGAGTACACAACCCTTATCCTAGGCATTGACCTTGACATCAATATGAACATCAAGACCCTACATGTAAGAGGGGACTCCAATCTAATTGTTTCACAAGTCAATAAGAAGTTTGCTGCTAAAAACCCAAGGTTGAAGCAGTATAAGGATGTCGTATGGGATGCCATAAAGAAGTTTGACAACTTTTCCATTGAAGCCATCCCCAGGGAAGAGAATCATTTGGCAGACAACCTTGTTGTCTCCGCTTCCACCTTGCAACTTTTCAAAGAAATAGGCCTCTACAAGGTAGAAGTAAATTGAAGACCCTCGTTACTCGATAACTTAGAACATTGGCAAGTTTTCGATAACAACAGTCAACTTCTTCGCTTTCTCCAAAATGAGGGAGAGTTCTCTGAAACTTAGATAAATATATTGGTTGAAAAGGAAAATATTGATATCATCGATGTAGCTGACAGACCCCTACCCAAAGGTAACGTTCATTTAGAAGATCTATTTGATAGAAATGATATGTATAAAGGGAAACCCTCAAACAAAATCAGTGACGAGATCGTTGAATTCAACATTGGAACCGAGGAATCCCCAAAACTAATTAAGTTTGGTAAAGGAACAACGAATGATGAAAGGGAAAAGTTGATTTCCCTTATGAGAGAGTTTAAAGATGTTTTTGTTTGTCTTACGAGGATTTGAAGGCTTACCGAGAAGACGTCATACAACACGCTATTCCCCTCATTGATGGTACAAAGCCCTTTAGACAAAAACGTAGGTAGATGAACCCAACGGTTTCCCCACGA
This sequence comes from Picea sitchensis, assembly GCA_010110895.2. Classification (NCBI taxonomy): domain Eukaryota; kingdom Viridiplantae; phylum Streptophyta; class Pinopsida; order Pinales; family Pinaceae; genus Picea; species Picea sitchensis. The sequence continues at coordinate 162,614 of SNQJ01S0005570.1, forward strand.
GTGCAAAAGGAGTTACAAAAGATGGTTGAGGCAGGAATAATTGAGCCTATCAGATAGTCATCATGGGTTTCTAATCCAGTCATTGTGAGGAAGAAGATTGACGAGATCAGGATATGTGTAGACTTTAGAAATTTAAACCAAGCTTCGCTTAGGGACAATTATCATTTGCCAAACATGGAATATCTTTTGCAAAGGGTCACCGGTGTAGAAATGATATCCATGCTTGACGGTTTGTTAGGATATAATCAAATTTTGGTAAAAAAGGATGATCAACTAAAAATTGCTTTTACCACTCCTTGGGGAACCTATAAGTATTTAAGAATGCCTTTTGCACTGACCAATGCAGGGGCTACTTTTCAACGCGCCATGGACTATAATTTTGTTGATCTGATCGAGAAACGTATAGAGATATACCAGGATGATCTAACTGCCATCTCCAAAAAGAGGGAACAACATATCCAACACTTAAGAACTATTTTCCAAAGATGTAGGGAGTATGGCATTTCTCTCAACCCTAAAAAAACAATTTTTGGTGTTGACAAGGGTAAGTTACTAGACCATATCATTTCTAAATATGGAATCATGATAGACCCTGCTAGGGTTGAAGCCATTGAGAAGCTCCCTCTCCATAAGGACAAAAAAGCCCTACAATATTTCTTTGGCCAGATTAACTTCATCAAAAGATTCATTCCAAACTTTGCGGAAATTGTTAAACCCCTCAACAAGTTTCTAAAGAAGGACGTTCGCTTTGAATGGGATAGTGAAGGTAAGTTGTCTTTTCAGCATATCAAAGAGGCAATAACTGTTGTACCATTCCTAGTTAGCTTGAATTTTTCCAAAGACTTCATCATATTTTCTTTTGCTTCAAAGGACACCATTGCAGGGGTTTTGTTACAAAAGAATGATCAAGGGGACGAACAACTGATTGCCTTCATGAGCAAAAATCTTAGAGACTCAGAGTTAAATTACACCATTATGGAAAAACAAGCTTATGCTCTGGTCAAGTCTCTAAACACTTTAAAACTTATGTGGGATACAACAAGATCAAAGCCTTTGTCCCCTACCCCACTGTAAAAGGACGTTTTGTCACAACAAGATTGCTTTGGATCAATAGGAAAGTGGGTTTCACAAATACAAGAATACGATTTAGAGATCAAACCAACCAAGATAATCAAAGGGCAAGGACTGACAAAAATGATGTCATAAAGCAATCAAGAGGCCGTTGAGGTGGGAGAGAAAGAACAACTCAACATTGTCGTAAGTGAGATTGGGAACAAAATGGTAGTCATATATCATTTATTGCTTGAAAAACCTCACATGCCATGATCATTTAGTGGAACATAAAAGAGGAGCCATGAGACTCAAAGCTATGAAGTATTGCATGACAGAGAATGGTCTCGGGTGGAGGAACCTGGATGGGGTGATCCTCATATGTGTTGATAAAGAAGAAGTTGATAAGTTAATGACCGATCTTCATGTAGGACATTGTGGTGGCCATTTTGCAGTGAAAACCACTACCCATAATATTTTAAGGGCAGGATACTATTGGCCTACTATTTTCTCCAACACACATCGATATGTTAGATCTTGTCAACCATGCCAAATTTTTACCAGCAAGCAATGCCTTCCTGCCCTTCTCCTTAATCCAGCTAGAGTGGAAGCACCCTTCCAACAATGGGGATTGGATTTCATTGGTGAGTTCAAGGAAAACTCTAGCAATGGGTATCGATGGATTTTGACCATCATTGATTAGTTCACCAGATGGGTGGAAGTTGTCCCAGTGAAGAAAGCAATGGAAGAAGTTGTGATGAAGTTCCATGAGGAAAATATTATTACTAGATTTGGTGTCCCTGCTAAGATAACCACTGATAACTCCAAAGCCTTTAGCTCAATGGCGCTCAATGGGTTTTGCTTCAAGTATGGGATTGTTTTATCACACTCCTCAAATTATTATCCTCAAGGGAGTGGGTTGGCAGAATCTAGCAACAAAAACATTATGAACATTGTGAAAAAGATTGTTGAGGAAAACAATAAGAGTTGGGACAACAAAATTAAGTATGCCCTGTGGGATGACTGCACGACTACCAAGACCTCCATCAAAAATACCCCTTTTGAGTTGGTGTACGGGTTAGAAGCTCGCTTGCCTATAAATCTCCAAATTCCAACATTACAAATAGCCCAATAATTCAGTACATATAAAGAAGCATTGCAGGGATGAATTGATCAACTCATCTAATTGGATGAAACTTGAAGAGTGGATTTTTATCAAATGGCAAAGAATCAAGAAAGAGTGAAATGAACTTTTGATCAGAAGGCAAGTCAAAGAGATTTAAAAGAAGGGGATCAAGTCTTATTGTGGGACAAGAGGAGAGAAAAACCTGGAATGCATCAAAAGTTCGACAATATTTGATTAGGGCCCTACAAGACAGAGGAAGTATCTTGGCCAAACTCTTTCTACTTATCCACGACAGAAGGGAGGAGGATGCCACTACCAGTGAATGGATCTTTCTTCAAGCATTATTTCCAAGGCGACAAATGAATTCTTCAGGGCCCGTGCCCTAGGTAAGTAGGTAGGTCATCTTGCTTTCCTTGCATTTACATATTGATTGCCCATATTAGTGTATATGCATTTCATATTTCCTTTTGCTATACTTGCATATTGATTTCATGCTTAGTTTATAATTTTTTGAAAAAATGTCAATTTTTTCATTTTCTAGATTAGTTTTATTTTGGATTTTATGTATATGGATGAAGGATGATAATACCACCCTAGATGCTCTGATGCTTTTGTCTGAGTTTTTGCAGGCACAAGTCTACCGGGAGATGTTGTGGTTCTCATGCACTCTATGACGAGCACATGTCCCCAAGTAGGAGCAAGATGTTATCCCCATTTTGTGGGATAACTAAGGATATTATGTCTCGAGGCCCTCGTGTTGCAGATATGGAGTGTTGAGAGACTACATGAACAACAATATCCACTTGCACATATGGAGACCCTTCTCACCACCACAAAGGTCATAGATTTTCATATGACATCCACCATACCAGTTGGCTTCCGAGAGGCACCGAGCCTAGCTCCATGAAGTACAAGTTAGGTATTATAGTAAGTGTCATTTCAATATTTGAGGCATTTGAGTATGTTGTATCTTAGACTGCTTTAGATTTCATGACATATGCTTGGACATTATGCCTTTTACCCTGTTTCACCTTGGTGGTTGACATTGTGCCCTAGTAAGTGGTCTTCCTCGAGAATGGGTTTGCTACTAGGAAATCCCTTGAAAATCCATCGTATCGTTCCCAGCCATACTTACCACTTTTCATCATTAAAACCCCTCATTTCCTTGTCTCTTGGGATTTTAGGGTGTATTGACCCAAGAAGGGGTTGCCCCTCATTCTATGGGAAGAAGGGGTTGAAGGCCCAAAGGGATTGTTGTCAGGTAAAAGATAAAAGCCTATACATAAACCTTCCAGATGCTTCGCCCAGGGATCCCTCGAGAAAGCAATGAAACACTTATCTATAAGAAAAGGGGGACACACAAGAATAAATGATAGAATGCCTAAGGGGTTAGTTGGAGGATAGGAGGTCTCATCACGAGCCGACATATCATGATCATGGGTATCTAGCGGTATGAAATTACTATCATCTGGTCACCAAGCCAGGGTAGTGGCTCTCAGTTGCACAACTAAGAGAAAGGGGGTCTCATTACAAGTCAACCGTCTCGTTTCTACAAGGTATTTGTGAGTGACACTGTCATTATCTAGACACCACACTAGGACAATGGCCTTTGACTCATCCTTAAAACATGAAAGAAACAAAGAATGGAAAAACGATGGGCTTGGAAAAATTGCATTTACAAACGAAGGTGCCACACACCCTCTACAAAGGCACCCATGAATGAAACACTACAACCCCTTATATGTCATGAACCCCATGTCCAGTGAGTCTTGATCCTTAACCACTTCATCCACTTTACATGGCTTAGAGAGGGATCTCTTGGAAACAATCCTTAACCTAAGGCGAGATCTATCCAATATGACACCTTGTCAACCCTCCCATATCCAAGCTTGGCAAGTCGAATAATGTCTTTGAGCATTTACTTCTTTGACATGGTAATCTTTGATGCACATGCTTAGGTGGCTTATTTATTGACTTGTTTTACTCATCATGATATTTTGACTTGAGATCCTTGGAGGGTGTACTTATTTGTCTTTGCAGGACCTAGTTGATGGACAATTTTGGAGGAACATGGCTAGCTTGGGCTTCCATGGGGCTTGAAGCCCATAGGTTCGATGCCAGGGGCCCACAAGTCGGATGAGAGAGGCATACCTTCAAAGGCCTAGAAGACATTGTGGACAATATGACCTAGCCCTCACATGCCAAACTTTTTACCCAGGAGAGGTAAAACATCACCTTTGGAGGGATGACATCATCTAGGAGGGCTAGGGTTTGGTGGTGAGGTTATTATTCATTGACACAAGGACGTTTTGAGGAGAATGGGGCGTTGACCTTGAAGAAATGAACTAGATGATTGGCATGTGGCTTTGGGAAACCTAACTACACTTCTCCAACACCAACGACTTACTCCTAATGTCAAAACGACCCCTAAAGGGATGACGTCACCTTAAGTTAGGGTTTCTTTTTGTGTAAAATTAAATTTTAAGTGATTGTTTAATATTGTTTGTGTAAAGGGGCAAGATTAGGGTTGTGACCCCTAGTCTTGTGGTTTACCCTAAAATTATGCGAACAAACTATTTTGGTGACAATTTGTATAAATAGAGATCATAAGATCTCATTTTAAAACATAACTCTCCCATTGTGAGAAGTATTGGACATAAATTTTCGCTATCTTTGGCTAGTTTTCTCTCTTGTGCTCTTGTATTTGGCTATCTCTTTGGTTATTGGTTGATGTAAGTGATGCGATAGCCTTGGAAGGCTTTTCTCTAGCTATTGTGATGCTTTGTCTTAGCTTTTTTTCCTTGAATTGGTAAGGCTTTTTACATTGTGCTATCATTTGTTATTCAAGTCAAGGTTATTTGCTAGAGCTAGGTGAGAAGTATAAGGGCATACACCCCCACCTTAGTCTCCATCATTTTATGCTTACATTTGATTGGCTTAACAAGGGTTTGCTAAGAGAAGTATAAGGGCATACACCCTCTTAGCCTAAACCCTAGCTAGAGATACTTGCCTTGGGGAGTAAGAGGATTTAGCCGCCTAAGGAGGTAGTACCTCTAGCTCTTTCTTTGCTTGACTCCATTAACCCAATTATTGAAGGCACTAGTCATTACTTGTTGCATTGGAGAAATAAATTGATGCCTTGGTAAACATGAATTTTCAAGTTTTAAAGTTGTCTCTTTAGGAAATTGTTCCTTGAGCCTTTGGCTCCCTTGCCTCATTGAGGCGTCCCCTTTCAACCACAAATTCTTTTCGTTGTTACAAAACTAACCTACAACCATTAGGGCTACATAAAACTAACCCTCTAACGCTTAATAACTCCTAAACTAACCCTAGGATTTAGCCCTAACTTTGCCCCAACTCTCTACTAACCCTAGCACAACCATTGGGCTAGTTAGAAGTGGTTTGTAGTGGCTGATTTTTCTGTTGTTAAGCTTGGTTTTCTACAGCCATAAGATTGATAATATCACTGTAGCAACTTTTTTTTTCAACCTTGCTTTTTGTGCTAGAGTTATTGTTTAATCATTGATGAGTTTAGCTAGCTTTCACTAGCTTCTGTCTTGTTTATTTTATCATATGCTTAGCACTTATATTTCAACCTTTGCTATATTTATTGAGCTGATATATATCATTTGCTTTTTCTGCAACTAGGTACATCAAGATTAACTTGCTTGTCCAACTAACATATTGCAAGTTTCCTTGGCTTTTATTGTGTCTCGGGCATGTACTTCACTCTCAACGGGTCACTCAACTCATTTGGAAACCCTTGAACCTTCCCAAGACCCCTCTCTAAGCTCTTCTTATCATATAGAATTGACCTTTAGGGACACCCACTCATACTTATCAATTTCCATCTCATTTCCCCCTAGGGTCACCAAGATTCCCCTTTTGAGATGACTAACTCATCTCCAAAGTGACGGGGACACCTGCCTAAGGTGACAGTGGGTAGGCGCCCTCCTATTTGTCGCCAATTGGTGGTTGGATCGGGCTTTGCCAAACCTACAACTTGTGCAATAACATAAGGCATTTTGAAATCACAACTGTTAGCAAATGTGTATGGGACTATTCTGCATATATGTTTGTTATTTAAATTTCTTGGATGATTGTCACGTGAACTAATTATGTGAGTAGAATTTGGGATGTTTATGGTTTTGTGATTTCTAAGTGGATATAGTGGTAATGTTACAGGTTCAATCTACAACTATTTGTGATTTAATTCGTAGCATTATTGTTTTAACATGTTATTAATTGACAAAAACTAATTTTAAAATTTATGACAATATTTCATGTTGTATTCACCTTGTTAGTTTTGCTCCTAATCATGATAGGCTAGTATTAGATTATAATCGTTAGTTTTATTTTAGTTTTAAGTAGTTTACCTAAATTCTAACAAGAATTCTTTGGAGGACAATCTGTCCTCATCTTTGTAATTAACAAATTCATGAGTGGCAACCAGGCCCACATACTGGTCGGAATTTTCCTTACCAAACGAGAATGAGCCTAATTGAGGCTTGCCATTGGGCATCTTCCCTTGCCTGCTTGACAGGCCATTTGGACCCGTCAACACTTTCTAAGAGTAAATCCTAACAATAACTCAACTACTACCCTTTTTAAAGAGCTTTTACATTCTATGAGAGCTAACGACTTGAGAGGCTGCAGATTTTAACCCTTCAAGATCATATTGAATTCCTTCCAAAGATGCGTTATGAGCTAACTTAATTGGAATAAAGTGAGCAAATTTAGTTAATCTGTCCACACTATCATTATTTAATCATGTTGCTTTGCCGACTTGGGTAACTTGGTGATAAATTCAATAGTTATCACTTCCCATTTCCACTCTAGAATCGATAATGGTTGTAGCAAGCCTACTAGATGTTTGTGCTCAACCATTACTCTTTGACATTTCATACACCTAGCTACATAATCAACCACATCCTTCTTCATTCCTTGTCAACAGTATTGACTTCTTACTGTTGCAATTGTCTTGTCATAACCGATATGTCTAGCATATGGAACATTTTGCATTTATTTTAATATAGGCTTCCCTAATTCATAAGAATTAGGAACACACACTATGTTTTTATGCATAAGAATTCCATTATCTTCGAACTTATAACCTTCATACTTCTGTAGTACTTTCTCTTGTTGTAAGTTTTCTTTTATTTGAAGATAATGCTTATCGAAGGTAACAACCTCAATAATTATGTTCCTCAAATCATATTTACACATACTAATGGTTGTAGCATGCATCACATGTACTCTTAGGCCAAGTGCATTAGCATCCTTCTTCTTCTTCTCTCTAACATGTTTAATGTCAAAGTCATATTCACTGAGAAATTCCAACCATCTTGTTTGCATGGCATTTAAAGTCTATTGTTCAAATAAATATTTCAAATCACCGAGGTATGTTCTTAACTCAAACTTTCTCCCCCATCAAATAATGTCTCCACATGTTTAGTGCATGAACTATCACAACGAGTTCAAAGTCATGTGTAACATAGTTATTTTCATTCCGCATGAGTTTTCTTCACACTCTAGTCTCCAGTCAAATTTAATTCCCTTCTTGTGTAAAGATGAAATGGGATGAGCAATCTTGGAAAATCCTTCTATGAATCTTTTTTAGTATCCAACAAGCCTCACAAATGACCTTACCTTGGCTACATTCTTAGGTGCAGGTCATTCCTCAATAAATTCAATTTTCTCTGGATCTATTGTTATTCCTTCCTCCAAGATGATGTCTCCCAAGTAATGAGTATGCCTTTGATAAAAGGACCACTTACTTAACTTCACATATAAAAAATGCTCTCTTAGTATTTGTAATACTAACCTCAAGTGTTCTTCATGCTCCTCCTCTGATTTTGAATAAATAAAAATGTCATCTAGGAATACATTGACAAACTTATCCAAGTAATTTCTAAATATTCAATTCATTGAGCACGTGAAGGCAGATGATGCAATTGTCAATCCAAATGGTACCAATACATATTCATAGTGCCCATACATGGTTCTAAAAGATGTCGTATTGATGTCTTCATCTTTTATCCTTATTTGATGGTAGTATGATCTTAGATCTATCTTTGAAAATATCTTTGTTTCTCTCAGTTGATCAAATGGATCATTGATTCTAGGTAGAGGGTATTTATTTCTCCCAATGACCTTGTTCAATTGTCTAAAATAAATGTACAGTCACAAAGTCCCATCTTTCTTCTTACAAAGAGTACTGGCGCTCTCCAAGGAGAAACACTTGGGCATATATACCCCTTCTTCAACAATTCTTCCAATTGCATTTGCAATGCCTTAAATTTGGGTGTACTCATTCTACACGGAGTGTTAGATACTGGAGTAGCTTCAAGCATCAAATTAGTAGAGAAATCAATATCTACTTTTAGTGGTAAACTTGGTATCTTCTCAAATACACTTGCATACTCCTGTTGCAATAGAAAGTCCTCAATATTTGGGCTTGTACACTTGCTTGGGTCTTCCACATGCGTTGCATACAAGTGACACCCTTTCCTTAAGCATCTCTCCAATTGTATAGAGCTAGAATAACCCCCCCATGGCTTAATAAAACAAAGTTTGGTCAATAATCAAAAGGCATAATTAAGGTTGCAAATATTTTGAGTTAAATCACTTACTAAGGTCCTTTTCCTTAGCTTACTTAGCCCCCCTTGTCTTTTCCCTCTCGTGGAGTCATGCCCCCCCATTCTTTGGTCCTTCTCCTCTGCAACCATGATGTATTTTATTAACATTCAATGTTCGATTACAAATTACATTTACTGGCTTATAACAATTCATCATGTACATACACAATACTAAATAGGGGATCAAAACCATGGTATTACAAGGCCCATTAGATAGTAGTGGATAATTATTTAATGTAAAAGGGTCCAGTTTATAAGGCCCACTAGATAGTTGGTAACCATTAGTGATGGGAGCACAAGTAGTCAAGGATTTGCTATTGAGATTTTGTTTAAAGAGATAGGAGGCTATGAAATGTTTGATTGTGTATTATTGTAGTTGGAGCTTTTCTCATTGAAAAGTTGGTCGACCTTAAGAGGTAAATGAACACTGCTTTCTTTCTTTCGATTATCACAATAAAATAATATCTTTTGCATATTTTATCTTATTGTCTCTTGTATCTAGTTTTCTACAATTATATTCTTTGGATACCTAGTTGTGTTTCAAGTTAAAGGGTTAAGGAACACTCCACATAATAGTGATGCAAACTTTTTGGCTAATGTTAGCATAGGCATGCATGAAGGTATTATAAGAATAAAAGGGCAAGTGCCTATCTTCTCTCCCCTCCTGTGATAATTACTTGCATTTAAGCAATGACATGATAGTGCTCTACACACATGTTGTCACACAAGATGCTAGGTAGAGATTGATGGCTGATTACTCCCTCAAACTCTAGATGCTTCTATTACTCGGTGCCAAGGCATTTCAATGATATGATGGTTTAGCTCTACCATGAATATTGTTTATGGTCCAGGTTGGTGTGTGGTTTATTGGTGCTATTTGTGGCACTTACTTATAATTATGAATCAACTTCCCTTCACAATGGAGGTGAGAGCCCAAGAGTTTGTGTTTGCAGTTCGTCTAGGGGTTTGGTGAAGGAATGCTATGTCTTCCTAAAGAAGGATGGCATCGTTGTCTCCTGTAGGTATATTGATTGGTATTCCTCTTGTTGTAGTCTAGTCATAGCCCATATGGGTCGCTATGTTTGGTGCAACTTCGTTGAAGTGAGGAGGAGTGTTAGGAGATGTGAGCATGATGTTTCAAAGAAACAAAATCTTGTGGTGGCCTCATAAAGCTAATGGTGTCATTGGCATGCAGATTGGTAAGACAAATTGTTAATTGAAATCCGAGAAAGGGATAGATATGTCGTGGAAACCAAAATTTAGTTGAATTTGCTAAGAGATTTGAAGGAAGAGATGTGGGCTTTCCTACAAGTGCAAAAAAGTGATCTCTTGAAGTTGTATTTGAAGGTTGTTTTCGTTGTCTCGCAAGTCTCTGATGCTGGTAATGAGTCAGGGGTGGCACTCCAATCTTCCTTTGAAGTAAAACCTCTAATGTCTTAAAAAACTCATGGAGATGGTTGTGTGAGATCCTTCTCGAAGTCGAGTTGGTTGCAGACTACACCTATAAAGAACAACACCCATAAGAGAGCATATGCCATGGGAACCTCAACCTTGAATTATACCGACCTTTTAAAATTTTGAATATATAATGTTTTGTGAGTGTATTTCTTTTAGTAAAATTTGTTTGGCAATTTAGCTGTCCTTTCTTTCAATTAATACCCTCGATAAATTATAATGGGGTCTTTTGGTCTAGAGAACAACAATTTTGGTCGAAGACTTTGGTCCTTTTTAAAATCTACAACTAGGTCATAATGTTTTTCTAATATAACGATCACTCATTGTAATTGTTTATTTAAAAATAAACCTTAATATCCTCCACGATAACAATTGACTTACGTTCGACCATCCCCTTTTTAAAATCGTCGTATGAGTTGAATAAATTCGCTGAATAAACCCGCTCGATGTGGGAACCTTGATAGTAAGGGTTAACACTCCTTTAACCTAAATCAGCGCCCCTATGATGGAATTTCTAATTTATAATGTATATGTATTTTTATAATATTATCCTCCTTAAATCCTTGCAATGGGGGTGGGGTTGTGACAGTTTGACAATTTCGTTGCACTTCGTTTTGAGGATTTGGGTTGCACTCTGGACCTGTCAAGGTTTTTAAGCACCGAAAACTTTTCATGGCTCTGTAGGTTGTATATGTGGATGCCTTTGCTGACATCGAAAATCTCTTGAATTCTGCCAATTTTATAGCAGAGTTTCAGGGTTTGCATTGTGCAGGGCGCACCATATCTATCTTAGGGTTTTCTAGGGTTTTAGCTTCCGGAAATGGCAGAAGAGGGTTATTCATCCTCACGCTCTGATCACAAAAGGAAATTTGATGATTCTGAAAGGGTTGGAAGGAAGACGGGCTTCTCCGATCGGCCGAACGGGGAGAACCAGGTTTCATACAACAGTGCTCCGCCGCCGCTGGATGAAGTGCAGATTGCTAAACAAAAGGCTCAGGAGATCGTTGCTCGTCTTGTCAGCGATGCCGAGGCCAAACGCCCTCGCACGGAGGACGACGACACTAATCGCCCAGGTCCATAATTCATTCTTTTACTTCTCCTTAATTCCAAGTTAAATAGGAATTGGCTTAACAAAAATCAGAAACCCTCATATGGTTTTTGCAGCGTAGCATTCGCAGCTACTATGTTATTAGAAATGAGAAAAGACAACGAGACAGGGCCACCTCAACATATTATATATAAGAAATGCAAATGAAAGGAGATTCACAACAGAACAATTTTTTTTTTATGGGTAAATTTCGCTTTTGATTAGTCCGTGGGGGGCTACAAATATAAATGCCACATTAACTCGGTACAAACCCAGAACCTTAAGCATTAACAATGCCTTTACCTATACAGCACGGTGTAATTCCTGAACATAAAATCACATCATATAACAGGATTCTACTCAATCAAAGTTTAACAAGACACATCAACATCACAATAGGTTAGATCAGTGGAAACATAATAATGTGCAAACTGTGTTATGCACTTTAAAAATTTACACGACCAAAGTGCCAGGAGATAACAGAAATAAAATTACTGGATATTGACATTAAACAAGTAATAGCAGAGTCTAAACTAGTAATCAAATTATTCATTACCCATGCCATTCCCTGACTCATTTTTTGTTTACTAAGGCATAGCCACAAGGTTGACCTTGATCACCGTGGGTGATGTCATTTTGCAATCTATCTGTATTATTCTGGCAGCTCCAAATTCTTCAGAGAGAGGTTAATGTCACCATCACCTTGCAAGCCACCATAATTCCACATTCTAGTGATTCCAACTCAATAATCTCGGTGTTGTCAAAATAGAAGCAAAGATTTGAGTAAACAAACCCCAAATATTGCCTCTTTGTGAAGGAAGGAGGCTCCCGTCGACAGAGTGGATGAATGCATATTCTCTCGAATTCTGTTCTCGCGGTGATAATCAAGTGGTTTGTGGGTGTGAAGCAAAATGGGCTTTAGCCTTAATCTTGAAATTTAATAAGAAAGAACTTGCAACTAAAAATGTAAATAAAAGTCTAAATTAAAATTCAATAAATTTTTGAGTTTACCTGTAAAAATAAACGGATAGCAAACTGACAAAACAAGGGAGTACTTGCTTCATACTGCTCTAAGAAGTCCAGGGCTCCAACTTGGTTACTGTCGTATGCCCAATTCTCATTTGCAAATTGGCATTCCGATCTCAAGTATTTCCCCAACTCAATTTCCCCAACTCAATCTGTATTGTAATGTTATCATCATGAGCATAATATCTATTGATAAAGTTGTTATGATCGAAAATTTGAAATCTAATTTTTGTTTTGTTAAATTTGGAAATCTAAATAGTAAAAATTGATAGGGTGCTAACAACAGCAAACAACAGAAACAAAAAACAGCAGTAATAATTGTGAAAACCTGCAATAGCAGATTCTACACTAGCAACAGAAACTTCAACAAATTTTTCACAGTAGATTTGCTAGCAGATTCTATAGCAGTAACAGCAGAAGAAAAGCCAACAGTAGCGATGGATAACAACACTTGAATTCTCAAAATCCTCTGCACATAAAGTTTGAAACTTTCTTGAGAATGTATGGACGCCAACTCAGGCCAAATCCAAGGTGGTATGGATGCTGCTCTTGCCCCAAATAGTCTCTTCCAAACAACCTGCAATATCACAGTTCACAAAAACCCCTGCTTTCATGCCTCAGAGCCCTTTTTATTGCCAATTTGCATACTAGAGGAATCTAAGAAAATAGAAGTTGCAATCCTCAATGATTGGCACTTATGAGTGGAAGTTATTTGTCATGTCCCCTCCCAGTTGACCCCCGGAGGGGAGGGACGCACTGGCTTAGGGGGCTCCCCGTAAGCCACAGTCCCCAAAAGGAGGGGAGGCGCAGGTACAAAAACAAAGGAGAAATTGGTTTTGCCGACTTTACCTACAAGAATATGAGAGCCGACCTGATCATTCACCAAAAAGGAGAGCTGAATTTACCAGTGGGAGAAATACATCGTGAGGAAAGAGTATAAATAAAGGAGGAGGCTCATTTGGATAGGGACAACTCGAATTTGATTGGTGATTCTATCTGAAATTGGGATGCGCTGCCTCTGTCCTATATCGGGTTGTTTAACCCCTTTCCTTGGCTGAGTTTTGGTGGGTCTCTCACCCTAGCTCAGCACAGTTGCACCCTGTTTCAGTTAGTGGCTGTGGGATATCATACGTGGAGGAAGATTGCTGAGGGCCGAGTTCTGTCTTATCTCAGATCTGTCTCGGGATTGGAGGGAAGCTGAGCTCTGGTTCTATCATTTGAGGGGCCGAACCCCCTTATTTACTGCACAAGCCTTGGAGATTGAGTACAGTAAGGTGGCAAACTCTACAGGAGGAGCGCAGCACTGTGGAGGGCCACTCTAAACCAGATTTACATGTATTACGGTAGAAACTAGGGTAAGTTCTGTTGCAAAACTGTCATACCTAGCTGGTTAATAAACTTTGTGTTAAACAGCAGCCTCACAGGAGGGTTTACTGCTGATTGCCATTGCAAATTTGGTGTATTGTGGGAGGACACTACTGCTGGTTTGTGCTACTGTATCAGACATTACTACTGCTGGTTATTATCGCTATCATTAATGTATTACTACTGTTATTACTGGTATTCGTCACTGTCATTACTGCTGGTTGTATACAAGTTCACTACCTGGTTGAATACTGTTCAGGTAGTGCTCTTAGAAGACCGTTACTGTTCACTAGGAAATTGCTGTTAATAACTGTCTTGTGTAAAACTGTTGTATAATTATATTGCTTACCAGCTGCCCTAACACTCTAGGGCCTAGAGACCCTAGGGATAGTACAGTGGGATCAGAGCCTTGATCCTGCCAGCCTGTGGCTGACTGGATGACGAGGAAACGAGTGACCAGTGAAACAAGGAGCACCTGAAATATCAGAAGAAGAAGAAACAGGGAGCATGGGGGACCATAACGATGACAGTGCGCTGCACATCTGAAGTGATTTGGCCAAAGGGAAGAATGAAATGAAGGAAGCCTTTGCGAAATGAATTAACACCCTTGTCCAGCTGTTGAGCCCACTCCAGGGCCTAATCTCCAATGGGGCAATGGGCAGACCAGGTCTCATGCAGAGGGGAGTAACAATGAAAATGGACAGCACAGTCCACTAGCTGAAGGGAGCAACAACGGGGTCCCAATAGGAGGAAGCAATCCTCATGTGTCTAGACAAAGTGTGCAGCCCACCACGAGTAGGAGGACACCCAGACCTCTCCTACCCAGCTTCATTGAAGAGCAGCAAGCACAGCAGAGCCATGGTGAGGGTTTTTCCACATACTTCCAGGAATACCAAGCACTTGGAGAAGAATTTTAGGCAGCTATGACTTTACAGGACTATTGCAACATTAAATACAGGAACTGGCCCAAAGAGGGGCATAGAGGGGCACCAGGACAGCAGCAGAATGCTGACCTAAGGAGAAAGGTGGGGAAAATGTCCATCCCATCGTATGACGGTTCATCTCAATGTTCGGCCAGATCATGGGTCCAAAAATTGGACACCTACCTCCAGCTCAATCCAATGACAGAAACTGAAGCCATCAAAATTGCCACACTAGATTTGGACGGTGAGGCTCATGAATGGTGGTATCATAGGCTGGTGACACTAGGACATTCCAACATTGCATCTTATGTGGAGTTTACACAGAGACTAATGGACAAATTCAATAGGAAGGATCTTGAGATCTCCTTCTGTGAGGTGGCACAACTGAGGCAGGCAGGAACACCTGAGGCATATATTGCAGAGTTTGAGAAGGTTGCTGTGCAAGTAATTGACATCTCAGAGCAGAGATTGGTGATGTTATTCATAGAAGGTTTAGCAGAACCCCTGCATGGGTGGGTCAAGGCCTTCAAGCCAACCACACTACAGGATGCGGTTATGAAGACACTTGACATGACGGATACAATACCGAAGACAAAATGGCCAACCAAGCCCTACATTCCTCCCAAACGCCAGGATAACAAGTCATTCCGGAAAGATGCGACCGAGAAGGATTGTATGGATGAGGAGACTAAGAGGGAACTTAGACGAAAGAAGCTTTGCTTCACGTGTAGGGACCCCTGGGAGCCGAGACACAAGTGAAGAGACACACGATAGCCCTAAGGAGGAGCAGCCACAAAGTGCAGTCAAAGAAGATGAATCACTGCATAAGGAGCCCAAGAAGGCGGTCATAGCCACACTATCAGGAGTTCACAGGTATCACACCTTCCGGATCAAAGGGGTTGTATAGGGACATCGGATATCTCCACTGATTGATAGTGGGGCCACCCACAATTTTATTGATTCAACCCTAGTTGACATGGAGGGAATTCCGACAGAGGAGTTCGAAGGGTTTAGTGTGGAAGTAGCAGTAGACGGGTACACCTTGGAGTGTACTCACATGATCAGAGGATGACACGTGATGTTGGGTAACTACACATTGATCGATGATTTCCACGTGGTGGACCTAGTGGACACTAACATAGTTTTGGGTATCCAGTGGCTCTGTTCATCGGGGACATCAAAATGAACTACTAAATCATGAGGATGGAGTTCAGAGACAAGGAAGGGAGAAGGGTTGTTCTGAGGGGAATGAATATAGATCTGTCCAGGATCGTGTCATCTAAGAGGATGGAGGCCGCCCTCAGGCATAGGAATACCGCATGGGCAACAGAATGTGTGATTACCCCCAGAAGAAAACAGAGGGTCGTCAACGCTATCATATGGACATACAAAACCTTATGGGGAAGCATGATAAGGTGTTTGGGCAGATCCCATCCGGAGTATCACTAGACACGGGAATTGAGCATACCATTGAGCTCTAGGAAGGGGTCAAGCCCGTCATTATGACCCCATACCGACATCCAAAGAGATTCAAGGACGAAATTGAGAAGACCATCCAGGAGCTTTTGGAAATGGNGCATGGGCAACAGAATGTGTGATTACCCCCAGAAGAAAACAGAGGGTCGTCAACGCTATCATATGGACATACAAAACCTTATGGGGAAGCATGATAAGGTGTTTGGGCAGATCCCATCCGGAGTATCACTAGACACGGGAATTAAGCATACCATTGAGCTCTAGGAAGGGGTCAAGCCCGTCATTATGACCCCATACCGACATCCAAAGAGATTCAAGGACGAAATTGAGAAGACCATCCAGGAGCTTTTGGAAATGGGACACATCAGACCCAGCTCCAGTCCTTTTGCTTCATCCGTAGTACTGGTTGAGAAAAAAGATGGATCCTTGAGGATGTGTATAGATTACTGAGCTTTGAACAAGAAGACCATTAAGAACATGTACCCGATTTCGAGGATTGATGAGCTACTTGATGAGCTGCATGGAGCGGTCTACTTTTCAGAGATAGACCTCAGATCAGGATGTCATCAGATCAAGGTGCGAGAAGAGGATGTGCACAAGACAACTTTTCGATGCCACTATGGACATTATGAGTTTCTGGTCATGCCCTTTGGTTTGACTAATGCCCCGGCCACATTCCAGTCATGCATGAACCACATCTTCACCAAGCAATTGAGGAGGTTCTTGCTGATATTCTTTGATGACCTATTGATCTACAGTAAAACATGGGAGTATCATCTGCGTCACATAAACGAGATACTCAACATCATGAAGGAACAATCACTTTACGCCAAGGAGACAAAATGCGAGTTTGGCATGACAAAAATCTTGCATTTGGGGTATATTATTAGCACACAGGGGGTACGAGTCGACCCAGAGAAGATATAGGCGATACTTACCCTGATCATTGATTGAGCTACAGAGCTTTCTTGGACTATGCAGTTATTACTGACGCTTCGTGAAAGGGTTTTCCTAGCTTGGTGCTCTATTGTCCAATCTCACAAAGAAGGGCACGTTCAAGTGGACAGAGGAAGCCTAGAAGGTATTCGACCAAATGAAGGAAGTAATGAGCACTTGCCTAGTATTGGCACTTCCTGATTTTTCTCAGCGCTTTGTTCTAGAGTGTGACGAATCTAGAGAAGGGATAGGGGCGATATTGATGCAAAACAAACACCCCATAGCTTTTTAGAGCAGTAAGCTAGGGAAAACTGAGAGGCTTCTTCCCATATGACAAGGAAATGTTGGCCATCATGCATGCGTTGGCCAAATTCAGACAATATCTGGTCGGAGGTCGCTTTGTGGTGAAGACAGATCACAACAGCTTGAAGCATTTCTTAGGGCGGAAGGATCTGAGCGAGAGATAACAGAAATGGGTCAGCAAGGTACAAGCATATGATTTTGACATAGAGTATGTCAAAGGTAAGAATAATGTGGTTGTAGATGCCTTGTCTAGGAGGCCTACAACATTTTCCATGCCTGAGATTTCAACAGATTGGAAATCTACCCTTTTGATTGAGTATTCCAAGAATGTTTGGGCAAGAGAGCTGATAGATTGCAAGACACAGGATGACAAATACACGATAATAGATGACGTCATCTATTACAAAGGCCAGAGATATCTTGTTCCAGAGTCCACTCTCAAAGAAAAGATCTTGAGAGCCATACACAACGCACCACTAGCCTGGCATCCAGGATATCTGAAGACTTATAGGCAGGTACGTGATAGATTCTCTTGGAAGGGTCTCAAGGGGGATGTCTTACAGTATGTGAGGGAGTGCTTGACTTGTCAACAAAACAAGTCTGAGCTCACACACCTCGTAGGTCTACTACAACCTTTGCCTATTTTTGAGCAGAAATGGGAGAGCATTTCTATGGACTTCATCATAGGACTTCCAAAGGTATAGGGCAAGGACTGTATTTATGTGGTGGTGGACAGATTGACCAAGTTCACTCAGTTCTTTGCCGTATCCTTTGAGTACAAAGCCCCACAGGTAGCAGAACTCTTCTTCAGAGAGATATTTAGCTTCACGGACTACCTAGGGTTATGGTGAGCGACTGGGATAGCAGATTCCTCAACGCCTTTTGGCAAGAGTTGTTCAGATTGGCCGGGACAAAGTTGACACCTAGTACAAGCTACCATCCCCAAACGGATGGGCAGACTGAGATTGTCAACAAATGGGTTGGGGGATACCTGCGTCACTATGTTTTCGGGCAGCAAAAGGCGTGGATTAGATGGTTGCATCTTGGTGAGTATTGCTATAATACCACCCATCACATGTTTATTGAGATGAGCCCATTCAGGGCATTGTATGGATATGAGGGCCCATCTTTTGTAGAGTTGGCATTTGGCGAGAGCAGGGCTCCCAAAGCCAAGGATTGGATTTAGGAGAGTCAGGACATTTTGAGGGTCCTTAAGGACAACCTGAGGATGGCACATAATCAACAGAAGACGTATGCAGATCGATGCCGGGTGGAGTGTAGCTTTGAGGTGGGTGAACTGGTTTTTCTGAGTCTCCAACCATATTGACAATCTTCTCTGAAGAAGAGTGGTGCAGAGAAGCTCCAACCACGTTTCTACGGGCCATACCGAGTGATCAGAAGGGTTGGAGAGGTGGCCTACCAGTTAGAATTACTGGAGGGCAGTCTAATTCACAATGTTTTCCATGTTTCTTGCTTCAAGAAGGCTTTGGGCCAGTAGGTTGCCTCTTCCACAAATCTACCACTCTTGGACGAGGAAGGCCATTTGATTCTGGTTCCTGAGCAAATCTTGGCGTTCAGAGAAAAATGCTTGAGGAACAAGACAATGAATGAGTACTTGATAAGATGGAAGGATCTGCCGGAGGAGGATGCCACTTGGGAGGGTGAGCAGATTTTACAACACCTTGGGTTGCAATTGCTTGAGGGCAAGCAATCTCGGGGAGGGAGGACTGTCATGTCCCCTCCCAGTTGACTCCCGGAGGGGAGGGATGCACTGGCTTAGAGGGCTCCCGTTAAGCCAAAGTCTCAAAAGGGGGGGAGCCGCAGTTACAAAAACAAAGGAGAATTTGGTTGAGCTGACTTTACCTACAAGAATATGAGCGCTGACCTGATCATTCACCAAAAAGGAGAGCCGACTTTACTAGTGGGAGAAATTGATCGTGAGGAAAGAGTATAGATAAAGGAGGAGGCTCATTTGGGACAACTCGAATTTGATTGGTGATTCTATCTGAAATTGGGAGGCATTGCCTCTGTCCTATATCGGGTTGTTTAACCCCTTTCCTTGGCTGAGTTTCAGTGGGTCTCTCACCCTAGATCAATACAGTTGCACCCTGTTTCAGTTAGTGGCTGTGGGATATCATGCACGGAGGAAGATTGCTGAGGGTCGAGTTTAGTCTTATCTCAGATTTGTCTCAACTCTCAGGATTGGAGGGAAGCCGATCTCTGGTTCTATCATTTGAGGGGCCGAACCCCCTTATTTATTGCACAAGCCTTGGAGATCGAGTACAATAAGGTGGCAAACCCTATAGGAGGAGTGTGGCAATGCTGTATATGTCGTGTCGGGGAAAGTGTCGGCGAGGGTCCGGAATGTAACTTCTTGGCGACATTGGCGGAAAATGTTGAAAAATGTCGCAAGACTTCAAAAAAATACAAAAACACTCATTTTTTTCAATTTTTTAAACTTGTAAAGCAACAACAACATCAAATAAACACTTAGCTACATAAATATGAAAATACAACCAATAAATAAGATGCATAAGATGTCAAGTGGTCACATATCGTTACTAAACTGAAAATTCTGAAACATGT
Source organism: Picea sitchensis (assembly GCA_010110895.2). NCBI lineage: Eukaryota > Viridiplantae > Streptophyta > Pinopsida > Pinales > Pinaceae > Picea > Picea sitchensis. Next base: position 182,585 of record SNQJ01S0005570.1, read on the forward strand.
TCCTGATAGGATGATAGTAGATACAAAATCACATCAAATGATCAAAATAAATGTATCTCATGAGATGAATCATCATGAGGCATCTAGATACTAAATAGTACATGATAAAATGAAAATGATAGATATAGGAATCCAAAATTCAAATCATTGATTCCCTCTCTGTCGTCTTGCTGTTGCTCTAGCCCTTTTACGAGTAAAGGGCACAAATTTTCCTTTGGAAGCAGTAGGTGGTCGTGGAGGTACTCTAGATGAGCTTGGAGTGGAAGCTCTAGCTGCTCCAGATGCTACATCTGAGGTTGTAAGTGATGGGGACGAGTTGGAAGGAAAAGTGTGTTGCCTCCCAGTCCCAACGGACCCAAGTCCAACTCCAGGTATAGCTCTCCGTGGAGGTGGCGGTGGCATTGGATCCACTGGAAGTCCAATCTCCTCCTCAACCTCTGTATTCACTGGAAGTGGAACATCGTCCTCCTCCTCCTCTGTTGCCCCCTCCTCCCTCAAATCATCTGCATGCTCATCTTCCATTCAAAAACAACAAGAAGTGGCACATTGCAAACCCTGGCCTAACTCTAAAAATTAAAAAAACAAAGTTCAAATCTTCAAGTTCAAACTTCAAACAAATAAAAGAAAAATGTTTTTTATCATACCTGGAAATCTTGATCTCTCCGTTGGCGCTAATGGAAGCAAGATCCTTGGCTTTCTCCTCCTTGGATAGATGCACANTGAAAATTCTGAAACATGTTCCTGATAGGATGATAGTAGATACAAAATCACATCAAATGATCAAAATAAATGTATCTCATGAGATGAATCATCATGAGGCATCTAGATACTAAATAGTACATGATAAAATGAAAATGATAGATATAGGAATCCAAAATTCAAATCATTGATTCCCTCTCTGTCGTCTTGCTGTTGCTCTAGCCCTTTTACGAGTAAAGGGCACAAATTTTCCTTTGGAAGCAGTAGGTGGTCGTGGAGGTACTCTAGATGAGCTTGGAGTGGAAGCTCTAGCTGCTCCAGATGCTACATCTGAGGTTGTAAGTGATGGGGACGAGTTGGAAGGAAAAGTGTGTTGCCTCCCAGTCCCAACGGACCCAAGTCCAACTCCAGGTATAGCTCTCCGTGGAGGTGGCGGTGGCATTGGATCCACTGGAAGTCCAATCTCCTCCTCAACCTCTGTATTCACTGGAAGTGGAACATCGTCCTCCTCCTCCTCTGTTGCCCCCTCCTCCCTCAAATCATCTGCATGCTCATCTTCCATTCAAAAACAACAAGAAGTGGCACATTGCAAACCCTGGCCTAACTCTAAAAATTAAAAAAACAAAGTTCAAATCTTCAAGTTCAAACTTCAAACAAATAAAAGAAAAATGTTTTTTATCATACCTGGAAATCTTGATCTCTCCGTTGGCGCTAATGGAAGCAAGATCCTTGGCTTTCTCCTCCTTGGATAGATGCACAATGGCTTGCCTCACACCTCTCTAGCTCTCTCACACTTCACAAATGAAATAATGACCAAAAAAAGGCACCCGCAGCCTCTAAAACCCCACTCGCATGCACTTTACCTGCAAAAAAACTCAGCAGGCCGACATATTGGAAAATGTTGGGACACAATGAAAGTGTCGGGACACTTTCAAAGTGTCGGATATGTCGCGAAATTTTCGGGGGAAAGTTTTGGCCAGGGGAAAATGTCGACGACATATCCGATATTTCAGAGATATATTCAACAGTGGAGTGTGGCACTGTGGAGGGCCACTCTAAACCAGGTTTACATGTATTATGGTAGGAACTAGTGTAATTTCTGTTGCAAAATTGTCATGCCTAGCTGGTTAATAAACTCTGTTAAACAACAACCTCACAAGAGGGTTTACTGCTGATTGCCATTGCAAATTTGGTGTATTCTTGGAGGACACTACTTTTGGTTTGTGCTACTGTATCAGACATTACTACTGTTGGTTATTATCACTATCATTAATGTATTACTACTGTTATTACTGGTATTCATCACTGTCATTATAATACCCCTAGGTTGAACCTCAAATTGTAAATGCAAATGTACTTAAGCTGATGAGCTGTTTTATATCATTTTTTCATACACCTTCCATAGTATACTGCGCAAATGAATTGCGCACTAAAATGATGAAGTGTGCACATTCCAAGATACTGCGTGCAATTTTGAGGCCAGAGAGCTTTTTGTGTATATATGTTGTGTTTTATAGGTTGGTGATCCAGTTATTATAAGCTACGAGGCTTATGTGTTGAATTAGGCCGGAGAGCCTAGATGCTAAAGGCCAATGAGCCTATTTTTGTATATGTCTTATCATTAATATAATACATCGCTGCGTGTAGACAGACCACGATAAAAGAATATGGGGGACTAAACTCCAGTAGTTAGGGAAAGGGGGGCTAAGTTAGGGAGCTTAAGCCAAAAAGGAATATTATATTAATATTCCTTAAAGTATAAAGTATGGATAATTATTTTATTTTAAGTTCTAAGGATGGGGACAAGTGGACCAAAGTAGCTCTCAACATGACAAGTGTCAAGTTGGGAACATGCATACATTTAGTTTGGACTTAGTTCATTTAGGGGATTCATTCATTCTATTATGGATTCACTCACTCATTCAACTGTCTATCGTACATGTACCTGTACCTGTAACTATATCCGTACCTTCCTGTCACTGTACCCGTACCTGGTTAGCTTGGGAGATGGACTGAAGAGGTGGGTTGTCAGGCACGTGGGATACTAAAGAGGCGGGTTGTCAGGCCTGTGAGCAATTTCTTTCTAGGTGAGAGAATTGCTGGGTATTGATTTCCGAAGGTGCCAAACTGCAACTATAGGGCTTTGAGACTTCCTGTTCGGCGTGTTGCTGAAGCCTCGGAAAGGAAGTGGGCCAGCCGAAGCACTGTTGAGCAGAGAATGAACACACTTCCTGGGGTGGGACAGGCATGTGGGGAATGAGGGACTGTAGGCTATTAGTTTGAGTTGACATCTGTGACAGAGTCTTTCCTGTTGTCTGAGATACATCAACCTGGTTAGGAATCCCTTTACCCGGGTGGAGTTTAGTCCCAGCTAGGGGCTCACCCACTGTTGAGAGTGATGAGTAGCGTGGTCTAAGGCTGGGAGGTTCGTGGAAGGTCTTCATGCAGTGGGTGACATGTTTACAAGATAAGTGTCCATTTTGTGTTAAATTACATGCTGCATTATTATGTATGCGTTTATTTTTATGGGTTATTTCTGTGTGTGTTGTATGTATATTTTTATTATCATTTTGGATGAATTTGTGTATTTGCAGAATGTATTTATCTGTTTTAATTTTATATATAATGTTCCGCAAGAGTTTCTGTGTGTATATGTTTTTATTTGTATACAGTCGGGAAATTTTATGTGGCATAGCCCAGTTAGATGCTGGGGATGTTACAGTATGGTATCAGAGCTCCAGTTTTCAACACTGAGCCTGGATGGGCCGAGCAAGTTGAGTTGAAGTGAAATTTCATAGAGAATTGATTTCAAAGTGGTCAAATTTCAAGTTACAGAGCGTCCATGGTAAAAATTAAAAGCAATTGCGTGGAATTGGGCAAAAGCCCCAATTTTTGTTGTTAAATTCATGGGAAAATTAAGAAATTTGGCCAAGTAGTGAGATATTCTTAATTTAATATCTGTTCTAGCAAATTCGGACCTGGAATTGGTTGAATTTGAAGTTAGAGGGAAGCCATGACAGATGGAGCGAGATTAGTTGATTAAAATTCTCAATTCGTGAATTGAGTGTGGGAAAAATTCGTTCCTGGAATGTCAACCAACAATGATTTGTTGTTGCAGAGGTTGAATTGGTGTTATCGGGGTGAAATTGAACAAATTTAATAGTTGCAGAATGTCTATGGTGAAAATTGGTAAAAAGTTAGGCAAAAGCTTCAATTTTTGCAGTGGAATTCACGAGGAATTGATGCGCATAAAAATGAACGTGCGCAGGTGTGTGCACTAAAAATGCATGATGCGCAGTGAAAAGCTTGTGATGTGTGGAAAATATTGTTGCGCGGGTGTGCGCACTTAAATTTGGCGTTGCGCGGTGCAGATGGTAATGCATGAAAAATATTGGCGCGCGGGTGTGCGCACTTAAATTTGGCGCTGTGCGGTGCAGAGTGGCAATGCGCGAAAAATATTGGCGTGCGGGTGTGCGCACTTAAATTTGGTGCTCCACAGTGCAGAGTGGCAATGCGCGAAAAATATTAGTGCGCGGGTGTGCGCACTTAAATTTGGTGTTGTACAATGTAGAATGGTAATGCATGAAAAATATTGGCGCACTGGTGTGCGCACTTAAATTTGGCGCTGTGCGGTGCAGATGGTAATGCATGAAAAATATTGGCGCGTGGGTGTGCACACTTAAATTTGGCGCTGTGCGGTGCAGAGTGGCAATGCGCGAAAAATATTGGCGTGCGGGTGTGCGCACTTAAATTTGGTGCTCCACAGTGCAAAGTGGCAATGCGCGAAAAATATTAGTGCGCGGGTGTGCGCACTTAAATTTGGTGTTGTACAATGTAGAATGGTAATGTGTGGAAAATATTGGTGCATGGGTGTGAGCACTGAATTTAGCATTGCGCGGTGCGGATTGAGTGGCACATGCGTAATACCGGCGCACGCGGTGTGTGCACGTGCGAAGTATTGACAGAGCACAGAGGAATTTCGTTGGTGCACGCATAATGTGGGTATATTCCTGTCGCGCAATAATTTAATTAATGTTGCACGCGGAGTATTGGTGTGTGGTGGAAGCGTACTAAACTTCGGCATAGTGTAGCGCGTAGAGTGCAATGTGCGCGAAATATTAGCGTGCAACACAAAAATTGCGTGCAATAGGTATTAGTGCATGAACCAAAATTGTGCACGGTAGATATTTGTGCGGCCAGGTATTGTTGCGACAGAGAAGTGATCCACATTGGTTAAAGGTGCGCAGAGCATGCACTACCTTATGGTGTTGCTGCGCAGGTTAAATATGGGTGTAAATTTTCAAATTTGTGTGCGCGAAGTCGTTTGGATGGTCTACAACCACATAAAACTAGTGAATTTTTGCGACATTTTATACTATTTGAAGGTCATCTTTTTGTAGTGCGTTTTTGAGGCCCTAAACAACATTTTTAGCTACTCAAAAGCCTCGAGAACAGAGTGTACTAAGGTACACTTCAAAGAGCTCGGAGAGAGCTTTCTAATGGTGTAAACTGTTCGTTAAACGAAGCTTTTATGAGGAAGTTACAGGACAAACAGTGGAGGGTAAACTTTAAGACCCAACTAACTTCGAAGGGCCATAACTTTCTGCTCCGAAATTAGATTGAGGCGCAAGAGCAGTCTATGGAAAGCTATTGAACCATAGAAGGCAGTCCTGGAGCTGAATTAAAATTTTGGGCATGTTAAAAATGTTTAATACAACGTTCTAGACCAAAAACACTAATTGGCCTAGAACTTCAACATGTTGTAACTAGTAGCCCAAAACCTAGAAATAGGTGAAATTTGGATAGACTGTCCAAAATATGTATATGAAGAAAAAAAACAATTGAGCTCTTACCAAAACTCCATTGGAGTAGGTGCAAAAATGTATAATTACAGCGCAAGTTTGCACCAAGTTGAAGTGAGAACAGAAAAATTAATGGCCAATTTTCAAATGACCATAACTTTCTGCTCAAGACTCAGAATTGAGCAAGGGAGCAGTCATTAGAAAGGTCTTGGATAGAGGAGTCTAATTATCCACCTAGAAAATTGATTTGGGCAGTTAATTTTCACAAAAGATTAGAAGAAGGAATTATGATGCATTATTGGAACATAATTGTACATTATTTTATAAATTTGTTAAATTATTTAGCGTAACAAATTTTGTTGGCCGCACATTTTTGCAGAGTTAAAAATGTTTAGTTCTTAAGAGCTGAGAAGGTTGAAATTTAGTTAAATATAAACAAAGGTACTCAGGGAAAGAGTGCTATGACAAAAATCTTTCATAAGATGATAAAAAAATCCAAGGCTACAAAATGTTATGGAATGAATCTGGGTGCAGCTATAAAGTCTTGGGAAGTCACTACAAGAAGTCCACTCATGTTAGTCAAGTACTCAATGGAATCTAGGTAAAAGAATAGATCATGTAGTGAATGACTTAGTGAAAGTACATTCACTCCCAAAGAAACCAATATACAGATTAAGTAATACATTGGAGTAAGATCTATTATAAAAAGGAATTGACTATCAGAATGATAGTAATTAGATAAAGAAAGAGGCTTAATGCATATTTGGATAAAGAGTGCATCAGATCCATGGATTAGCTATGCAATTATAGAGTAATGCTTCCCTTATGGTTATCAGAGTGCGCAGTGGAAGCATGGTATGAAGGGCATCACTTCAAGGGTAAAGAAATGAAGGTGCACATAAGTAAGGAGTGTCGGTTGAGGCATAGGTGCATCAATATGGCATGATGGAAGGGGATTATGCAAGTCAGGTTGAAATCAGATTGGTAAAGACAGGAGAAAGTAATAGTCATTAAGCAAATCCAAGTGCTGATATGATTATATAAGGAAGGGATAAATCAAGTACCTCAAGAAGGAAGTTGGTGTTAACTATCCAAGGTTGCTCAGAAAACATGACTGGAAATATAATTGGGTCATGTAGGAGTTGGATCAGAGGAATCCAAATAATAGTGGAATGTTGAAAATTAATATCAACATAATATGTAGTTGCAAGTCCATGAACATCCTAGGATAATGGAAGAAGAATTCATGAGGTAGATATCATGGTAATGGGAATGCAGAACAATACTCTAGGAGGGAAAGCAAGAATAGTAGAGGATTGTTGATGCATTCAAAAGATATTGAAGATATTTCCACAATAGCATGGAGATGTCAAAGCCAAGAAAGACTTAAAAGTGAAATGAATCTATGTAGAGAGTTTGTAAGGAACCATGAAGAAGAAAATGGTTCTATGCATGGTTTTGAATGCAAAAGAGATGGTGCCTGAGAAGAATCCATCTCAAGTGGCATAAAGCCATGAGTGACATTTCCAGGGAGTGGAAGTATCACTTGAAATTATGATGGTAATTAAAAGAAGTATTAAGTACTTTTGATTAATTCTATGTATGCTAAAGATTGGCTATGCAGGCCAAGTTTGAGGCTATTTGGCAAGGAGAAGAGAAGAGAATAGTGGAAGAAAACTCAAATACTAAAGTATTTATTCAAGAAAGAGCTGAAGTAGTTCAGTCTGAAAAGTAAAGGGATGTTGAAGATACAAAGTCTATAAGACAACATGATTGGAATTATAATTCATCCAAGTATGAGGTGGGATAGATGGATCTAGGAAATAAATAAAAGTTGAAGGTTAATATCGATTTAGTATTTGGATGGAAAAACAAAGGTAGCCAAGAGTGATTTGGCTAGAAAGTGCTCAGGTCAGAAACAATCATGCACAGTGGTTACAATGAAGAGCACATGAAGATTCAGGAATTTAGAAGAATTGAAGACTTCTGGGATAAACAAGGAAAAGTGATACAGGGAGAAAGAAGTTGCTGCAATTACTGTAGTAGCAAGTATGTTCTGGCTTGTTGGGACAACCGTAAAGTGAGAATGATGGCATGTTTGCAAGTGTTGCTGATAATGTTGCAACATATGGAAGGAAGCAACATAAAGTTGGAATGTTGATTATAAGACTGATAAAGAGGCATGGGAGCTTCCACTATCATCAACTAATTAGGTAGCATTAAATTAGTTTAATGGCAACTATGTAGGTAAGTATTTCTCTTTTGAAATTATGTTGCATAATTGCTAAAGGGAAATTCAGGTAAGAATTTCCCCAAATTGAATTTTTAAAATACACAGTATGGTATTGTTTAAGTGCATTAATAGGAAGAAGTTACCGTTAGGTGTGGTAAAGGCGAGAGGCCTGTTATAGTTATCAAAGCTTTTTAGATTTTGAATGCACACACTGACATTGTAGCATGTCATGTTAATTTGGTTATGAGGTAATAACCAAAGAAATAAAAGATAAGAACTTGTTATAGGAATGATGCCAAGAAAGCTAGTCATGTATGCGACCATGACAAGGTTGGATATGGCAAGGTATGGATATAGAAAGGTTATGTACCACACAAATACCAATGAGCTTCCTACCTTTAAGTAAAACTTGGACTGCAACCTTTTTGCTAACACTAATGAACACCACAAAATTGTATTCTTGGTGTAGTGTTTGGGCCGAAAAGGAAGGCATCCAAGCAATTAGGAAGACAATGGGAAGTGTGTGGAGAATGTGTCAAGACATTGGCTAGATTTCCAATTTATGGATGGTGACATACATGACTTGGATAAAGATCATTCTGAAAATCAATGCAAAGGTGCATTAAATAGATATGCATAGAGAGTTGCACTCATGCCTAGTAAGTGGCAGAGTTACACTCATACATTATAGAATTGTATACTTAAATGCATTTGCTGAATGCATTTTGTGAGTGCATGTATATATGTTTTTGAATGGAAATAATTATACTAACGACATAAATGTTGCTAACTCATGGAGATGAGAACATTACAGGAATTGTTAGACATTGCAACAGGAAAGTTGCAAGTCAGGTAGTCACAGGAATAGTGACTATAGAAAATTTTCTGTTCAGAAAATTGAAATAATGAACTTACTGTTATTAATTGCGAACAGGCATATGCATAGAATGATGAGTCATTCTATCTAATAAATTGTTTGGTAATTGTGATTGGATTGCTAGGTGTAGGCAACTACATAAGGTTTTTGTACATATTGCAATTAAAATATGAAGTACATGAAATACTGACAATCTATTGGTTGTATGCAAGATAGAACCATTGTAGGAAAAATGGTATTCAACATGGTGCTTGCTGAAAACCAGAAGGAAGACTGCATCCTATTATTGCAACAACAATAAAAAAAATTATGAAATAGAATTTCATATTTTGGGAAAAGTCGAATGCCTTATGAAATTAATTTGATTTCTAAAATGGAATTTTTATAATGTTCTCTCAAGATAACTGCATGTGTGTGATGTAGATGAGAATCTTGATTAAAGTTGGAATGCCGGGAAAGAACAACTACTGTTGAGGACATTAAAGCCCTATAATTATAGAACCTTGGTGGGGTTCTGGTAATGGGTTAGCGCTCTCCTTGTGTGTGAAAGCCTTGGCAAGATGGATCACTGAAGGACTGCGTAGCAATGAAGGGATGCCTGAGCCTGGAAGGGTGAGTGCAACGAGGAGGCAACCCAAGGATGCTTATGGCATGGTAGCTGCCATAAGGTGGGTGTATCAAATGGAACAGTGAGCTGAATTATTCTCGGAAGCAGCTCTATGGAATAGAGCAATTGACTTGCAGCTATAGTATGAATACCAGAATTGGTGTTGGAAAGTAGAGCACCAGATGGATAACAAGCTTCCAATAGCTAAAGCTTGGAGATTTTTAAAGAATTTGAATGGTACATGGTATATAATGCACTGAGGATAGTGCATAAATAAGGGGAGAGGATTGTAATACCCCTAGACTGAACCCCAAATTGTAAATGCAAATGTACTTAAGCTGGTGAGCCGTTTTATATCATTTTTTCATACACCTTCCATGGTATAGTGCGCAAATGTACTGTGCACTAAAATGATGAAGTGTGCACATTCTAGGATACCGCGCGCAACAAACTTAAGTGCACGCGATTTTGAGGCCAAAGAGCCTTTTGTGAATATGTTGTGTTTTATAGCTGGTGAGCCAGTTATTATAAGCTAGGAGGCTTATGTGTTGAATTAAGCCGGAGAGCCTAGATGCTAAAGGCCAGTGAGCCTATTTTTGTATATGTGTTATCATTAATATAATACATCGCTGCGTGTAGACTGACCACGATAAAAGAGTATGGGGGACTAAACTCCACCAGTTAGGGAAAGGGGGGCCAAAAGTTAAGAATAAGGGGCTAAGCTAGGGAGCTTAAGCCAAAAATGAATATTATATTAATATTCTTTAAAGTATAAAGTATGGATAATTTTTTTATCCTAAGTTCTAAGGATGGGGACAAGTGGACCAAAGTAGCTCTCAACATGACAAGTGTCAAGTTGGGAACATGCATACATATAGTTTGGACTTAGTTCATTTGGGGGATTCATTCATTCTATCATGGATTCACTTACTCATTCAACTGTCTTTCGTACTTGTATTCGTATCTGTACCTGCAACTATATCCGCACCTTCCTCTCACTGTACGTGTACTTGTACCTGTACCTGGTTAGCTTGGGAGCTGGATTGAAGAGGCGGGTTGTCAGGTCCGTGGGATACTAAAGAGGTGGGTTGTCAGGCCCGTGAGCAATTTCTCTCTAGGTGAGAGAATTGCTGAGAATTGATTTCCCGAAGGTGCCAAACTGCAACTACAGGGCTCTAAGACTTCCTGTCCGGCCTGTTGCTGAAGCCTCGGAAAGGAAGTGGGGCAGTCGGAGGACTGTTGAGCAGAGAAGGGGCATACTTCCTGGGGTGGGACAGGCATGTGGGGAATGAGGGATTGTAGGTTGTTAGTTTGAGTTGGCACCTTTGACGGATTCTTTCCTGTTGTTTGAGATACATCAGCTTGGTTAGGAATTCCTTTACCCGGGTGGAGTTTAGTCCCAGCTCGGGGGTGACCCACTGCTGACAGTGATGAGCAGCGTGGTCTAAGGTTGAGAGGTTCGTGGAAGTTCTACACGCAGTTGGTGACATGTTTACAAGATAAGTGTCCATTTTTTGTTAAATTACATGCTGCATTATCATGTATGCGTTTATTTTTATGGGTTATTCCTGTGTGTGTTGCATGTATATTTCTATTATCATTCTGTATGAATCTGTGCATTTGCAGAATGTATTTATCTGTTTTAAGTTTTATATATAAAGTTCCGCAAGAGTTTCTGTGTGTATATGTTTTTATTTGTATACAGTCGGAAAATTTTATGTGGCATAGCCCAGTTGGATGCTGGGGATGTTACAGTCATTACTGCTGGTTGTATACAAGTTCACTACCTGGTTGAATACTGTCCAAGTAGTGCTGTTAGAAGACCGTTACTGTTCACTGGGAAATTGCTGTTAATAACTGTCTGGTGTAAAACTGTTGTATAATTATCCTGTTTACCAGCTGCCCTAAGACCCTAGAGACCCTAGGGATAGTACATTACTAAACACTAAATTCTGGTGCATTTCATGAGTGAAAGAGACATTAGTGTAAACATGCATAACAAGTTGCAACCATTAATGTGAGCATGCATAATGGTAGCCATTAATGTGAGCATCATTAGTAATTCTTTATACTAAGAAAAGAACATGTAATTATTATCACTAACAAAACGAGGCAATACATTAAAACAATAATTTGTTAGTGCTTTATGGAGTTATGTTTTCTCTTTATGCTATGCCTAGTTACCAAAATTAGAAATGTCAATATGTTAAAGCAACACTTCAACAAGTGTGGGCCATGAAAGGACTTGGGCTATTTAAATACTTCCTTGGCTTTGGAAAGACTCTCTTGGTTCTGTAAAGCATTCCTGACTTTGTAAAGACTTAAAGACTTTCTTGGGGCTTTGTAAGAATTTTCCCGGACTTCCTAGTGTTTACTTCATTACATAAGGCTGGAAAGGTCACTGCATGTTACAAAAGTCCTGGCAAGGCCCTTACATGTTACAGGAAGGCATCTTTAAGAAGGGGACAACTTTAACAAGAAAATACTGTTTATAATGATCACTTTTTTACTGAGCCAATACTTTGTGCTATAACAAAGTCATGATATATCTTTGTGGAAGCTTGCTTTTAGATCACAATTCGTTCTTTTTTGAGCTGTTAACTATTTCTTGTTTATGCACGAAATCTCTCTATTCTTAGTAAATTTTACAGGAATTATTCTCAGTAGCACGTTGATTCTAAAAAAGTTTGGTATGCATCAAATGCTTTCTGACAGTTGTTAACTATAGTGATGTTCTCTATTTTAGTATATTGATCATACTGATACTGATTTAATTGCATTGTTTTATTTAGGTCTGCGCTTTGATCTTTTAGTGAACTGCTTACTGACTGGTAGATTATATTAAGAATAATTTTTTGTCAACAGAGAAATTTCTAATGATCTTATACTATAGAGAACATCGTGACTATACTGAATGATGGTAGCCTTTTGAATGCATTTGATTATTACAATCCTGCGATAGTTTCTGGTTTACCAAACTCTTCTCTTATAGGCTGTCGCCGAAAGTTTGTTAAGAAAAGTGACAGGATGAATTTACCTTCAAATGTCGGAACTTTAAATAATATGCGGGATGTTTTCTATGGGGAACTTTGCTCTCTTTTTGGCTGTATGTCAATGGATTATTCTGTGTCAGATTCAAACCTGATTTGCTGGAAAGAGAATTTGTAGCAACTAATTTTTTTATCCATCTTGTGTTTGCCACAGATCAAAGTCTGATGCAAAAGCCTCTAAGTCAGTCTGGTGCAAATCTCCAATCTGGAGAATTTTATTCAGCAACACAACAGAGTCAATATTTTGATTTCCAAGGCTCGTCTCGGAAGCTTGATGTACCAAATTCCAAGGTAAAACACATGTTCACCATGTAAGACATTGCCTTCTACATGCCCCAATGCAAAGATGCATCTTGAGTGTAGTACTTTGGTCAAATTTGCAAAATGCCATATGCTTTTGCCTAATGAGTGCCCTTGGTTACATTGTTTTGTTGAAGGTTGGTCTTCTCATTGGTAAAGGCGGAGAAACTATTAAGTATCTTCAGCAACACTCAGGTGCCAAGATTCAGATAACTAGAGATTCTGATGCAAACCCTTTTTCTCTGACCCGGCAAGTGGAGTTAATAGGACCTCTAGATCGTATCGACAAGGCCGAACAACTTATCAAGGATGTCATGTCACAGGTCTCTGTGCTTTTCTTGTACATGCTTGTGTTCTAAGGCTTTTGTATAACTCATCACTGATCAGCAAAGCTGACTTTTATTATAGGTGGTCTATATGTGGTCAATGATGACTGGTGTGATGTTGCACCTTTAATGTTTAGTAAATCAAAAGTTTCCTTGCATGTGATGAAGGCTGATGCAGGGGGTTCTGGTATGCAAATTGCACGGGGATTGAATACTTTGCAGTCTGGAGGGGAGCAAATCCAATTAAAGGTTCCAAATAACAAGGTGGGACATTCTGATTTGAACTTAAAATTCTTGCAATAACTGTTCATTGTCTGCCATATGCTTATTAGTCACCACATATGGCGAATTAAAAAAAAAACACTCGAATTTTGTTGGATCTCAAGCAATGACAAATTGAATGGAGAATTAATTGGCCCAGAAGAATTTTTATTAGTTTCAAAATAAATGTTAAAACCATATGTATGTATGTATTCAATCTCAACATTTAATTTCACTTCTTTGTGTCTAATTTGAAGCTAAAATGGAATTTTCTTAATTGTGTTATTGAACATGATGATGAATTTTACCATATTTTTTCGTACTGTTGAACTTGTTTCGAATTTCATTGTCCCCAATTTCGAAGTTCGAACACAAACATGAACACAAACTGTTTGACTTCATGTACTTTGAGACAGGGTTATAATTTATTATAATTTCTTTTTTTTTTGAACAGGTGGGTCTGATCATTGGCAGAGGAGGTGAGACTATCAGGAACCTACAAAGTAGGTCTGGAGCTCGGATTCAGGTGGGTAGGATGTTTAATTTGTGAAGGTTGATGTTAAAGGGCAATGGCTAGCTAATGACTTGAACTTACATATGATGATTCTATTTCAGTTAGTACCATTGCACCTTCCCGAGGGAGATATATCTACAAGTAGGACTGTGCAGGTGATTGGCAATAAGCAGCAAATAGAGGCAGCTCAGGAAATGATCAACGATTTGATAAGTGAGGTGTGTATTACGAAATGTTTTTTCTTTGAATTAGGTGCTTAGACAGGTTGAGTTGAATCGTTTGTCAGAATCTAGAATAAAGAGTTTCCAGTAATAAATTTATTTTCACTTCTAAATTTACAGAAACACACTAGGAGGCTATACATAGATGATATATATTATTCTCGAAATTTATGGTTTCCTTAGATGTATAAGTACCCTTTGTTAGTTGTTACAGTATATCCAGTTCACCAACTTATAGGCCAATCAAACTGTGAGTAAGCAGTCTGTTGATGCTTGCTATTCATTTGTCATGTTAATTTCTTGCGAGTTTAACCTTTTACAGCTAACTGTAGTTGAAAATGTCTTGCATCTTATGGAAAATGGTATGAACTTGAACACAAATTAGGTTTCCTCTTTTTGTATATTAAGCTTGATGGCTTATTATGTTGAAATATATCCTAGTATAAATATACTTAATCTTGGGATCTTATCCATTGGTGGGTACAGTTGAATCGAACCGAGTTGACTAAACTTCTGGGTTATATGATAAAGGTTATGGCATCTATCCAAAACCTTGATGTTTTATGTGGCCTATAAATATGCAAGTAGTAAGTCAGGATTTGGTCAAATGCCAACTTATGGTGGAAGATATGGCTAGGCTGGCATTTGTGTTGTTCATGTTGCCCGGGTTGTTATCTTTGTGCAGATATTGTCTGTGCATGATTAGTAGTCTTTATTTTGTCAATAGTTTGTTTGTATCAACCTTGTTTGGGTAGGGTGCGGAGTTGAAACTCAGTGCTTTATGTTATTCTAGAGCTTCAAAAATTGTCTTTCATATCTTTCTATGCTGTATTTCATACCTGTCTCCAATTTAATTTCTCAAACCAAATTCAATCTCAACTGAGGAAGGATGGGGCCCCTGCTGACATGCTGATTGCCTGCAAGGTCACTGTTCTGCAAACATGGTGAGTGTTGCAGCAGCCCAGTGGTTTTGCTTCTTAGTCCAGCAAATGGGAACTCAGTTTCTGCAGTTTAGGCTCAAATCTAAATGTGGATTGATCGTAGGGTTTTAAACATGACATATTTGTTCTTGTGTGTTTTTTCTCATCTTCCTTGCTTGATATTGCTGCTAATCTTCACATGGCAATACCCAGAGCTTTTGGCAAAACATTGTACACTGGGTTGCTTTTATATTGTGCATTCTTATGTGTGAGGATCATGGCATTAGTAATTACAACTTAAAAAATTCATTTGCAGAACCGTTCTAGAAGTACACCTATGATGGGGGGTTACAATCAGCAAGGTTATCGCCCACGTGGACCTGCACCACAGTGGGGTCCTAGAGGGCCACTTCCAATGCAATATCCAGGTTATGGATATCAGCAACAGACACCATCACCATTCCCAGGACCTTCCCAGTATCAATCTCAGCCATATGGTGATTATCCTCAACAGACTCAAGGTGGCTATGCTTCTGGATGGGATCAACGGCCTCCTGCACCTGGTCAAGCTCCACGACAAGCTGGAGAATATGATTACTATGGACAACAGGGCCAGACAGGGACAACACCTACAGATGGGAATTATGGTTATGGGCAGCCACAAGATGGAGGATATGGACAGCCAGGCACTTATGAGCAACCTGGTTTCTCTCAACAGGGCTACAATCAAGGATATGGAGATCAAAACTATGGAGGTCAAGAACCATCCCAGCAGGTTTCTGGACAGCAAGGGAACCCACAACAAGGGTATGGGCAGCAAGTTTATGCCAACAAACCCATTTATGGACCACCAGGAACAACTGAAACAGGAACTGTGTCACAACATCCTCCTGCAACAGAAGCAGAGGGACCACCAAATTCTTCTCTGCAAGGATATCCAGAACAAGTGTATGGAGGGCCAGGAACTTTTCGTGAAGGATATGATCAACAGTCACCTGCTACACCTGGTTATGGACAGCAGGGAACTCAGTCTGGCTATGGGCAACCTTTATCAGCTCAGCCTTCCTATGGACAACAGGTGCCCTCTCAACCAGGTTATCTGCAGCATGCATCATCTCAGCCAGGATATAAACAGCCGGGTTTAAACCAGTCGGGCTATGGCCAGGTTTCAACAGAGGCAGGTTATGGGCAACAGGGATCAACTCATCCTGGTACTGTGCAGAAGGAAACATCTCAATCGGGCTATTATGAGCAAGAGGGCTTATCTCAGCCCGGCCCTGTAAAGCAAGAGCCTTCTCCAGTTGGCTACGGGCAAAATGTATCCTCTCAGCCTGGATATGGGCAAAATGTATCCTCCCAGCCTGGGTATGGGCAACACGAAGCCAATCAGAAAACATACGAGGGATCTACACAACAAGGATATGGTGAACAGTCTTACAATGATGGATATAGCTATGATCAGCTTCCTGCTGATGGTTAGCATAAAATAGTACCTGCATCCACCACACTATCTCATGTGACGTCCCTGCAAATGGAGGCAGCATTTGTGAGTCAAGTTTAAGCAATGGGGGTTTATTTTACGAAACCCTAAAGAAACATCTCAAGTTGA
This sequence comes from Picea sitchensis, assembly GCA_010110895.2. Lineage (NCBI taxonomy): Eukaryota > Viridiplantae > Streptophyta > Pinopsida > Pinales > Pinaceae > Picea > Picea sitchensis. The sequence goes on from SNQJ01S0005570.1 coordinate 199,004, forward strand.
AATCTGTTATTGTCTATTAGATAATATGGTTGTTAGCTTGTACAATAATGACTGGTATAGGAGGTTTCAAGCTCTAATAAGTTTATAGCTCACATTTCCCTTTAATTGATTAGATAGGTTATTTGATAGGATGTGGCACAATGATATGGTAGGGTATTTTTACTTTTCCTTGTACTTTATTAGCTGCTTAGCATTCTTTGGATCTTTAACTTGATTAATTTTTTGTATCCTTTTTCAGAGTTTCTGGTGTTAATTTGTTTCTTGGAAATAACAGTGGAATCTCATAAACCAGTGGATATGATTTGTTTATTCTTCACTAAGTCAATGATACTGAACATATTAGTGCTACTGCTACTTCATGACTACATATCTTGATGGATCATTTTATGGTAATGTTTTTGCAAAAATTCTTTTATTTTTCTATTAATATAAACATTAATTGGCATAAATATTTTTTTTAAACAAAAAAGGGCCATGAGGGTGGCCCCACTAACACAAGCAACCTGTGTGACTAAAGCCACTATTTTCCAAAATTAAGTGCCCTGGACCATGCATGGATAAGACTTGCCACTTGACACAATACTAAAATGTTTGCACCAACCAAAGAAAATTTTTAAGCAACAGCCTGGATCATAAGAGAGGCTGGTGGACCATCTTTATTGTTGTTTGGAGGGTGCCCCCCGTCATTCTACGGCTCCTGCTCAGGGACATCACCTTCCCAGCCATTGTCAGCTTGCAACTGTTTATCATCTTCAGATAACTGATGGAATAGTTGGGAATTTATCATTTAACAACTGTGCTGGAGAATTGCGTGGCCAATTGTGCTGGTGCTCTCTTTGTTCCCTCATGGCTCAGCCAACTCACTGGAGAGACCAGCCATTTGAGCCCTAGGTTGCCTTGATCTATCAATATTGCAGGTGAGTCGGCAGGGGGCTTGCAACTCATAGTGCAAGGAGCACCTCCCCAGTAATCTACAAGTTGGTGTATGTGGGCGACATTGAGCTTCACCTTTTGAACTTACACAATAATTTGCATTGATAAATTCATACAAATAGCAATCCTATAGTTTTCAGTCCATGAGAATTGATGCAGAGCTGCTCTGACCCTACTCTCTGCTTGGTATTTGTCCATCTTAAGTCAGCTATGTATACGGGCAGAACAAGATATGATGCAGAGCTGCTCTGCCTCTAGTCTCTGTTTGGAAGTTTTCTCTCCAAAATCAGCCCTGTATAACTCCAGAGTAGTTTTTCACAGAAGTCAAACCAGACAATATCTCAATCCATTCAAGAGGAAAAGAAACAAAGTAACCAAAAGTTTCAGGTTCTATTTTTCCAAAATTCTTCAAAAAATACTTTTTTTTGTTTACTTTCTTCTACTTTTAAAAGAGATGTACAAGTTCCTAAAACCATTCCTGGAAAAGAAACCTGTTACTAATTTTTGGAATACCAAAAGCCTGGGATTGCAATCTGTCTGCTAAATTTCTCAATTAGGAAACAACTCACTACCCTTAAAATACTATGAAACTAGCTCAGATTCTGTGCATGCCAAGTGCCCCTAAACTTTGGCAGATTGGTTCAATTTGCGGGCCTGCCATGTGGCCCATGTTGCATGCTCTTACATCATTCTCCTCTTTTTCAAAAAACTTCTGAACCTCTTGGTTCAGAGTTGTTAGGTACATTAGGGCTACTGTATTTAATCAATTCAGCTTCCACAATCCAAATACTATTTGATTCCAATAGTCCCTTCCATTTCAATAAACTGCATTTTATTTTGCCTGGATCTTGTAGCAGCAATCTTCGTATTTACAATTGATGCAATCTGCTCTCATCTCTTCCTAGGAAGATGTTTAGCCCATTCCTCAATCACTCTGTCATCCTGATCAGCCTCTGAACCTACCTGATAAGAATAAAGATTCACTGCATTAAAAATGGGACTTATGACCAAATCTTTAGGTAAGTTTGTCAGGTATAAATTTTCATTAATCCTCTTTAATATCTTGTAATGGCGGAGCTTCTTTGGTTTTAACTTGTTATAGGTGTCTTGTGGGTACCTTTCCTTACACAAATGAACCATGACTAGCTCCCCCCATGGAATAAATTCTCATATTCCTTATTTATCACCTGTAATTTATGCCTTGTTGCCACACTTCCTGAATGTGCTCCACAAAGTCCTCAATTTATTTTCTAACTCCTGCTCCTTCAGGCAAGTCAAACAAATACACTATGCCTTTATGATTTTGTCCATAAACAATATGGAAAGGAGATTTACCAGTAGATCTGTTAACACTTGAGTTGTAAGAGCCTGTGTCGAAATCATATCCCATTGTCTTAGGCTCTCACCAACTAGACTAAGCAGTAAATTAACCGAGCTTTGATTCATTACCTCTATCTATCCATCTGTTTGTGGATTATAGGCCGGCATTTACTGTAGTTTGCTGTCCAATTTCTTCCACAATGTTCTCCAAAATTGCCTTGAAAATTTGGTATCTTAGAAAAAAGCTTCACAACCAGATCAGAGATGAGCCTGGAGCCATCGGAGAGGTGGTGAACCCCAACTCTATGATGAGGACAACTTTGAACAGTTTCACCAAATCACGGGGTCCATTCGTTCGTGGCATTGTTGCCAGGGAGGTCATGCCTACATGGGAGAGGATGTGGGATGACTTCGTCCAAGAGGAGGCTAGACTTGTAGCAGAGGCCTCTGGACAACAACAACAATAGTCAGGTCAGGGTGATGAGGATCTTGCTCTTTGGACAAAGGGCAAGAAGAAGGCCGGCAGGGTCCCAAGTTTGGGGCCCCACCACACGGAGGAGAGAGCAGCAGTGGGATGAAGAGAGATATGAGCTCAGTGAGATGCTTTGCTTGTAGGGATTTGGGTCACTATGCAGGACAATGTCCCAAGAAGAAGAAGAAGTAGCATGATGTTTCAACAGCGACAACAAAGGAGCTTGAGTTCGATGAGCAGCTTGCGAGAGAGTGTGCATTCGTGACTACTTTGTCTGCTGTTACACCATCCAGCATTAGATGGGGAAACAGAGTTGAGGAGGACCGACTGACTCATAGTAGTGATTCAGAGGGAGATCAAACTCAGTACTATAGAATGATATTTTATCTCAATGTGTTTCGATCTATCGTGAAACACAGTGTTCTCAGAGAGCTTCACACAACTCTGGTTATCACAATGAATAATGGTAGGATCCATCTCATGATCAAATAAATCTGTCAGGAGCTAGCAAAGCCACATTGCTTCGCAGACTGCCACACTCAATGCTATATACTCTGCTTCTGCGGTACTCAAGGTCACAAAGCTCTGTTTCTTGCTGCACCAGGAAACCATGGCAGACCCCAAGGTAAAACAACAACCGAATGTGCTCTTTTGGTCCAGTACGCTCCCTGCCCAATCTGCATCGGCATATCCCTGCAAACTCAAGTCTACACTAGAGGCATATCTCAGGCCATATCCAACTGTGCCTCATAGATATCTCAATACGTGCTTCGCTGCTATCTAGTGAGTCTGTCTCGGTTGACTCATGAACTGACTAAGTACATTCACTGCATAGCACATATCCAGTCTAGCTGACTCATGAACTGACTAAGTACATTCACTGCATAGCACATATCCAGTCTAGTGTTAACCAGATACATCAGTGATCCACTCAGTTGTGGATCAATCTCGCTCGAATCAGTAGGAGCATCATTCATTTTCTTCAAATCCATCACCATCGGTGTAGGCATGGATTTGCACTCTGTCATATCGAGCTTCTTCAATATCTCCATTGTATATTTTCCTTGACTCAGGAAAATCTCATCAGTTCTCTGCCATACTTCTAGTCCCAAGAAGTAGTGAATCATACCCAAATCCTTCATCTCGATATCAGAAGTCAATGCTCGCTTGTATTCAACAATAAGTCTTTCTGAATTGGTAAGGAATAATTCCTCCAATGTCAGGCACTCGTCACCAACAATATGATAATATAGGTTTGGATCAGCAACACTCTTGCTGAAACCCAAACTCATCAAGAATCCATCCATCTTCTTGTACCAAGCACGAGTTGCCTGCTTTAGTCCATGTAGGGCTTTCTTCAACCTGTACACATGATATTTCTTGTCATATATCACGAATCCCTCTGGCTGCTCGATGTAAACTTCTTCCTCAATCTCACTATTGAGAAAGGTCGTCTTTACATCCTTCTGATGTAGTTTCCAACTCATGGATGATAGTATGGATGGAAGTGTATCGGGCTATTGGATCAAATGTCTCATCATAGTCAACTCCCTCTACTTGTGAGAATCCTCTGGCTACAAATCTCGCTTTGTATTTCTCAACACTTCTGTTATCACTCCAAGAAACTCCTTAGGGTTGTAGGCTAAGGATGCTTGGTAACTTAGAAATAATGATTTTTAGGTGTTTGGGACAATGGGGTCTTCAATGGTTTGTATAAGAAACAACTCATCACACATTTAAAGATACAGTG
>SNQJ01S0005570.1:203528-217871 GCA_010110895.2 Picea sitchensis
TGGAAAATGATTTGGTGGTCTTGGAACTTCCTTTGGAGAGCAAACAAAGTTTGCAAATTGTTTTGCATTCACTGGAAAACTTTATGGATGCATATCAGAAGATGGGGCCAACCACTCATAGTTTTGTCGATCTAATGAGGCGGCGAAAGTCAGAGGTGATGGGTCCTGATAAATGGGATACAGTAAAAAATAGAGTTTCAAAGGAAGACGCCATCTCTATGTTCAAGTTCAAAGAGGGTCCAAAGCGGAAAATGCTGAAGGTGCAATATTTTAAGCACCCCCACTTTGCTGGACATCTGTAAAACATATTTTTGGCCGCATATGGGAAATTGTCGTGGAACGATGAGGTTCCACACTATTTTGGAAGACATTTTTTTGTAGAGTTTTTCTTGCAGATGAAACCGGATTATACCAGTCTACCATCCAAATATTATGGTACTGGTAAAGGACGTACATATAATCGCAAAGGGGCATATCGAAGTGGAGCATTGTTGAGGCCTCCACAACCTCTAGTACCTCGCCCAAAAGGGACATTTGCATCACTTTCAGAGTTCCAGTCTACATCAGAAGTTGGCAAAGAGGCCAAGACTGCAATCGAGGAAAATTTGGAATCTATGTTCTATGGTGTTGATGTTGGCATGAAGCGTCAGCGAGCAGAGGCCAATTCTCAGGCCACATTTGTTGATAAAACAGATGCAGACATGGATGCAATGTTAGCAGAAGAAGTTTTGGAGTATGCCAAAAAATTTCGGGATGGTTGGAAGAAGGTCATTTAGAATGATGACTCGAATCGCAGATTGGTATGTGATCCATTTAGGCAAATTTTGACACATTTTATGATAGTTTATTTCGAATTCTAGATATATATATCCTTATTTCTATAGAAATAATCGAGTTTTTCTTGCCATTAATTGCAGTTTGGAGATCTGTTAAATGACGCAGACGCACCCGACGCGCACGAATGCAATCACCAGGACCTTCTCTCCACTCGGCCCGAAGAGCGTCAATACTCTTCTATCTCCCAATCGGAAGATCTACACCCACAGTTCTTGTATCACGATCCTCTTTACTTACTTATCAGAGGACCGGAACTCGCGGCTTCGTGAGTTCTTGGTTGCTCACTTGGCTCTCGGATCCCCGATAACTGATAGTTCAGTCAACGCTGACTTCCTTCCGCCTTCTCGGAACTTCGCTATGTCACAACTTCGCTTCTCGCACCACCCACCACTCGTGGTTCCAACCTCTGATTCTCGATGTGCCGATATGCCAAGACTCGCGATCTCACACCCTCGCGACTTCGCTACTCGTGAGGTCAATTAACGTCCCCATCAGCTCTCGATGCCCGAGATGCCGAAACGCTGATATCTCACGTCAGCTGCCACATCAGCCTACTGTGGCTCACACTATCCACGCAATCGTCAGGACTTCTCTTCTCGCTCTATCGCAACTTCCACTTCGAAGAGTTAGAGTCTCACCTCATGAACTCCCGATAGGCCAATACACGAGTAGATTCAACGCTCCTCGTGATCCCGATCGACAGCTCCTGCCTCCTGAGCTTCGAACCTTTCCTCCGCACTTGCACTGCAACCTGCCTGCAAATCCAAGCGATCCAATAACCCACCGATCTTTACGAAATCTCCTTGGATAACTTTGACCGTCTGTCCTTTCCAATTTAACTCCACGAAATGATGAGGCGCTCTTCCGCAGAACTCGCCACCCTCGCACAAACCTACAACTTTTCCTGCAAGTCTTCCAAGCACGACTTATGTATATCTTCCTTCGAAGAAATCGAAGGCCTATCCTTCCTGAGCTTACACAAATTCAATTATCTTAGAAGGAAATTCTTGCATGCACTCCTTGCAGCAAATCTTCAACCACGACGAAGTGTTGAAGATTTCGACTCTGCGCACTCCTGTAGCAGCAGTCGTAATTCCCTTTGCTCAGAATCGCAACTCTGAGTCTTCGTCTAGCCTTCGCACACCTTGCACGACTTCGGCACCAAATCTTCACTTCTGAGATGAATGAGAATAGAAGCTTTCTCTAATTGAACCCTACAGTCACGCACCCCTTGCGGACAAATTCAACTGCACTCCTTGCAAGAATCTTCTAGCTCACTTAGAGAAACAATTGAAACTCATTCACTCACCCTTCCAGACTTCAGTTTCGAAACATGAAATCACATGCACAGCATATACAAAGAAAATTCATAACCAGAAAACAAACATTCATGAGAAAAACATAAATACACAGAGAACAGACACATAACCATGGAATTTAATCAAAGCTTTCTCCTATTAATTCAATATCTGTACATGGGTGTTCTTCATACAATTCTATGTTTGCTCTTCTCTCTTCTGAATGCTTGATGATAATACAATGTACCAAGGAGGGTGTCTATATCATGTTTCCCTCTCGAGCTCTAAGCTATCAAATCTAGAATTAAATGTTCTATCTACTTTACATTAAATCTATTAAATGCCTCATCTACCTAAGGACGTGAGCTTATCCGCTCAAGGTCCATTACAATACACAAGTGCACTTCATTAAATCCTAACATTAATGTTTGGCACAAGAAATATCAAGGTGTTTCAAAATTTGTGCTGGTGCTGTCCAGCTGTCTTCCGCTCCACGCTGGCTCGCTTAATTGTGTTGGCGATGCTCCTACATCATACTCCCTGGCTTGAAAATTTTCATGGGCTCCTGTCCATGAGATCCTGCACGATCTGTCCATGCTTATGTATTACTGCTTCAGTCTCCTAGCTGGCATCTTCCACTGGGTGATTCTTCCATTTGACCAGATACTCGAAGTATTCCTTTCGCTTGGTCCTTTTTCCCACTCGCTTGTCCAGTATGCACTCCATCTGCGGCTTTTCTGCAATTGGCATCTGCTTCCGCCACTGGACTTTTGAATTTTCATTATTTCCAGCTCCTTCTTCTTCAGCCTTGTATGGGTATAAATCTAAAACATTGAATATCGAAGATATCTCGATGCCATCCGGCAACTCAATTTCGTAAGCATTTTCTTCGAACTTCTTCAGGACTCTGCATGGTCCGATTTTCTTCATTTTCAGCTTGTTGTATGTTCCCCTTGGGAACCTTTCCTTCCTTAAGTGTGCCAGAACAAGATCCCCAACTTCAAACTGAAGTTGTCTTCGATGTTGATCTTCTCTGTGCTTATATTCTTGATTTGAATTTATCAGTCGCTCCTTCACCTTGCTGTGAAGTTCTTTCATTGCCTCAGCAAACTCTTATGCACTAGCACTGCTAGTCGCAGTCTGTTCTATCTCCCTGAGTTCAGAAACTCCCCTCGGTTGTCTGTCGTATACAACTTGAAATGGACTTTTTCCTGTGCTCCGATTCACAGAGTCATTGTAAGCAAACTCTGCCTGTGGCAACACATTGTCCCAGCTACTATGGTGCTCTGTCACCAGGCTTCTCAACAAATCTCCCAGACTTCTGTTGATGAATTTCGTCTTTCCATCCGTCTGAGGATGATAAGCAGAACTAAATGCCAAGTTAGTTCCTAGCTTCTTCCATAGTGTCCTCCAAAAATGACCTATGAATTTTGTATCCCTGTCCGAGACTATACTTCTCGGAAATCCATGGAGTCGAATGATTTCCTTGAAAAACAAGTTCACGATGTGAGTCGCATCGCTGGTCTTCCAACATGGTATAAAATGTGCCATCTTTGAAAACCTGTCTACCACCACAAAGATGGAATCAACCCCTCTCTGCGTTCTCGGTAGTCCAAATACAAAATCCATGTTGATCGCCTCCCATGGCCTCTCTGGTATGGGAAATGGCTAATAAAACCCTGCATTCTGCTTTCTCCCCTTCGAATGCTGACAAATTCTGCATCTGTCAACAAATATTTTGACGTTTGCTCACATGCCTGGCCAAAAATATGATTCACTCAGCTTTACGAATGTCTTGTCATGACCAAAGTGACCTGCTAAGCCTCTGTTGTGTTTTTCTTTTAGTAGGTTCTCCCTCATGGAGCAATTCGGAATACACAGTTGATTGCCTCTAAACAACAATCCTTCCTGGATCATATAATCTATCCACGGACTCCGATCTCTGAGAACTAGATTCTCAGCTGCTTCATATGCTTCTCCAAAATCTGCATCTCCTGCGTACATATCTCTGAGATCTTCAAAGCCCAATTTCTTGACTCGGAACTCCTGCAACAGCAAACATTTCCTACTCAAAGCATCAACAACTTTGTTAGTAGTCCCTAAAATGTGTTTAATTACAAATGTAAAATTCTGCATATACTCTACCCATTTTGCATGTTTCTGATTCAACTTCTCTTGTTGACTCACAAACTGCAATGCATGATTATCACTGTACAATACAAATTATTTTGGGATTAAGTAATGCCTCTACTTTTTCAACACCTGTATGATAGCATAAAATTCTTTATCATACGTTGAGTATTTCATCTTTTCTTCATCCAACTTCTCGCTGAAATATGCAACCGGCCTGTCCTCCTAACTCAGGACCGCTCCTATGGCGTACCCACTTGCATCACATTTCACCTGAAATGTCTTCTTGAAGTCCGGCAACACCAACATTGGTTTCTCTGTGATCTTTCACTTCAATAGATTGAAGCTCTTCTCTGCCTCTGCTATCCAATGAAAAGTCTTATGCCACTTCTTCACTGTGTCCATCATCACTATGCTAATTCCACTGAAATTCCTAATGAACTTTCGGTAGAAACTAGCCAATCCATGGAAACTTCTCACCTCGAAAATATTTCTCGGTGATGGCCAATTCTTGATCACTTCTACCTTCTATGGATCCATCTTCAATTCATTAGCCTATATGGCAAACCCCAAATAGATGATCTGTGTCTGCATAAATGAGGACTTCTTCATATTGATCAACAGCTTCTCCTGTTGTAGCTTCCTCATCACAATGGGCAAATGTTTCAAATGTTCATCCTTCGTCTTGCTTAAAATCAGTATATCGTCCAGATATACGACGGAAAAATTTTTGATGAACTCCCTCAAGACTTCATTCATCAGCCTCATGAATGTGCTCGGCGCGTTTGTTAAGCCAAACGGCATGACCAGCCATTCGTACAAACCTTCGTTTGTTTTGAATGTTGTCTTCCATTCATCGCCTTCTCTCATGCGAATCTGGTGATATCCGCTCTTCAAATCTATATTTGAGAAATAATTTGCCCCACTCAGGCAATCCATCAGGTCATCCATTCTTGGCAGTGGAAACCTGTACCTGATGGTTATCTTGTTGATTGCTCTAGAGTCTGTACACATTCTCCAGCCTCCGTATTTCTTCAGACTGAGCACTGTTGTAACAACACATGGACTCAAGCTTTCTCTGACCAATCATTTGTCCAACAAATCCTGGACCTGCTTCTTTACCTCTTCATTCTCTTGTGGCGTCAATTTTTACGCAGCTTTATTCGGCAAACTAGCTCCTGGTATGAGGTCTATGTGATGACTCACACTCCTCATCGGTGGCAATGAATGAGGTAATTCGTCCACTATGATGTCAGCGAACTCTTCCAGCAGTTCCTGAATCTCATTTGGTAAATCATCCACTCTTGTGCTAGTCAGAACAATTCTCGGTTTCCTGACCACAAAGAATTGTGGATCCTCTTTCTTCTCCATTTCTGTAAGAAGTTCCTTCCCACTCATGAGAAGTATTGTGTTGTTTACTTCCGGCTTCACCTCCTTATCTTTTATTAGAAGCAACTTGTGTGTTCTTTCGTCCTTATTCAGAGTATATGTGTTCATTCTCCCATCATGAACTACATTTATGTCATATTTCCATGGTCTACCCAGCAATAAATGACATACATCCATGGNATGGGAATAACATCGCATAGAATCTTATCGTTATATCCCCCTATCTTAAATTCAACTAAACATTGTTTAGTGACTCTCACCTGATGTCCCTTCTGTAGCCATGATACTTTATATGGACTCGGGTGATCAGTCGTCTCCAGCTCCAACTTTTCCACCATCTCGGTTGAAACGAGATTATCAGTGCTTCCGCTATCCACGATAACCTTGCATTTCCAGCCCTTGGTTTTGCATGTGGTTCTAAAAAGTCTGGTCCTCTGAGCTATGTCCTCCACCTCCTTCTCGGGTGTTAAGAGAACTTTGTGCACTGTCGATGACCTTCCACTTCCTGTGTCCTCACTCTCAACATCACGCCTCTGTGCTTCAGTGATGTGAGCTTCTCTGATGTCCTTCTTTTTCTCTGGACACTCGAATGACTTGTGCCCATTCTTCCCACATGTAAAACATGTGATTACTCCTCCTCTTCCTCTACCTCAACCTCTAGTACGAGGAAGAGTGTTTGCATCGGCATAATCTCCTCTCTATTCATTATGCTGCCCCCTCTGTTCAACATATTTCTGTCCTCGCTGTGAGGTTCCACCTCTCTCAATCTTACCCTGAGGTTTCTTCCATTCCTCCTTGGGCTTCTGATATTTCTTCTGGGCAACTGCCTTGCCTCTGGGCTGAATTCTTCCTCTCCCTCGCTGACCTTGCTTACGGCTCATCTTCTCCTCAGCTTTTAGAGCCATCTGGTAAGCATCCTCAACCATTCTGATGGTTGTTAGGCTTAATTCATTCTGAATGTCGTATCTCAACCCATTCAGGTATCTAGCAACCTTCTCATCATCGCTCTCCCAATGAACTACTCGGATATTGAGCTTATAAAACTCTTCGGTGTATTCCTTCACCGTCATCAACTTCAATTTCAGGTTCTGCATCCTCTTGAACAGTGTGATCTGATAATCCCTTGGGATGAATTTTTCCTTCATCTTAGCAATCATTCGATCCCATCTTTTAATCTTCGGTTTGCCTTTGGAACGTCTATCTACCTGTAGCTCATCCCACCACAATGATGCATGTCCTTTAAAGCACGTAATAGCGTGCTTGACTTTCTTATCTTCTTCCACATCTTCATAATCGAAGTATGTGTCAAGAGCTCGGATCCAATCCAGCAACTCTTCTGCATCCAGATTCCCTTCATAGACTGGAATGTCCATTTTTGCCTTCGCACCCATCCTGGCAATGGATTTGATCAACTACTTGGTTGATGCATCCTTTGTTGTGACCTCTTCTTCATGTCCAGCTTCCTCTTCAACCTTAGAATCACTAATATCCCCAGCACCAACTCCGCGTCTTTGTGCTGTCTCCATCTCCTTGATCCTTTCTCGGAGATCACTCATCTATCACTCCATTTCTGGATTTCCTGCTGGCCTACCTCTTCTTCGCACCTCCCTATCTTCCGGATCAGGTGACTGTCTTTCCCTTCTTGGCGGCATGATAAATCTCTCTCTCTGCTATAGAAAACAAAGAGTCAATCCGCTCTGATACCACTCTGATGCAGACGCACCCGACGCGCACGTCCACAATCACCAGGACCTTCTCTCCACTCGGCCCGAAGAGCATCAATACTCTTCTATCTCCCAATCGGAATATATGCACCCACAGTTCTTGTATCGCGATCCTCTTTACTTACTTATCGGAGGACCGGAACTCATGGCTTCGTGAGTTCTTGGTTGCTCGCTTGGCTCTCGGATCCTTGATAACCGATAGTTCAGTCAACGCTGACTTCCTTCTGCCTTCTCGGAACTTCGCTATGTCGCAACTTCGCTTCTCGCGCCACCCACCACTTAGGGTTCCAACCTCCGATGCCCAATGTGCCGAGATGTCGAGACTCGCGATCTCGCACCCTCGTGACTTCGCTACTTGCAAGGTCAATTAACATCCCCGTCGGCTCCCAATGCTCGAGATGCCGAAACGTCGATATCTCATGTCACCTGCCACGTCACCCTATTGTGGCTCACACTATCCATGCAATCATAGGGACTTTGCTTCTCGATCTATCACAACTTCCACTTCGAAGATTTAGAGTCTCACCTCACGAAATCCCGATAGACCGATACACGAGTAGATTCAACGCTCCTCGTGATCTCGATCGACGGCTCCTGCCTCCTGAGCTTTGAACCTTTCCTCCGCACTTGCACTGCAACCTGCCTACAACTCCAAGCAATCCAATAACCCACCGACCTTTACGAAATCTCCTTGGAGAACTTTGACCGTCTGTCCTTTCCAATTTAACTCCACGAAATGATGAGGCACTCTTCCGCAGAACTCGCCACCCTCGCACAAACCTACAAATTTTCATGCAAGTCTTCCAAGAATGACTTACATATATATTCCTTCGACGAACTCGAAGGCCTATCCTTCCTGAGCTTCCACAAATTCAATTCTCTTAGAAGGAAGTTCTTGCACGCACTCCTTGCAGAAAATCTTCAACCACGACGAAGTGTTGAAGCTTTCGACTCTGCGCACTCCTGCAGCAGCAGTCGTAATTCCCTTTGCTCAGAATCGCAACTCTGAGTCTTTGTCTAGCCTGTGCACACCTTACATGGCTTCGATGCCAAATATGCACTTCTGAGATGAATGAGAACAGAAGCTTTCTCTAATTGAACCCTGTTATCACTCCAAGAAACTCCTTAGGGTTGTAGGCTAAGGATGCTTGGTAACTTAGAAATAATGATTTTTAGGTGTTTGGGACAATGGGGTTTTCAATGGTTTGTATAAGAAACAACTCATCACACATTTAAAGATACAGTGCTTTCAGTAAACAATAACCAGATCCAATAATTGAAAGAGATTATGGAGAAAACTATTCTTGATTTGCCAATACTAGTGAGAGTAGGGCCTAATACAAGACAGCAAGGAATCCTCTAATTTCAAGCCTATGAGTTCAACAAAGAGGTAACAGTCTTTATGAACTAGAATAAACTGAAATTAAAGTACAGAGAATGAAAGATGAATAATTCTGGTATTGCAAACGAAAGAAAACTCCACTTTATTTCTGCAAAAAGAGTCTATACAATGGCATGAAAATGTCTCCCAGTTTGAACCCTTGTTTCATATCAAAAATAGGCATTTATAGCCTCTTACAAACAGTTATACAGATCCTAAAAACATGGATTTGTATTTAATAAAGACAACTCAATTCTATCTAAACAACTTGAAGATAAAGTCTTTAACAACTAAACTTAAAAGTCGAACTGTCTTCAATCTCCAAAATCGCCATCTGCATCCTTCAACTCCTGATATCTGCAATGTGGTGAAGAATAACAGGACACATGTCTTTGATAGTTGGATCTCCCAATGTTCATGTTCGATTTTTGAGGAAATGATTTTGCATGTGTTACCAAAATTATCTTGAACCTCTGATGTTGAACCCTTTGCATGTGATCTAATAGCCCACTGGTACACTGGAGCCCCTTCAAAACCTATTTGGAATGAACTGTCGTGTCCTTGGCTTCAAAAATTACTTTCCTAGCTTTCAATAGCGCAATCATTTAATTTTCTGCCGGTTAGCTGTTGAAAGCTATCACTTTCCACAACTAACGGGTTATAAAATGATAGCTTTGCGCTGGTGAAAGTCCCGATTGCGCTCAAAATGAGTTTTCACCTCCAAAATTTTGATTTCATCAAAATTTAGTGTGTTCCCGATTTCTCACCTTGCATATTAACAGCCACTTGAGCGAGAACCTTCAGATATGGATGAGATTTTTGCCTCTGTTTTTGTTTTAACCTTCTTATCTACCTTTTAAGGCGTTTGGCAAGCCACCACAAGCTATTGTAGTCTTTGGTGAGTTTTTTCTTCCTCTTTTTCTCTCTAACACTTTCCTTAGCCAATCTTTCAAATGCAACATTGGTCTTGGTGAAGTTCTCAGACAACTTCTTATACCTTTCTTTAATCACCCGCTCCAAGACCTCTTGCTGAGCTATGACCTCTTTCAAATGCTTTATTTTCTGAGACTTCTTTGACTTGGAGATTTTTGATGTTTCTCCCTGTTCTGTCTGATTGAAGCTTTCATAGTTTTGTGCACACTCAGCTAACTGCTCAGGACTCTTGGTGACAGGGCATTGATCTTGCTGCTCTGATTCTAAATCTGAATAGGTCAATTTTAGTATATTTGTTCTCTTCCCTGTACTCTGCTCTGTAGGATGCTCTGTGTTTTTCTCTGTGGTCTGTTCTGTGGTCTGCTCAAAGTTTAACTTTCTCTTCAACNCTTCTTTTTCTTGAACTACTTTGAGGAGATGATTGTTTATTTGAACCCTTCCCCTGTTCATTTGCAATCTGGTTCTGTGTTTCAAAACCTTCCCAGAACAGAAAATGCTCCCAGCTCCTTCCCTATTGTTTCAATTCCTCTAGGATAATCAATTTTATGAGGCCGAAGTGACACAGAGTAGTTTTTATGTTCAAGGGTTGAGCTCTAATCTTCTTGCAAACCTTAGTCAAACTTTTATATAGGAAATAAGGCAAATTAAGAGGGGTCTTGCCTGTAAAATGATCCAAGAGTTTGAAGTGGTACATCATAATTTTATCATAGCTGCCCTCCGAGGTAATGTACAATTGGATACCTTTGAACAACTCCTGCCATTCTTCGTCTAGATAAGAAACTAGCATACCCTTTTTCCATGCCTTGTGCCTGTACCCCTCTTTCAAATAAACTCTGAAATCCAATTTTTTGGGAGCAGTGGTTTTAAACCAGTTTTGACCAGTTCTTGGTAGGCCTGTTGCTACAGCAATGGTAGCTTCATCTACCACAATCTCCACGGACCCGATGCAAGCCTTGTTCCCATTGAAATTCTTGGCAAAGGCTTCTGTTGTAGACTGGTGGCAACCAACTTGCAATCTTTCAATGAATTCAATACACCCTACATTCGAAAAATGATGCTGGACTTCGGGATGTGTCTATAAAAAGGACAGATTATCCAAATCTCTCTTGAGTAGAGCCCCGTTGCACTTCCTCACCATTTTATAACTTGAAAATCCCGACAATTTGTAACCCCTGCAACTGCCGGTCGAGCCGAGGTTCTGTGTTGTTGAAAGCACTTCGAGCTTCGGCTCTGTTTTGAAACAAATGAAACTTCAACAAACTTCCAGAAACGATGTGTGATATGGAAACCAAAATTCGATTTGATGTTGTCAGGCCGGCGGTACCTCCTCTGTACCTGCACCACTGAACTCGAACTTGCCATCCCAGATGCCATGATTGTGGAGCATGGATTTCTGGGCCGGATTCGCATTACAATCCTATTCTGACGTGAATAATGAGTTTCCATCATTACCCACTCTCATCAGCGCATGATTTGTATTTTCCTGACGTGGGATGATCATATCATCATTTCCTTCAGACATGGATATCACGCACGTGATTCCCGCTTTCTACAACCAACGGCCCGTGGAAAACTCCTCTGTTAGATGTTCATACTTGCCACTTTCCACAGCGCATGACCTCGTGGAAAACCCCCGTTAGCTATTGAAAGTATTCACTTTCCTCAGCGCGTGACCTTTTAAGAACTGCTTCTTAGCTGCGGAAAGTTTTCACTTTCACCAGCGCACCACCTTGTAAAAACTGCTCCACAACTGCGGAAAGTATGCACTTTCAACAGTGCACGACCTGCGAAACTGATTCTCAGATTTTTTGAAATTCACCACTTTCAATAGCGCACAGACTCATGAGAAGAACTCCTTAGCTGCTGAATGTCTCCACTTTCCATAGCACACACTCAACTTTTGGACACACGTTAGCTGTGGAAAGTGAAATATGGAAAGTTTGAAAAGAAGACTTTATGGGTCAAATTATTTTCTAAGACAAAAACCAAAACCTAAGTTTTGCAGCTATAAAAACTCAAAATAACTTGAGGACACTACCGATAGCCATGCTATCCACTACAAAACTTGACCAAAAGGACGGTTTCATTTTGGGAGTTAACATTTGGCTCCAACTGGGATGGATATCTCCTTGTGAGGTGTCTAAGAACCTAGCTAGACTTAGTAGCCTTATTACAATTTGAAACAGGAACTTGAAAAAAATTGCTAGTACCATTGGGCATAGAGTTATTTGAATGACAGAAATAAAGAAAACAGAACTAAAAAAGAAAATATGTACAAGAAGAACCTGGCTTCAAAGGAAGCCTTATGAGAAATAGATCTTCAGGAAGCGCCCGTTGAAAGGGCCACCTGATACTAGCTCGCCTAAAAGAGTTTGGAGAACAAAGGTATTGTTCTGTTGCACCGTTGTTATGACAAAAGGACTTGTCCAGAGAGCCTCAAATTTCCTGTGTTTCCCTTTCTCCTTCCTTGCTGCATCCCACTTTAAGACCAAATCCCCTGTTTTGAAGACATCTGATTTGACTTTCTTGTCGAAAGTTTGTTTGATTCTTTCCTGATGCAATTCTGTTTTTTCCAAGAGCTGTTGTCTATCTTATTGTAGGTCTACCAAATTGTGAATTCTCCTAGTCAAATCACTTGGTTCAGAATCAGTTTCTTGTAAGAATTTTGCAACCGGTAATGCAATTTGAATAGGAAATATGGCCTCAGTACCATATACCAACTTGAAAGGAGATGTACCAATTGATTTCTTACAGGTTACCATGTCAGCCCACAAGGCAAATTTCAGTTTAGAATCCCAACCTCTGGCATTTTTTTCAAGTAGATTCTTTATGATTCTGACTAAACTCTTGTTGGATGACTCAGCTAAACCATTCCCTTGCGGATAGTAGGTTGTGGAATGTACCAGCTGAATTCCCATCTCTTCACACAATTTCACCAAGTGTTTATCTTTGAATGCAGCAGCATTATCAGTGACCAACCTCTTGGGACAGCCAAATCTAGCAAATATGTTTTCCTGCAGAAATTTTATAATGACCGTATGATTGGCATTCCGGGTGGGAATAGCCTCAATCCACTTTTTAAAGTAATCGGTGGCAACCAGGATCCACCGATGCTGACCACTAGAAGGTGGATGAATCTCACCTATGAAGTCCAGGCCCCACTGCTGGAAAGGCCCTGTGACTACTATAGGTTTGAGAGGAAGGGATTTCAATTGTTGTTTACCTTCAAATCTCTGACATTTGTCACATGTTTTCACAAACTCATATACATCCGAAAATAAGGATGGCCAATAGNATCTTGTGTGTTGTGGTTTTCCAATAGTGATGTCCTCCGCATTCACTATTATGAAGTTCACACATGACTTTGGTTGCCTCTTCTTGGTTTACACATCTCAACAACAAACCAATGGGATTCTTCCAGAACAGCAAATTATCATTGATGAAGAAATTTATAGCTCTGAGCTTCAAAGCCTTTATTTGAGTCTTTGTCAGATCTGATGGGACTGATAAAGTTTGCAGAAATTGAACAATATGACTGTACCATTTGCAATCATCTAAATGAGCTGAAACCTGCATTCCCTAACCTTCCTTGTTCTCTACAGACGAAACATCTTCTGCATCAATACTCATCAGATTTATGTCAAGCAGCCTGCAATTTTCCTCTGCCAGGAATTTGGCAAGGCCCTGGCCTTTCACTAGTTTTGCTGGTTTGATTTCAACATCGAATTCAATCAATCTTGTTATCCACTTACTCCTTTTTCCATCAATATTAGGTTGGAAAAGAACATCTTTAACTGAACTGGAGGGAACAAAAGCTATTACCTTTTCCTGAAGAATGTAGACCCTGAAATCTTTTAGTGACTTGACAAGTGCATATGCCTGTTTTTCCAGCAACTCATACTTTACCTCTGCGTCCCTCAATACCTTACTAAAGAAGGCAATCGGCTACTCTTGATCATAAAAATTCTTCTGCAAGAGTACTGTTGCGATCATATCACTAGAAGCAAATGAAAAAATGTAAAATACCTTGGAGAAATCGGGTCTGATCAACACAGGGGTTGTTGTGATGGCTTCCTTGATGGCATTGAATGAATGTCTGGCTGCTTCAATCCACTTTACCTCAGAGTCTTTCCTCAACATAGAAATTATATGCTTTGTGAGTTCAGCAAAATTCACTATAAATCTTCTGACAAAATTAATAGTCCCAAGGAAAGACTGAATGTCCTTCTTTGATCTAGGAAGAGACAGATTTTTAATTGCTTCTACCCTCTTTGGGTCAATATTAACCCCATCAGCTGAAACAATATGCCCAAGTAATTTCCCCTCCTTAAGCGCAAAATTTGATTTTTTCGGATTAAGAGAGATGTCATACCTTCCACATTTCAGAAATGTCCTTCTTAAGTGTTGCAAATGAAGTTCATAGATGCTTGAGAAAACCGTGATATCATCAAGATAAATCAGGACGAATTTATCTTTCTCCCCAACGAAAGAAATGTCCATTGCCCTTTGGAATTTCACCCCTACATTCATCAATCCAAAGGGCATCTTCTCGTACATAAACGTACCCCATGGAGTGGTAAAGGCAATTTTTTCTTTGTCTTCCGGATGGACAGCAATCTGATTGTATCCGGAAAACCCATCAATAAAGGAC
>SNQJ01S0005570.1:221332-265817 GCA_010110895.2 Picea sitchensis
AGATTTTTGGATTAGATCTCACCCATTGATTAGACTTGGCTAGATTGGATCTAGGCCATTGATCTTTTAGGGCTTGGCCAAAGGAGGCTAAAGGAGGGTTTAGTGCATTTTTGAGATTCATTCTTCACTTGTGAGAAGAGGAGAAGAGGAGAGCAAGGGCACACTTCTTGAGGAGATAGGGGCGCCTTTGCATGAGGGTTTGTCCATTAAGTGAGGAGAGGGCGCCATTGTTTGGAGGAGGAGCTTCCATGGAGGAGGAGACTTACACTTGAGTGAGGGCGCATTCTTTGGTCAAGGGCACATTTGGAGGAGCATTGGCGCATTCCTTGAGGAGAGGTGCATTTCTTACATGAGAGAGTTGTGTGAGGGGTGTGCGCACTTGTTGAGAGGGAGCCTTAGTGAGGAGCACTAAGGGCGCATTCATTGGGAGGCTTTTGCTAGAGGGGAGGGCACACCAAAGCTAGGTGCGCACCACATATCGGAGGAGGGCGCCCTTTGAGAGAGAGGGCGGAAAATTCAAGGGAAAAGGCAAGGGTCATTCAAGCATTCAAGTGGGTAAAGGATCATGGCATCTCAGTGGTAAAGGCAAGCTCAAAGAAAAGGACCTTACTTCACAAGGCTTGTGGGAAAGTCTTCGAGGAACTCCAAGGCACTAGAGAGTGGTTGCTATTGTACCAAGTTCACTTGTATATGTTTCATGTGTTGTACATTTTGCTTTGAGGCCTTTTATATATATCTGCTCCAAACTGGTTTTCCCCATGGGGGGGTTTTTCCATGGTCATGTTGACCAAAAATCTCTATGTCAAATTTATGCATGCTTAGAAGTGTAGATCATCATTTTAAAGTTCAAGATCTAGAGGTAGTTTTATTTGTTTTAATGTATATTTCATGTGCTAACGTTGAGTAAAGAAAACACTTGCAAGGGCACCTTAAAAGAGCACTTAACCATCAAATATTGAGCAGAAAGTTTGGTGACTGTTTGCTGTCCTAAAAACAGAAAGAAAAAACAGCCACATAGTTGAAACTTAGAGCCATACGAAGGTCAAGGACAAACCTTAGGTGGCAGCCTCATAGGACCTCAAAAAATCTACATGGTATCAGAGCCAATGGTGGCTTAGACTTGCTGATTTTGAGCACTTTTGTGGGCAGTTTTGTGAGGTTTTATATCAGATTTGTTGGCTGTTTTTGGACAGCAAGTTTATAGTCCAAAACAGTGAGTAAATTTCAGATCTGAAGGTACCTCTCATTTAGTGCTAGTTGGGCAGTTCAAGGCAGATTTTTGACAACTTGTTGACAGAGTTTGTGAACAGTTGTGGGCAGATTTGTTGGGCCAATTTTTGACACTTGTGGACAGCCTCTTTTCACACCTGCGTGGACAGGAGTGAGGCTGTAGTATATGACCTCTTTTCACATCTATTTGCTAGGAGTGAGGTTGGTGTTTGCTTGCTTCTTTTCACACCTGTGTTGACAGGAGTGAGGCAACGTTCCTTTGCACTTGGAGCATCAGTTGGAGTGTAGTTTGATAGTGATGTCAGTATCTCAGATGCATGTGGAGGACAGGCTAGCCGGGGCTAGCAATTGGTCGCCTTGGAAGGCGAGGATCGTCTTTGTCTTAGAGGACCTCGAACTATGGGATATAGTTGAGGCGCCTGTTCCGGTTCTTCCTGTTACTACCCCAGTCTTGTTGGCAAATTTCAGGAAGAGGAATAATAAGGGAAAGAGGACCATTTGTGATGCAGTTCAGATCATATTATTCCCCACTTGACTAGGAAGACTTATGCATATGAGATGTGGGCATCTCTATGCAAGTTGTACGAGAGCTCTAATGAGAATCGGAAGTTGGTTCTTCATGGTCGACTGAGGGACATTCGCATACTCGAGGATGAGTTGGTTAGTTCATTCCTTGGTAGATACACCCAGATCAGAGACGAGCTTGGAGCCGTCGGAGAGGTGGTGGATCCCAACTGTATGGTGAGAACAACTTTGAACAACTTTACCAAACCATGGGGTCCATTCGTACGCGACATTGTTGCAAGGGAGGTTATGCCTACATGGGAGAGGATGTGGGATGACTTTGTCCAGGAGGAGACTAGACGAGTGGCAGAGGCTTCTGGACAACAACAACAACAGTTAGTTCCGGGTGATGAGGACCTTGCTCTTTGGACAAAGGGCAAGAAGAAGACTAGCCGTGGAGGTCGGCAGGGTCCCAAGTTTGGGGCCCCACCACATGGAGGAGAGAGCAACAACAGTGGGCAGAAGAGAGACATGAGCACAGTGGGATGCTTTGCTTGTGGAGAGATGGGTCACTATGCAAGATAGTGTCCCAAGAAGAAGAAGAAGCAGCAGGATGTGTCAGCAGCGACAACAGAGGAGGTAGAGTTCTGTGATCAGTTTGCGAGAGAGTGTGATTCGTGACTACTTTTTCTGCTATTACACCATCCAACACTAGATGGGGAGATAGAGTTGAGGAGGACCGACTGACTCACAACAGTGAGTCAAAGGGAGATCAGACTTAGAGTCCCTGGACATCTTCAGAGTGGGTGACTGGTCCACCCAGGACAACTTTAGTTTCAGAGTAGTCGAGCAAACAGAGAGTTGGTGCTACAGCTTCAGAGCATCAGAGGTTGATGAGGAGGAGCAACAAGGCACCACGGAGGCTTGAGCCTCACTTAGCTTTTGAGACGGGCATATCAGGTTCTGGATCCACTTCAGGTGGAAGTTACTTGGTGAGAGGCCAAGTTGATGACTCTTGGTGAGATACCAAGAGGGGGAGACTCTTGGTGAGATGCCAAGAGAGGGAAATCCTTGGTGGGAGACCAAGGTGTAGATCTTTGGTGTGATGCCAAGATCTAGGTGATCTTGGTTAGGTGGAGAGACAATTCCATCTATAGATCACACAGATTGAGAAGATCTGTAACAGAGACTACTTTCAGTGATCATTGTACAACCATACTCACCGAGTATATGCCAGGAGGCAACCATGTCCACTGCAGGGATGAGATTCGTGGTGACGAGCACTTTCCTCGGTAAGAGGAAGTGTTGAGATTTGGGTACCTTGGAAAGTGGTCCCCATGTGTTTATGAGTCTCTAAACACAAAGGGGGAGACTATTACCCTTGTAATTTACTTTATGATTCTAATTTCACTTTGACCTAGGAGATTTAAGTCAAAAGTGAAATATGTCACTTAAGTCATAAAGTGACAATTAATTCACAAAGTGGGTGAATTAATAGACATAAAACAACTAAGGAAAGTGGGTTTCCTTAGTGAGATCTTTGGATTAGATCTGACCCATTGATTAGACTTGGCTAGATTGGATCTAGGCCATTGATCTTTTAGGGCTTGGCCAAAGGAGGCTAAAGGAGGGCTTAATGCATTTTTGAGATTCATTCTTCACTTGTGAAAAGAGGCGAAGAGGAGGAGAGCAAGGGCGCACTTCTTGAGGGGATAGGGGCACATTTGCATGAGGGTTTGCCCATTGAGTGAGGAGAGGGCGCCATTGATTGGAGGAGGAGACTTACACTTTAGTGAGGGCGCATTCTTTGGTCAAGGGCGCATTCCTTGAGGAGAGGCTCATTTCTTACATGAGAGAGTTGTGTGAGGGGTGTGCGCACTTGTTGAGAGGGAGACTTAGTGAGGAGCACTAAGGGTGCATTCATTGGGAGGCTTTTGCTAGAGGGGAGGGCACACCAAAGCTAGGTGCGCACCACATCTTGGAGGAGGGCACACTTTGAGAGAGAGGGCGCAAACTTCAAGGGAAAAGGCAAGGGTCATTCAAGCATTCAAGTGGGTAAAGGATCATGGCATCTCAGTGGTAAAGGCAAGCTCAAAGCAAAGGATCAGGATAAAGACAAGCAAGCAAGAGGAAGAAGGCTCACCAAGGCAAGGGGTGCCTTACTTCACAAGGCTTGTGGAAAAGTCTTTGAGGAACTCCAAGGCACCAAAGAGTGGTTGCTATTGTACCAAGTTCACTTGTATATGTTTCTTGTGTTGTACATTTTGCTTTGAGGCCGCCTATATATATCTGCTCCAAACTGGTTTTCCCCACGGGGGGGTTTTTCCAGGGTCATGTTGACCAAAAATCTGTGTCAAATTTTATGCATGCTTAGAAGTGTAGATCAGCATTTTAAAGTTCAAGATCTAGAGGTAGTGTTATGTGTTTTAATGTATATTGCATGTGCTAACATTGAGTAAAGAAAACACTTGCAAGGGCACCTTAAAAGAGCACTTAACCATCAAATATTGAGCAGAAAGTTTGGTGACTGTTTGCTGTCCTAAAAACAGCAAGAAAAGACAGCCACACAGTTGAAACTTAGAGCCATACTAAGGTCAAGGACATACCTTAGGTAGCAGCCTCATAGGACCTCAGAAAATCTACAGTAAACTCATCCTTGAATGATCTTCACTTCATGCAATCCTCAGATTTGCACTCACAACTATGATTACTGCCACTTGGTCTGCATTTGACTTGTCCTCTTCAGTTTTGACTTAGCTTATCTTGCCATATGCCATGCTGATCCTAAGTCTGCAACTGTCACTGGAATCCTTGTCTGGTTTTCTATTGCAACTCGGTCTCTGCAATTTGAATTGCAAGATGCTCTTAACTTGTGCCAAAATCTGCTACAGGAAAAGCCTCAACTAGTGCTGGAAATCTGCTACAGAACTGTAACTGCATGCTGCATCTTGATTTTTATGCTCAATAAAAAATACTTAGGTTAACCCAAACTCAGTTTAACAGGCATTCACTCCAGTATGAATAACCACTGTAAAACAATTTCAAACTCTCCAGGATTAGACCTCAATAAAGCTGGAAAAGGGTGATTGTTTCTGATGCTTATTCCTGTCGTATCATTCGAGGGCTGTGTTAGATCAATCTATAAATGGAAAGGTGCTGTCGTGAGTCTGCAATGCCTTAACTTCGAAGAACCGAGCAGTTGTATCAGATCTGCGATAGTGAGCTTATTTGGGCTGCAATCTTTTGAAGGACTTAACAACACAGGACAACCCTCGAACTAAGCCACAACAAACCTATCCTCAACGAATGGTATATAGATGGTGCATCTGGAAACCAAATTTAACAACTAAAGGCTGCAACAGTAGCTGCTAATAGACACTACTAGACTTCAAGAAAACCTATGATAATGCCAACGATTTTTCCAATAGTATGCGGCTGGACTGTCACAAGCCCTCCAAGCCTCCTGTCAGCTTGTTACAATCCCCATGAATCAGCAAGTGGGTTTTGGGCCCCTTTTTAATGCTCACGGTCTAGCTTCAGGTGCCATGGTTCCTTCCAGCTTCTCACAGTCTACAACAAGGATCCTCGTGGTCCTGTGGAAGAGAGATCGGCCCCTCTAGGAGCTCACGGATCCTTCTGTAATGTTGCCACGGTCTCCTCTAGGATGAGATCGGCCCTCTAACGAGCCACAAAAAAACAACTTCAGTCATTGTTCTGCTTATCAATTCAGATCGGCCTCCCAACAGTAGCATGCAGACCGGCCTCCCAACAGTAGCATGCAGACTCCTCCAATAATCTTCCAAGGGTGCCACCAATTTTCCAAACTCTCACGGCCTGTTGTAGACTGAAATCAATCCTTCATTTGACTGTGCAATGATCTTCTTCAAGTCTGCTCTGATACCATGTTAAATTTCTCACTAGTTCAGGCTCATGCATTTAATTTAAATTTTCTGTTTATCATATACTTGAACCATAAACAATTGCAGCAACAATAACTAGTTGCATTAAACCAAGATCACAAGAAGAATAATCATGCACAAGAACACAAGAAGTATCCCGGGAAACCCTTCTCAACAAGGGAAGAAAACCCAGCCAATCCTTTGCTATATTCTTCAAGAGAAAGACCTTCCACATCATCACCAAACCTAGCACACAAGAGGGTGCTGTAATTCTCATAATTTCAGACCACAACTTCTGAAATCATGAGATGACACAAAGATAATTTTTTTTCCTCAATGGGGATTAACCTTTATATATACAAAACTTATCACATCAAATGATGTGTCTATTGGCACAATAGGGCCGACTTCAATAACTCAGAATATAATTAATAATTACCATATTAATTATCTTTTACATTAATTATCTTTCACTTTATGGTGGGGCCGACTTGTACCCTTTACATCACAATTAGGTTACAGGTAAATCTAACTCTTAGACAATATAGCAAGGGATCTCACACACCCACTAGTGCTCAGCCACTAGGGGTACGCCCACCTGTGCTCAGCCACAGGGACGTCCAAGTCAACAGAGCTCTATCTCATTGAGTATCATCTTCCCTACACAGGGGCACACAACGTTCCATCTCTGTCTCAGAGAGGAACAACAGACCCATCTCATGGGCACACCCAACTCATGGGCTCTTTCACAGGCTGACTCACTCAGTCTGTGTCCTGGAGGATGTCTCACGCAGCTGTAATCATCAACACCCTGTTGGCGAGGGTGTTTGCTTGCTGATTTAGGGCCCTTAGAACATGGAAAAACTTGACATCCTCGAACCGAAGAGCCTCCTTTTTTATTTTAGCTACGAGGATAGCCAGCTTATTTTCAAACGAGTTTTTTTTTATTGTTCATAAGATTGATGATTATGGATGAATTCCCAATAACTATCAAAGTCTTCAAGCTCACTGCATTTATAGATGAAAGTCCCTGAAGGAGAGCGTACGCCTCTGCCTGGTTGTTTGTGGCTGTCCCTAGACCCCATTCATAATTTAGTCCTCGTTTTCCCTCGGGATCAAGGATGATCCACCTTGCCCTGCACTTGCCACCCTTGACAAGAGGACCATTATCAAAAATTATTTCAATTCTCTTTTTCCAGATAAGAAATTGTGATTTAGTACAAACCCATTGCCACACACAATGAAATTAAATAGCTGAGGGGAGCTTGTAACCCAAAAGAGTTCCCTTCTAGGAGATTGAGGTGGCTTGAAATTGGCCACAAAAGGTTGACACCCATTCCTAGGTGGACTTAGCAAAAGAACAAAACCAAAAAAGGTTCTTCAAGGTCTCATGCCAATTGCAGAAAGGGCACATGGAGTGAGGAATATCAAGGTGAACTAGGCGATAGCCAGCTGCTAGGCCTCCCAGAAGGAGAGACCAGGTAAAGAAGGCCTTCTTTGGTTCAATCAACGGTTTCTAGACTTTTCTGCACTGCAAGATCCAAAGTGTATGTTCGATCTAAACCCCCCAAAGATTATTAGTTCAGGGGTCAAGCAAAAGCTTGTTTGCTGATGAGTGATGGTCACGACTCATCAATTGGCTTATATTTCATGAAATATTTAGAGCAATTCCATTTCTAGTCATTCACCAAATGGAAGGAGGTTGGATACCCAATTTTCCTAACAATGAATCTGGGACAAGTTCCTTGATGTGTGATCCAAGACTATTTAGTATTCTATGAAGGTTGGACAATTTGAATCTTTCCTTCCACTTCAGTTGAGGTAAGCAGTATTTGGTTTGGGAATTAAATAAATTAGTTATAGTCCTAATCCCCTTTCCAAAGAAATGTAAGCCAAGAACCATGGTGGTTTTGCCATAGGCTTTCCCCTTCATTCAAAAGGATAGGTTATAAGAATGGGGGATGCTCATTAAAATTAAGGCTGAAGTGGAAAGTTTGGCCGTTCCAACTCCAAAATGGTTTGATTGCTTCTGAAGCTTTCCATATACTTTGGGCCACAAAGGTTCCCTTGCCTAGAATTAATTCCGAACCACCTGTATCTAGCCTGCATCGGCTTTGGAATAAGTTTGAGTGGTGAGAGCAACTGGAGGAGCTTGGGGCCTTGAGGTTGGAGAACTTCAAGACTGGCCATCAAGTGGGAGTCTCGAATTCTGTTATCAGGACTTTTGACATTTCGAGCAAGTACTAGTCAGGTGAAGGTAATGAATTGCCTGCCTAAATATCTCGTTACCCACAGGAACATAACCATATTCCTTGAGGCCCTTGGATAAATTGACTCTTAAGAAACTCTTTATTTAGGGCACGGATTAAAGCACTCAAGCTCAATAGCAGATAGAACTGCCAATGTGCCTGGAAATATGATACAAACAGTCCCATACTTGCATGGGGAGGCGAGGGAATTCATCCTACACAGGAAAAAGAAATATGAGCAGTCTTCTCAGTGGAGTTCTCAACCCCACAGGAGAAAATATTAAGGGTGTTATGGCAAACCAATGGCCTGTGGGACACAATTTCATCACTTGCTGCTTGATTCTGAAAGTAAAACAGAAAGATGGATTTTGTAAGGCACCACTTAGTTTGGCAATTCCAAGCATGTGGCTCCAAGCCCGCATTCATCCATGCCTTGATAATGGCCTTTGGAGGGATGCAGCCAATGAAATAACCAAGTGGTGTATACTGTTTATACTCACTGCAAACAATCTCTTTATTCAGAAACATAAATATTAATGGGTATATTAACAGGGTCTGGCTCATTACCTGGTGGAATACCTCCAGGATGAATTTACGGGGTTCCTTTGGCAGCATCCATTGTTGGATGCCTCTGTAATAGACGAAATTACAGAGCTAGCAGATGCATGACCAGAAGCATTAACATTTGCATTACCGGGCCCTTCTTTTGTGGCACCATTGTTGGACACTCTGTAATAGATAAAATTACAGAGCTACCAGATGCATTACCAGAAGCATTACTATTTGCAATACCGGGTCCTTTCTGAGCCATTATTGGTTCACAATTACCCCATGGTGGGAAGAATGGCTGCTCACTGCCCAGACAATACAGTTAGCAGCAAGGTCAAGTAATAAATACTCTGCAAGGACAGGATTGTTTTATGGTAATTTGCTATATCATAGTTAATGAAATGGCTCTAGATTATGTTGTTATAGTTTTAATGGTTTTTGAAGCTGCTCTGGATTAATGTTAATACATTTTTCACCTATTTGGAGTTTTAGTATCTGTCTGGCGACTGTTATGATTATTGTCCAATTGAAACTGACTCAGAAATAGATATGCAGTGTTTTTTAGCTCATACTTCATTAATAGCTTATGAGTTTTATGTTTGCTAGGTCAATTGTATGAATAATGAAAGTTTTTCTTTGTCTGTGCTGTTTATGTTGGTTTGTGGAAGGACTTGTACATTTGCATAACTTTGTAAGCTTCAAATATACGTCAATACTGTTACAGTGGATACAAAGTCATGCAATTGTACAATACTCTTCCACACTGTAATTTCTTTGCTTAGTCTACAGGTGTGAACCTGTGACCTCCAAGGAGGAAACACATGTTCTCTGTTAGGCCCACTCAAGCTGTTGATGTACTTTTAGCATATTCTGTGAAATTGTTCCAGATCACTGTTGGTGCAGTTTTTGAATGTTTCTACCTTTTGTAATAGGCTGAAAGTTTTATGATTTCCTTACTGAAGTGGTTCAGGGGAATAAAATTATGAAGGCATGTATATTAACTTTCTTCCAAGATTATTGATCTCAGTTATATCAATTGAAGTTTTACATTGTGGTGTTATGCTTATTCTTGGAAGTAATGGTAGAGTGGCATGTATTCGTGAGTTTGAAGTTTTGTGTATCCTTGTATTGGATAAGTTTTCTCTGCATTTGAAGTGAGACGAAAATAATTAGCATGGTACTTCTATGGATTCTATTTGTAATGTGCTATCTTGCTGGCCTTCTAATTGTAATTCCACATCCTGTACTTACCATATTTGCTCTAAAATTAATATAGATGCTTTTTTACATATTTAATGAAAGTGCTCTAGATTAATGTTAATTTATTAGTATGCCTGTTTGGTAGCTTTAATAACAGGCTGGGTACTAACATGATTTGACTTTGGTGTGGAAAAGAGGAACCCATAGCAATATGATCCCCCTAAGATGATTGCGGTCTTTTATTTCCCCCTGTAGGCTTCTCCAATTAAGCATCTAGGTCCTCGTGGCATCTGAACCTGCAATATATATGTCTGGGTGCACATCACACGTGAAAATATACCTTATGCTTCACTGGTAGATTACAAGATCGTCAAGCTTTTGACTTCATGCAAATATCAGGTTAAGTAGGCTTCACTTCGTACAGAGGTGTAAGCACAAGAGGTAGTTAATCAGTGAACTGATCATCTTATTAGCTTGGTTTACTGATTTTTTTATAAGTTGTATACTATTTATAGGTATATTTTAATGTCAAGGATTCTTATCCCTAGCTACAGGATGTACTGGGTATTGGTGCCATATGTTTGGGCTATAGATTGATCATCTGGTTGTCACATATAACTAGGGTTGGGATGTTTGTGTGCATAGGAGATGCCTTTACAGAACTGTTTGAAAGCATTTATGAACATACAGCCATGAAATGAGGAACATGCTGACCAGTATCTCAACATAAAAGTAAGAATGTGTGGCAAGTAAGAATATGTAGCAAGTAGAGAAGTTTGAGGGTTCAGTTAATTAAAGGATCATTTTAGATTCAGTTCAGTTGGATGTATAGAATAATGATTGCACTTTGGCATTGTTGGAGTTAAACGAGGCATCATTTAAATTCTTTGTATCAGGTCAGTCTTGTAGCTGAGTTGGTGAAAAATCTAACTGATATGTCTAGTACAGTCTTGAAGCCTGAGTGGGCCTAATGGTTAAGAACATGTGTTTCCTGTTAAGAGGTCACAGGTTCAAATCCAGAGGGGGGTAGGGTATGTATACCTTCGTAGACTTTTTTTTTTGACCATGGGAACAGCGACCTCCCAAGAGTATATCCAACAGCCTGCAAGCCATATATACCAATAACTTGTGACTTAGCAGGGGCCGAGACGTCCCGAGGTCCATCGAAGGTCCACCGAACCTTGTGAACCTCTATCCCAGGGGTCGTCTACCCTTCCAGCCTTGTCACAACGGGCCAATATGAGCATCCCTACCCCCCGCCGGTTTTGAACTTGTGACCTCCCCAGAGATAACACATGTTCTTAACCATTGGGCCCACTCAGGTGCTCAGACTTTACCAGTCAAATCGCTGGGCGGAGGGGGGTCCCTTGTCCCACAAACAAGGGGGTCTCATACACCAATTTGGTGTGCTGGCTTGGCCGTGACCTTAAAAATAGATTATTATTATTATCTAGACGCTATTCTTGTTTGTGTGGTGAATCAATTACTTTGAGATTGATGAGGTTTAGGCTTCCATAAAAAGCATTGATGATTGCTATCTTGATTTAGAAATTAGCATATAACAACGATACTCATTTGTACACATGGGGGAAATGTTGTGACACTGTGAGGGTTGTATGGAGAAAAGGGAAAGAGTAGCATACTGCTAAATGTACAGACAATTTTCCCTTGATTCGATAAATTCAAGATCCCGAATACACAAAGAAAACTGAAATTGTATTAATTAATGAGAAAACAAAAGCTTTCATATAAAGGTTACAGACTAGTTGAGTCAATCCCCTTTATGAATGCGGGATATACTGAGAAACACACTAAAGTGAAATAATACATAAAAGCATAAAATAATTGATCTGTAAGTGAGGGACTTGTAGACTGTAGTCTACATGCTTCACCACATGGATTCTCTGCAGAATTAACTTTTGGTCTCTGTTCCCAGTTTGGTGTCGAGTTCTCTGCCTCTAAAATTGATTTATGAGGTCTTTGTCTTAGAATATAACTCTGGGTGCAAACTTCTCTGCAATATTATGTGCTCTGCAATATGCTAATCAACAAATACAATGTTGCTCAATCAAAATTCAATTGCTTATCAATTGATTCCTTGGGTCAATCCCCGTTATGCGTGTGGGATATACTGATAAACACACTAAAGTGAAATAAAACATAAAACCATACAATAATTGATCCCTAAGCTAGGGGCTTGTAGCCCACTCGCTTCACCAACATGGATTCTCTGCAGAATTAACTATTGGTCTCTGTTCCCAGTTTGGTGTCGAGTTCTCTTCCTTTAAAATTGATTTATGAGGTCTTCGTGCTAGAATATAACTCTGGGTGCAAACTTCTCTGCAACATTATGTGCTCTGCAACATGCCAATCAACAAATTCAATGTTGATCAATCAAAATTCAATTGCTTATCGATTGATTCCTTTCGATGGGTTGCCAATCACATGGGCTACTTGTATACCTTGTTTACATGTGCTTATCAAGCACATGTACAATGAAAATCTATTTGTCAATACAAGATTCCAACAATCAATATGGCCAACTATATCCCTGTAGATAATGCTAGTATCACCTGTCCAACAACAGATTCAAAAGCACCGTGGTTCATAGCTGTACGCTCAACGAAACTAGCAGACCACTAATTATCAACATTGCAACAACAAAGTGATCAACTACTTAAGTGTTAAAGCCAAACCAACTGTGAGTTCAATATATTACTTTGGCAACGAGGAAGAATAGGGTTCAACTTAGGGTTTTAATACAATGCAGAGCTCAAATGCATATACATTGTCTTCTCATGTAAATGGAGTACCATGAATGAAACTTCCTTCGGCTATTAGCATATCATTCACAATGCCCTAACATGTTTCATGTGGTTGTGGTAGAACTCCAATGCCATTTGAATATCATGAATTGAATGGGTTGGCAATTATTTAAACCATATATATGAAATGACAATTAATTTATAACATATATCAAATGGCCTATTATGTAACCGTATGAAGGACGGCCAATCATTACACAGAGGGAATGGTTAAATTAAATAAAACATGGATTACCGTGATACTTTCACATGAAAGGCACCACAAAATACCAAACAATTGAGCCATGATATGTCTACCAAGAAATCCACTAAATGCTAAGATTTGATGAGAGGGAGAGTAATTAGGAAAACATTTAATGATTTAATTTGATGTCACCGTTTACTAATCCTTCATGCAACCCTAGGAAGATGAAGTATACCAAGTTTTGGACTGCAAATTTGATTAAGGAAGGTGTGTACGACCCTCTGGTTTAGAGAATTTGCTGAGTGTGGCTGTCCAACAATCAATCGTCTCCTTCAAACAACAGATTGCCATTCCAATGGTCTCATTGATTCAGTTTTGTTGTTCTTTGCAATCAGATTTAGAAACTTAGATATTAAATTGCAATGGTCACTAAATGGAAGCCATGGATCTTCCAATCTCAGAGGAAATCAAATGGTGGTTAATCAAGAGCTGCTGGATTTTTCAATTGATATTGGGGAATGAAATTCAGAATTAATTCAATAGAACTACCAATGAGAATTCTCCCTTAGCATCATTGGCACACTCAAGAACAATGCAATAAACATAAATAAGAGCAACATATTAAATACTTGAGAGATTCTCATTGCAAATAAAATCATTCACATAATGGACAAGGAAATTTTACCTTGGAAACCCAAATGGGAAAACCAACATTCAAATGGTTGCTCAGTCTTTATTTCGACAATCTTCAATGACAATGCAGCGCATGGCTCTATGGCCATTGGACAATTTGCACAACTCTACATTTTGTCCTATTGGCCCAAAAAGATATTTTGAGAGTCAAGAAGCAATAAGATATATGATAGTTGGGGGTAATGGGAAGGCTAAGACATTGACCTTTCATTTCCCATTTCTCTCTGTTTTCCTCTCCGATTTTTTTTTCTTTTACGCTTAATTCTTTTCTTATTTTCTTTCATTTTTGTAGAACTGGCATTGTTTTTTCTATTTTATTTAATCTTTATTAATTATTGAATTGCTCATGTAGGTACTAAACCTCGCAACCATTTGTTTTGTTCAACTCAATTTCTAATCACACCTCCCCATCAAGAGTCTTTGGTCTCCAAAGCTTCAAGGAAACCAATATTTGGATCAATGTGTTTTATCTCTGCTTCTCTGGAACATGGCTTTCTCTTTGGTTCCTTGTTACAATCTTTGTTCGCAACTCTTGGTTCCTGGCTCACTTGTTCTTGTAGGGTAGAACTGTGCTCACTTACTCAACTTTGAGCAATCTTCTGATCCAAACTCTTCAATCAAAATTCATTCCTATCTTTAGCGTACAAGTCTATTGTATTTTCAGACTTGGAGATAGTCTATCTTCATAGCCAATGAAAGCCAAGTTGAATTATGGTCTTTGCTTGTTCAATGAGAGCCTAGCAAGCATATGCCATCATGTAGCAAATCACAAGATGAAGCTTGGTTTTCTATCTTCTACTAGGATCAATTGCTTTGTGGCAAGGAAACAACACTGATATTTGCATGTGCTTATCGACACTCATCTCTACAACATCCCTTGAATGATCTCCTTGGTGTGCAATCATAACACCTTCTACCCAAAACATTTGATGAATGCTACACGTGTGGTTGTAGGTGACCATCATCAATAGGCTATGGTCTACCTCAGGACTTGGACAATGCAAAGATGAGGGAATGTCATTGACCTTCTTGCACTAATCTCCAATACATCTCCAAGAAGGGAATATTCTTTTGGAAGATTGCATGTAACCATTAGAGTGGGTTGCTTTTGTTGACCTCAAGCTATTGTCCTCTTCGATGGTGACGCTGAATCCTATGCTACTATAAGCTCCTTGGATAACTTTTACGTCTCTGGTTGGAGATGCTGTGAGTTCTTTATCTCTGTTAGGATTCACTTTCCACACTCTTATTTTCGTTGCGTCACTATGGTGCATCTCTGAATGAAGTCACCAACACCTTTCTTTCCAATTCACTCTCAACTTGTAGTGGTGGAAAAAGTTCTTGACATCGTTGTATGCATTACATGACATACTCCTTTTCTCCCTTTGCCTTTGAATTTGTTGTTGGTTTGGGGAAACCTTCTTGCCATTCCTCCTATGAAAACAATCTGGCATGTGGTATGTAGCTTGCTTCTCTCAACAAGATGCCTTTCTTCCCACAAAATGAACATACCTTTGAGTATCGACAATAAGTAGCTATAGTCTTTCTTCTTACTGGAATGACAAACATGGGATGTCTTACCTGCTGCATACCTCTTGTCCCTCTTCTTGCTTGAGTTGATTGGCTCATTACTTCTTCTAAGTGTTGCCGCACCATGAGTCTTTGCACTTTGCTCATTATCGTTCTTCTCAATTTGTTGCAAGAAGGATGAAGTGGTAGTGTGATTCCATCTTTCATTTGGTATTGCTCTTTCTTTTGATGAGAAGACAATTTTGCCATGCCTTTTGCTTTAACAAATGTGATTTTAGTGTTCCTGATTTTTTCCTCTCTGCCATCGGAACCTAGGCCTTCATGCTTTACCCTTAGTTCAACTACAATGGAGCTTAGGATGCCTTGTCTTTTCTTGTCTAGCCCTTGCCCTTCATAGCCCATCTGTTTTAAAAATTTTAAACCAATGCCTCTACAATTTCAAACCAATGCCTTTTGTATGTTTTTCAAAATCACCAAAATGCTCTTGAGAAAAGTTTGAAGGTGAGATGACTATGTTTGTCTCGATCATGATGTTGGCTTTCACAGTAGCAATGGAAGGAGCTTGTCTGGTCTATTGGATAACGACTTGTAGCCTTGCCAATGCCTCCTTCACCAACACCTCGTGCAATTGAGTCATCATTTGAGTAAGCCTATTCTCCTGCGAATTATCCATTTGGATGGCCTCCTCTTCCAATTGCACACACTGAACTCTATGTTTGTCCCAATCTACCATCACAACGGTGAGGGAGTCTTGACGTTCAATGAAACAATCCTTTAGTGATGACAATAGTGTTGTAGAGGTCTCAAAGTTCTCCATATTTGCCATCATGTGGCCAAACATTTAGAACTTCTCCTTCAAGTCCCTATTCACTTATTGAAGTTGCATATTGATGGCTTGTAGGTCTTCTAGACCTTTTCTTTTTGCTTTACCCATGCTAAGTTTGCTTTCTCTTCAAAGCTTTGGCACTGGTGTCACAACAAGGATTTCATTACTCTTGTACCTTATGATTTGTTAATTAGGGACTTGTTACCCCACTTTTTCACCCTCCAATCAGATCTGATGATTAAGAAAACAACGATGGAAATGTGGCTAATTCAATGATAGAATGCCCCAAATTGTCACGAGCAATCCTCCTTTTTGTTCGGGCTAGTGTGTACTAACTTCAAGGGAGAGTCCCTAGGTACCGGGCTGCTGATTTGAACCTGATTTTCTGCAAAAAAACACACAAAAACAACAACAAATATGCCTTGGAAAAGTGTAAACACTTCACTAAAGCGTTGGGAAAAGATAGTTTAAATTTGTTTGGAGGGATTCTGCAGTGTTAACGTGAGAAAGATGAAAGAAATAAGGAAAAAAAACCAATTGAAACACTGAAATCTATCACAACAATAGACTATGAGCTACTAATCAATGCACAAAAGTAAGAACATAATACGAAAACACAACACTTATTTATTAAAGACTTGCCAAAGGGTTGATTGCGCCACAATATATAAGTTCACAATCAATAAAATGATTATCCTTGCTCAAAGAGTAGAGTAGCTAGTCTAGAAGAGAATGAGGAAAGAGAGTAATGAATGCCGCTGCTGTGAAAATCCGACCATGAATAATGAAGAGGAGCTTCAGTAAATAAGAGAGGTTGCACTTCCCAAAAAAAAAATAGAAGGCACATGGGAGAGATAATAGGTGAGTGAGTCATATGTGTAAAATAATAAAAAAATAATAATAGCCAATGTGCATGAAAATCCGACCATGAATAATGAGGAGGAGCTTCAATAAATAAGAGAGGTTGCATTCCCCAAGGAAAAAATAGAAGGCACATGGGTGAGATAATAGGTGAGTGAGTCATATGTGTAAAATAATAATACAATAATAATAGCCAATGTGCATGAGATAAGAGTGAGAAACGCATGCATGGGAGATGTGCATGAGGGAAAAAGGGATAAAGAATATTGGAAAGTGAATAAATGGATGGAGAAGAGAAGTTAAGTAATAAAATGATTAACCCATGAGACAAATCACTTAGAGTGAGATAGGAGAAATAGTGATAAATTTAGGATAATTATGCTAAAGAATAGGAATTAGGGATAATTATGCAAAACAATAAGAATTTAGAAAAGGAGGCACATTAAAAAATTAATGCACTAGAAAATAAGAGAAAGGGAGGCACATTAATGTTAAAAATAAGGAAAAGGGAGGCTCATTAATGTTAAAAATAAGGAAAAGGGAGGCTCATTAAGACAATGAGCTAGAAAATAGGGAGAGAGAGGAGTTAGGCTAAGAAATAGAGAGAATGAATGTTAAATAATATGAAAAATGGAGGCTCATTTAAGACAATGAGCTAGAAATTAGGGAGATTTGGGAGAGAGAGAGGAGTTAGGCAAAAAAATAGGAAATTGGAGTCTCATTTAAGACAATGAGCTAGAAAATAGGGAGAGAGAGGAGTTGCCAAAATAGGGGAAAAAATAGGAAAAAAGGGAATTGAGGGAATAATAAGGTGCACATGTGAAGGAAAAATGAGAAATAAGGCGCATGTGTGAATTTAAATGTATTTAATGCATGAAAATTGAGATATATGGTAAGTTAAGTGAGAGGTAAATTAGGCTTTATTTATCCCAAACATGCCCACGAGTCATATGCCACCTCACCTATACGATCACCTGATTAATTATTTGCCTTATTCTTTGGAAAGTATGCCCCCTTCATTAATTTGTCGGAATTTGACCTTGCCACTTGTCACCTTTGGAGATGACCACCCTTGTTATAAATAGAAATTGCTAAAAATAGGAGTTCGACCCTAAAAATAAGAAACTGCCAAAAACGTCCAGGGTCACTAGAAGAACATCACCATGTGTCAAATGTCTAAAAATAAACACTGTTAAAAATATAATCTCACTGCATGACAATGATATCATACTCATCATATTTGATTTTCCATGATGATTGCAACTATGTGCTCATAATTTACATGGGAGCCTATGTGTTGTTCTTGCTAAAAATAGCAATATTGATAAGTCACCTAGAAAAAGGTCCAATAGTTTTAGAATGTCTCAATGATCAATACCGTATGCTCATAATCCTGATCTAAGGACTGTAGCTCAACTTGCTAAAAATAGAAAGTACCTGCCTGATCCCTGGAAAAGGTTTCATCATGCTTAGTATCATGCAAGGATCAATAATGTATGCTTGAAACTGTGATATGAGTCTCCGGTCTCTATCTCCTAAAAAGTAGGGTCACCTGCTATATACAAAAATCTCTCTC
The DNA here is from genome assembly GCA_010110895.2 of Picea sitchensis. Lineage (NCBI taxonomy): Eukaryota > Viridiplantae > Streptophyta > Pinopsida > Pinales > Pinaceae > Picea > Picea sitchensis. The sequence goes on from SNQJ01S0005570.1 coordinate 239,459, forward strand.
AAATTCCTGTGAAATTGTGCTAACTCTATCTCTAAAGTAAAAAAAACCACAACACCAGTCCTATATGTCTTTGATGGGAACCAACCTCCGGTTCACACAAGTGCTAACTCTAGGAAAATCTTTGAATGCCAACCCAAATAGTGTATGCTGGTTCTTAACCCTCAAGATTTTCAAGGGTGAAAATCTAGGGGTTAAAAGGACTTACAGTCTGCTTGCTTCACCAACATAGAGCCTTTGCAGAATTAACTTTTGGTCTCTGTTCTCAATGTCGTGTTGAATTCTTTTGGTCTCTGTTCTCAATGTCTCATGCCAATATCATGCCAATATCCATTCGTGTGTATTCTAACCATCTTAAATACATACAATAGATTTTCACTATAAATAAAATCAATCACATAATGAACGTTGAGGTTTTACCCTAGAAACCCAAATCAAAAAACCAACATTCAAATGGTTGCTTAGTGTTAAATTTAGAAAATCTATAGTTACAATGCAACACATGGTTTATGGCCATTGGACAATTTGCACAACTCCTCTAAATTCTCTCCCCTTTGCCCCAAATGACCCTTTGAGAGAAAAAAACAATAAGATATGGGAGAGTTGGGGGTTAATGGAAAAACCAAGACACCGACCTTTCATTTCCCATTCCTCCCTCTTTTCCTTTGTTATTCCCCTTTTCTTTTACATTTAATTCTTTTCTCATTTCCTTTCATTTTTTTTAGAACACGTGTTGCCTTTTCCCTTTTATCCAACCCTCATTAGTTGTCAAATTTCACTTATAGGGATCGAGTCTCACAACCATTTGTTTTCTTCGGCTCCATTTCTGATCATAACTTAAATTTGAAGTGAGTTTATTAATGCATATGTCTAATATCTAATTGATCATTATAATTTGAGATTTACTTTAACACCCCCCAAGCTTATCTTAGAATTTCACATAATTTTTAGGACCCAAAGACTTGGTGAAAATGTCTACAGTTTGTTCCTTTATGGGATAATGTTGCATTTCAGTAGATCCATCCTCTACATGTTGTATGATGAATTGACAATGTATTTCAACATACTTGGTACACGTGGAAGACCAACTTCTTGGCTAGTTTGAGAACTCCTTTATTTTCAAAGTAGCGATGTTGGCTCTGTTTACTACATCTTCCCAAGCCACACTACCTCACATGATCTTTTCACTGCTCAATATTCTATTTCTATTAATGTAAGTGCTACTGCAAGTTGCTTCTTGTTGGTCCATGTGATTTCTCTTGTACCAAGGCTGAATACATATTTATATGTTGATTTTCTATCATCTACACAACTTGCCCAATTTGAATATGTATGTCCACACAACATAGGGTCTTTGCTTCTACTATACAAAATGCTAAAGTCAAGTGTCCCTTTCACATATTTCAACACCCTATTTGTTGTAGTCCAATGCTCTACCTTCAACATTGTCATGAATATGGAAATGAAGCTTGTAGTGTAACTCAAATTAGGTCTAATCACTATAAGATATAATGAGCTCCCCACTAGTTTCCTATACAATGATTCATTAACTACCTTAGAGTCAGTCTTGGATGAAAAGGCTTTATCCCTTTCTCCATAGTTGTAGACAAGATTTTGCAATTTGTCATTATGAACTTGTCAAGTAAACTCTTTTCATATTTTGTTTATGAGACAAAAATGCTACTACCTATTTGCGAAACTTCTACACCTAGACAATAAGGTAGGAGGCCTAGATCAATCATGTCAAAAAATTTACACATATTAGTTTTTTTTTGTTCAATAACACTTGCCTCAATACCTATAATAATAATGTCATCTACATAAATGACCAATGACCAATAAAATGATATCACTACCAACACTTTTTATGTACATATTGGAATTAGAAGGACTCCACTGGCACCCATATTAATCCAAGTACATGTCAATATTAATGTACCATGCCCAACGTGCCTGCTTCATGCCATATAGAGCCTTTTTAGTGTGCAAACAAGATTCTCCTTCCCTATACCTTGAAACCCCTATTGTTGATATATGTTGTCTTTTTCCTCCAAATCTCCATTGAAGAATGCACTCTTCATGTTCATTTGATGGACCTTCCAGCGAAACCGTGTTTCCATGGCTACAACTAATTGGATGGTGCTCATTTTCCTTGTAGGATCATAGGTCTCTTCATAGTAAATTCCCTCTCGTTGAGAGAACTCTTTTGGAACCAGTCATGCTTTGTACTTGTCAAGTGTTCTACTTGACCTTGTGCACCCATTTGCAACCAATGGGTTTCTTCCTTGGTGGAAGAGGCACGAGACCTCAAGTTTGATTTTTCATCAATCTTTAATGTTCAATTGCTATGGAATTCTCCCATTCAAGTCTCACTTTTTCCTCCTAGGTCCTTGAATACCCGTGGCTCATATAATCCTTAAACATTGGCCATTAGAGTAAAGTCAATTGTGTTTGGTTTTTGTTTTCTCTTACCTTTTGATGATCGTCCCTTGCTCATTTCACCCATCTAGACATATTCAATGATGCTGTGCCACCAATTGGGTCTCTTCTTGGGATCTTCCCCATCTAAGCTGTCACCATGATCTAGGATACTTGTATCTATACTAATATCATCAAAATTAGATCCTGGAAACTCCTCTAGCACAAAATCTTCCCCCCTTTCAAGTGGTGTTTCCAGAAGCTTGAAACCTTAATCCTTAGCCACAACATGCTGTTTTTTTGTGACTTTGATCTCTAAAGAAATTTGGAAAGATCTAACTTCTTCATCAACCATGACATCTCTATTGAAGCTTCATTGATTGGTGTCGACATCAACCAATCTGTAAGCTTTATGACTATCAATGTACCCTATGATCATTAATTTCTTTTTATTAGGGTCTAACTTGGTTCTCTTCTCATTTATAATCCAAACATTTGTAGTAGAACCAAATACCTTAAGATCATTGGCTTTGGGATTCCTCCTAGACCATGCTTCCTTTGGGTTTTTTTCCTTCACCGCAAAAATGGGAGATCTATTTAGTGGATACATTGCACCTATGAACACTACCTCAGCCCAAACCCTATAGGTAACACACTTTCTCTCCATCTTACATCGAGTTATCTCTGTGATAGTGTGGTTTCGCTTCTCAACCACTCCATTTTGATGTGGAGTGTAGGGTGTAGTGAATTATATCTTGATCTCATGTTAGCATAAAATTTATTGAATTATTTTGAATAAGATTCCCCACCATTATCTATGATAAGAGTGTTCATGTGAAAACTTGACTCTTTTTCTACTGATACTTGAAACTTTTGAAATTCAGTAAACACTAAAGTATGAGAATAAAAAAGTCTTAGTGGTATATAATGTTAAGTGTAACATACACTTGACAAGAAATAAAGAAGAGAGGAGACTATGGAGCTTGGAGGATTTGACCCTTGGAAAATCGTTGAATATTATAATAATTTTGCATAGCCAGTCAACCACATATATGCCCAATCAAAAATCATGAGTCACCCAACCAAATTTTGCCACATGTCATCACTCGGTAGGCCAACAATATTCCAATAAGAATTTTCCATATGTCATCCAATAAATCACGCCACGTGCCACTTTTTGTACGCTGCCACGTGTCTCCATTAATTAGTTGCCATGTGGCACCATACATTTAACTACCATGTGTCACTTGTCACTTGAGATGTTCCTCATAGAACTTAGGATAAGAAAAATATTATTAAAATAATGTGGTGGGTTTGTGGGTTTATGTGAATGCAAAGGTAGGTGAGGAAATCACCGTGGACCCGTAGTAATACATAGTAAGAACCCTCACCAACCCCAGAACTTGGGAACCTGTGGTAATTCATATATTTGGCTAAGTGCTGGAGGAGTTACAAAGTAGAGAGTAGTAGAAAGAGTTGTGTGCATTATGAAGGTGGTGGAAGTCAAAGTGCATTGTGAAGGTAGCAGAGATAACGCATACTCTTAGGAAATATCACCAACCCGCGCACCCGTGGTAAGCCATAGTAAATAAGACTAAGTCTGAAAAGTATATAATGGGTAATGTGAAACATGGAAATAAATATGGAAAATATGAAAATAAAAAGAAATATATGAGAAATAAATGAATTACAAAAAAGGGAAAATGAAAGAAAGGAAAAATTGGATAATGAAAATGGAAAGGAAAATAAAAAGAAATGGGAAAATAAAGGAAAAGGGAAATGAAAGTGAACGTGGAAAGGAATAAGGAAAAATGTTTAAGGGGAAAATGAAAGTAATGAGACAATGGGAAAAATGACTAAGTATAAAATGATAGAATGACTAGAAGTGAATGGAAAAGAGAGGAGAGAACATGTCACTTAGAACATTTTTCATATTTCTTCTTGTAATACCTCCATTGGACTTTTGGATATAAGTATGCGTATCTTGGTCATGGAGAGTCTGATTTTGATTCCGTGAAATGCATAGCGAAGATGATACCGAGGGCTATGCAATGAACATATAATATTTCAAAAATATTCATCTTCCAATGTCATTTTTTTTTTATCATTCTAGGAGCAGGAATAAGTAGGTGACCAAATTTTGGTCAACAACTCGCTCCAACTGCGGGACAGTGACCCCCTGCGGGTCGCTGAGAACACCAGAATCTCAAGAACGGTTACCTTCTCCATTGGGATATGGAGTCATCTTCAAATTGAACTCTTGTAATTCTTCTTCTTTCATGGAGTTATCTTCAAACTTTAATATAAGGACTGCCTTATTATGCAAAACTGAACTAAAGAAACATAATATGTACATAAATGATCTACCTACCCTAACTTACTTGAAAGAAAGGGGCATCTTATGTGTAGAAAGATTTCCAATGGAGCCATTCAAGCATTGATCTGATTTGTGGAATGAACTCCAAAATTTTGAGATATGTTGGGACTTGTACCAATGAGTCATGGGCGCTCTCAATATGTATTGGAGAAAAATTATACCAAATACGGTGAAGATTTAATTGTGTTGTTTAGCCAACAATGCTCTGGAACCATAATTCAATAAAATCAATTCTTGGTTTCTCAAGAATACTATTGTCTTTGATTGGCTGAGGGGTTTTAAACATAAGAATACATAAATTATTTTCCTTATTTTCAACCACTTCCAAGGTTCTTGATTCATAAAAAATCTCTTGAAAAAACTCTTCTTTTTTGTAAGGGTGATCTTGCTCATCATTCTTCTCAAGATTCATTTCTTCCATCAATTCTTTGTAATGTCCCCGTTGGCCTAGGAAGCATAAGGAATGGTTCCGCTAGCCTAAATTGGTTCCCATAGGCTAAGTCAGAAAAGTTACCTAGGGAACTCAACTTTTGCCTAGGAAATGACTTTATAAAGTGAAAAGGGGAAAAAGGGAAACATGGGTCTTAGGAAAAATAAAGTCACTTAAAAATTATAAAGTGTGCAAGCATAAAGTGACTTTAAAAGAAAATTAAAAGTAAAGTGAGTGGGAATTAATTCAATGAAGAAATAAAAGAGGGGAAAAGAGGAGGCGCCCCTCATTCTTGCTTTTGTTCATTGAGAAAATAGTTTTGGAGAGCTCTTGGAGAGTTTTCTAGGGTTTTCTTGGAAACCCTTGCTTTCATCTCTGGTTTTGGTGTTGCAACGATACACCCTAGTCAGATTTGAGGACGAGATCATCTCAGATTTCGTCATTGGACTTAGTGCTACCTATTCTCATCTCCTTGCAATCGATTTTTGAGAAGGAGGCTGAATTTCCTTGTGTGGCGGTTGAGTTGGGAAATACAGTGGTCGATTTGCTTCTAGGAGATTGGAATCTCTGCGCGGAGGTTGGATACCTTCATCCTGGGCGCTTTATTCAACAGTTGGGCGGATATTATAGTGGGAGGATAAAGTTAAAGTGGGGGGAAGTGCGCCCCCTTCGTTGCTGTTGATACCACTTAACATTTGGGCGAGTTTACTACTGTACTGAGCCACATTATCCCTAGGTACATGCTCTTTTGTCTGGGAGCAACCTTTTCAGATTGGTGGAACGGTTTGGGGTATGGGAACATGTGTGTATTAGCTCAGGTCCATTATCTCTATTGGGTGGTGCCTCACCTCTATTCTAGGCGCAACTATACACAGAAAATGACTGATAATTGAAGTCTGATAATTATCTCAAGCTGGGCGCATTCACCATCATTCCTGAGCGTGGAAACTCATCATTATTCTTGGGGAATCGATATTTATGTTTCAGGTCCAGTGCCATCATTCATATTCAACATACAAGATTGGTATTCACTCTATATATTGGCTGTTGCATACACATATATATCTGAATGTAATTCTTAGAGGGTCACATCTCTATTGGGCGGGTCCATTCTACACAGTTGGGACATACTCTCCCTCTAGGTTATATATTTCGTTGCACTCTCTTATAATTTCTTGCTGCTGTGTAAAATAATTGTTGAAAGTGCCTTTATATCAACACTGTGACAATATGTGTATTACCTTCACAACATTAATTAAACAAGCAACACATCCTCTTGACTCTATATTTGCAGTGATATATTTCAATATTGGTTGTTATTGGATATTGTCTTTGAATTGTTAGAATTTGTCTCATTACAAGAAACATTAAGATTGCACTTACAACAGTTTGGGTTTAAACTATTTGAAGAAATATATCAGGGACAAACCATCTTTAAACTCAGAAAAATTGCCAAAACATAAAGAGATATCTAGTTGGGATATTGCAGTGGTATCAGAGCATGTTCCTCTGCAATTGTGGGCTCTAAGGGGAATTTGTAATCAGATTTATGAGACCAGAAGACGAGTAGAACATTCCCTACCGGAGACATAGGGGAAGAACCCCATATCCCCCTGGGTGGGAAGAAGAAGAAGTGGTTAGAGAAGAAGGGACAAGAGAGGCAACACCATCTATTACACCTAAGGGAAAAAAAACTATGGGGGAAGAATATGATACCAGGATCAACAATTTGTTCAATATATTGAATGACTTGGCCAAGGCTCAAAAGGCCATGATGGACCTCATGGGGCAATTTGTGAAGAATTCGTTGGAGGGCACAACGAAGCAGAACCATAATGGTGATGAGGGTTCAAACAATGGAGAAGGTAGCCACTCACACACTACCATGCAAAGCCACCCCCACTTGTACACCAAATCCCCCGACCCACTATGCCTCAATTTTTGGGGAATGAGGCTGCAGGTCCATTGATACATGTTGAGCAGAATGAGCCCTATAGGGTATTTTTAGAGGAGTACATGAGATTAGGAGATGATTTCCACTCAGCCATGTCCTTCGTGGAGTTCTGCAATATGAAGAGTAGGAACCGACCGAGAGGACCCATGAGGGCCATGACACACAATTTCGAGTTGCAGCGTACCATTGGGAAATTCACTATTCCCAACTTTGATGGGGGCTCTAAATGTCCCGCTAATCATGGGTGCAGAAACTTGACACTTACTTCCAGCTGCACCAGATGACAGAGACAGATGCCATTAAATTGGCCACCTTGCACCTAGATGGCGAGGCCCATGAGTGGTGGTACCATGGGTTAGTCACTTTGGGACATGTCGGGGTTACCTCCTACCTGGACTTCACATAGAGACTCATCGAGATATTTGATAGGAAGGACCCTGAGCTTCACTTCAGAGAGTTGGCTTAGCTCAAACAGACAGGTAGCCCAGAGGCCTATATATCTGAGTTTCAGAGGGTCGCGGTGATGGTGTCCGAAATTTCAGAGGGTCGTCTGGTGATGTTGTTTGTTGAGGGGTTAATGGATCCTCTATGAGGATGGGTCAAGGCCTACAAGCCTACCTCTTTACAGGATGCAGTCAGCAGAGCTCGGGATATGCAGGATGCATTACCTAAAATCCGGTTTCCGCCCAAACCCACTTTTACCCCAAGGACTAAGGACATCAAACCACCTCAGAGAGATTGGGTCCGCAAGCCCAAACTGGATGAAGAGATCAGGAGAGAATTGAATTAAAATAAATTGTGTTTTAGCTGTCAAGAGCCATGGGCACCATGGCACAGATGTGTCGGGAAGGACATAATGGGCAAGGCCCATTACATTGAGGTAAACTCTGACAGTGACAGTAACGAGGATAAGGAGGTGGAGCAAGCATAGGACCAGGGACATCCAACATCAGGAGAGGAGTCTTCATAGGCTGGGGATAAGGACCCAATCATGGCCTTGATGTCAGGATTTTTGAGATATCATACCTTCAGGTTCAGAGGTGTCCTGCAAAGGCACAATGTGACAATATTGATCGATGGAGGAGCATCCCATAACTTCATTGACGGTAACATGGTCGAGAGGAGAGGAATTCCGACAGAGTAATTCAATGGGTTCACAATAGTCATACCAGGAGGCTACCAAATGAGTTGCACCAAGTGGATTCCCAAGCTCACAATAACCATGGGAAACTACTCAATGACATACGAGTTCTTTTTGGTGGACATACCAGACAAAAATGTAGTGTTTGGCGTTCAATGGCTTTACTCTATTGGGAAATACACTACTGATCAGAGGACCATGGATATGGAGTTCACAGGGATGGATGGAAATAAAGTGGTCCTATGAGCCATGCACCAATACACACCGAATATTGTGTCATCGCACAACATGGAGGAAGTTATGAGGCATGGTGATATAGAGTGGGCTATAGAGTGTTTTATTTTTGACAGAGAGCCACCTCACCGTTTGTAGCAGCTTCCAGAGGACTTGCAGGTATTATTTCACAAACATCATAAAGTATTTAGTGACATTCCTCCTGGCATTCCACATGATACAAATTTTGAGCATATCATAGAGCTAGAGGAGGGGGTCCAAACAATTATCACAAACCCCTATCGACACCCTAAATTTTACAAGGACAAGATTGAAAAAACCATTAAAGAATTGCTGAAAATGGGCCACATCCGCCCTAGTTCCAACCCATTTGCCTCTTATGTTGTCTTAGTCAAGAAGAAGGACTGTACTTTACAGATGTGTATTGACTACATGGCCCTAAACAAGAAGACAATCAAGAATCGATACCCCATACCCATGATGGATGAATTAATGGATGAGCTTAGGGGAGCTAAATTCTTCTCGAAGATTGATCTTCGATCAGGGTATCACCAGATCAAGGTACGAGAGCATGATGTACCTAAGACAACCTTTAGGTGCCACTATGGGCATTATGAGTTTCTGGTCATGCCATTCAGGCCAACTAACGCCCCTACCACTTTCCAGTCGTGCATGAATCATGTGTTCAATAAGCAGCTGAGAAAGTTCTTATTGGTCTTCTTTGATGACATCCTCATATACAACAAAACATGGGAGGACCCTCTGTGACATCTGGATGAAGTACTTGGTATTATAGAGAGTCTGCAGTTGTATGCGAAGGAATCCAAGTGCGAATTTGGTATGACATAGATTCTCTACTTGGGTCACGTGATTGGGATGAACGGGGTACATGTGCACCAAGAAAAGATCAGGGCGATCATTGAGTGGCCAACTCCTAGGAATGTGACAAAACTGAAGAGTTTCCTTGGTCTTTGCACTTATTACAGGAAATTTGTTAAGGGATTCTCACAGTTGATAATGCCACTGACCGACCTCACCAAAAAGGGGGCTTTCATTTGGATAGAGAAGGCCCAGGAGACATTCGATAAAATGAAGTAGGTAATGAGCTCATGCCCTATTTTAACACTCCCTGATTTCACTCAGCCCTTTGTCTTGGAGTGTGATGCTTCGGGAATTGGTATAGGATCTGTATTGATGAAAAACACTCACCCCATAGTGTTTGAGAGCTACAAACTCTGAGAGTATGAGTGGCATTACTCCATATATGACAAAGAGATGTTGGCCATAATTCATGCTTTGAACAAATTACGACAATACTTGGTGGAGAACATGTTCAAGGTAAAGACTGATCATAATAGCTTGAGGTTCCTCATGGAGCAAAAGGATCTGAGAGAGCAACAACAAAAATGGATCAGTAAAATCCAAGCCTATGATTTTGAAATTGAGTATGTGAAAGGCAAAAATAATTTGGTTGTTGACGCCAGGATACCCACTCTCTCTCTCATGGAGATTTCAGTGGAATGGAAGGCACTTCTATTGGTAGAATACTCCAAAAACAGGTTTTCTTATGAGATACTTGATGGTCAGGTCTCTGATGGTAGGTACAAGGTTATTGATGACATCATATATTATAAGGACCAGATCTATTTAGTACCAGAATCCTAGTTGAAAGACAAGATTTTGCATGCAACAGATACTTCTCCTTTGGCAGGTCATCCAGGATACCTAAAGACTTATAGACAAATTCGAGATAGGTTTGCTTGGAAGGGTCTCAAGACTGTGTATTGAATTTTGTACGGGAGTGCCACATCTGTCAGCAAAACAAGGTGGAACATACCCACCCAATTGGATTACTCCAACCGATTCCCATTCTTGAAAAAAAATGGGAAAGCATTTCGATGGATTTTATCACAGGGTTGCCTTTGGTTCAGGGGAAAGATTGTATCTATGTGGTGGTTGACAGGCTTACTAAATTCACCCATTTCTTCACCATATCATCCAAATACTCTGCAACGCAAGTAGCAGAGTTGTTCTTCAGAGAGGTATTTAGGCTGCATAGACTGCCCAAGACAATTGTCAGTGATCGACACAATAGATTCATGGGGGGCTTCTGGTAGGAGTTGTTCAGACTCATAGGGACAAAATTAACGCCTAGTACCAGTTATCACCCTCAGATTGATGGGAAAACAAAAATTGTGAACAAATGGCTCGAGGGGTATTTGAGAAATTATGTATCGGGGCAACAAAAGGCGTGGAGAAAATGGCTGCACTTGGGTGAACATTGCTATAACACCACTTATCACATGTCGATCAGGATGACACCTTTCAAAGATTTGTATGGTTATGATGCCACCACCTTTGTGGATCGAGCATTTGGGGATAGTCGGACACCCAAAGCCAAAGATTGGATTAAGGAGATTCAGGACATCTTGCGAACTCTCAAAGATAACCTGCAAATGGCACATAATCAACATAAGATGTATGTCAAAAAGCATAGAGTGGAGCGTAGTTTCGAGGTGGGAGACTTGGTATATCTCTGCTTGTAGCCATACAAAAAATCATCCTTGAAAATGAAAGGGGAAGAGAAATTGAAGCCACAATTCTATGGTCCGTACAAGATTTCGAGGCGAGTTGGGGAAGTATCTTATGAGCTAGAGCTTCCAGAGGGGTGCAAGATACACAATGTCTTTCATGTTTCATGCCTCAAGAAGGTAGTGGGATAACATGTTGTCATTTCTACAGAGCTTTCACCATTGGATGAGCACGAGCAGTTGATTCTAATTCTAGAGGAGGTGTTGGAGACCAGAGAGTGGAAAATAAGGAACATGAGCATCAAAGAGTACTTGATCAAATGGAAAAATATACCTATCGAGGATGCTACTTGGGAAGGAGAGCAGATATTACAACATCCTGGATTACAGTTGCTTGAGGACAAGCAATCTCAGGCGGGGAGGACTGTAATGTCCTCGTTGGCCTAGGAAGCATAAGGAATGGTTTCGCTAGCCTAAATTGGTTCCCGTAGGTTAAGTCAGAAAATTTACATAGGGAACTCAACTTTTGCCTAGGAAATGACTTTATAAAGTGAAAAGGGGAAAATGGGAGACATGGGTCTTAGGCAAAATAAAATCACTTAAAAATTATAAAGTGTGCAAGAATAAAGTGACTTTAAAAGAAAATTAAAAGTAAAGTGAGTGGGAATTAATTCAATGAAGAAATAAAAGAGGGGAAAAGAGGAGGCACCCCTCATTCTTTCTTTTGCTCATTGAGAAAATAGATTTGGAGAGATCTTGGAGAGTTTTCTATGGTTTTCTTGGAAACCCTTGCTTTCATCTCCGGTTTCAGTGTTGCAACGATACACCCTAGTCAGTTTTGAGGACGAGATCATCTCATATTTCGTCATTGGACTTAGTGCTACCTATTCTCATCTCCTTGCAGTCGATTTTTGAGAAGGAGGCCGAATTTCCTTGTGTGGCGGCTGAGTTGGGAAATAAAGTGGCCGATTTGCTTCTAGGAGACGGGAATCTCTGCGTGGAGGTTGGATACCTTCATCCTGGGCACTTTCTTCAACAACTGGGCAAATATTATAGTGGGGGGAAGTGCACCCCCTTCGTGGCTATTGATACCACTTAACAACTGGGCAAGTTTGTTGTTGTATTGAGCCACATTATCCTTGGGTACATGCTCCTATGTTTGGGCGCAACCTCTTCAGATTGGTGGAGCGATTTGGGGTATGGGAACCTGTGTGTATTAGCGTAGGTCCATTATCTCCATTGGGTGGCGCCTCACCTCTATTCTGGGCGCAATTATACACAAAAAATGGATGCTAATTGAAGTTTGATAATTATCTCAAGTTGTGCGCATTCACCATCATTCTTGAGCATGGAAACTCGTCATTATTCTTGGGGAATCGATATTTCTGTTTTGGGGCCAATGCCATCATTCATATTCAACATACGATATTGGTATTCACTCTATATATTGGCTTCTGCATACACATATATATCTGAATGCAATTCTTAGAGGGTCACATCTCTATTAGGAGGGTCCATTCTACACAACTGGGACATACTCTCCCTCTAGGTTATATCTTTCATTGCACTCTCTTATAATTGCTTTCTATTGTGTAAAATAATTGTTGAAAGTGCCTTTATATCAACACTGTGACAATCTTTGTATTACCTTCACAACATTAATTAAAAAAGAAACACATCCTCTTGACTCTATATTTGCAGTGATATATTTCAGTATTGGTTGTTATTGGATATTGTCTCTGAATTGTTAGAAGTTGTCTCATTATAAGAAACATTAAGATTGCACTTACAACAGTTTGGGTTTAAACTATTTGAAGAAATATATCAGGGACAAACCATCTTTAAACTCAGAAAAATTGCCAAAACATAAAGAGATATCTAGCTGTGATATTACATTCTTCTTCCTGCAAGTTCTCTTATGACGTTTCATCATCTATCACAAGGCTGGAATCTTCTTGTGTATTTGGTGGAGGCTCCTCAATTTCATTTTCAAATTTATTGTTCGAAATGTCTTCATATGGGGTATATAGAGAACTAAATTTTTCTTCTTTTTTCGAAAGTCAAGATTATTGTTTCATTGGCAATGTCTTCGCGATGATCTTCTTCTATGCAATGACTATCTTCTTTATTCTCAAAATTGTTTTCTTCCACCAATTCTTCTTTATTTTGGCTGAATTCTTCTTGCATATTTGGTGGAGACTCTTTAATTTCTTCCTCTTATGGAGTATATGAGATGCTGATATCCTTTTCTTGGTATTTGAAATTGTTTCCTTCATTCTCAACAACAAGATTTGATTCAGAAAAGTGTTGCAGTGTTTCATGATATCCTTCTTCTGAATCATTGATTTCATCCTTTTGTGTCCATGTGGGAGAGGGTGGGTCGGCAACAACATTAAAAACATAAAGAAAACGTATGAATGCACCTTTGGGATAAAGTATTATGCAAATGAATCTTCTAACACATCCCAACTAGTAATGGAGTTAAGCATTAATGAACTATACCATTAAGGAACATCCTCTCTCAGAGTTTGTAGGAATAATCTACATGTAATATTGTCTTCAGTGAGATTGAAATCATAACATGTACCTTTAAAATTAATCAAGTATTTCTCTACATCCTCTGTAGCATCCCCGAAGAATGTAGAAAAAATTTCAACAAGAATATTGGGCATTTGAAAGTCTATTTCTTGTAGATTTAAAGGGGTATTATAAAATCGCCTCCTTCTTTGAGTATTTCTCCTTTTTGTCGAATCTTGCAAATCCATTGATGGGCTTGATGAAGAATATAAAGAAGCATTATGACATGAATGAAACCCTGTTGAGATTTGTGTACCTTGGGAAGTGGTCCCCTTGTTTTTGTGAGCTTATAAACACAAGTGGGAAGTACTATGTACTATGTGCCTTGTACTTTATGTCTAATTTCACTTTCACTTAAGAGATTTAATTCAAAAGATAAATTGGGTCATTTTAGCCTAAATGACTATCAATTCACTTTGTGGGTGAATTAGGAGACATAAAGTGAACTTAGGGAAATTAACCCAAAGTGGGTTTGTGAGTGAGATTAATATGGGACGATCTCAACCTTTGATTAGAGATGAGATGGGATGATCTCATCCATCCATATTTTAGGTTTCCTTATGGAGGTTCAAGAGGGGCGCATAGGGGAAAGAGAGGCTCATTCACACTTATGTTCACTTGGAGAGTTTGAGAGAGAGCATTGAGGTGAGGATGGAGGCTATGGTTGAGGGAAGTTTGTACGCCTCCTTTCATGGAGGTCTCATGGAGTCTTATACCCTCATTTATTTGTGGTTGTTGTTCTTGCTTGGAGGAGGGCACACCTATAGCAGGGAGGTCTTGCAGTGGTCAGATTGATTTGAGAAAAGATTCAGTGGAGAGGTAGCACACAAAAACTAGTTTGTGTGCAAGGGTTTGTTCACTAGAGCTTCAGGGAGCAAGGGAACTTCATTTCAATGGATTGGACAACAAGTGAGGAGGGCACATATTTCACTCTTGGACTTGTATTGCAGCCTGAGACAAGCTACTATTGTATCAGGTTCATTTGTTTCATGTACTTGTTGTATTTCACCTTCTATTCTCCACATATATAGACTTATATTCCAAATTGGTTTTCCCTGGAGGGGTTTTATCCAGGGTCATGTTGACCAAAAATACTTGTGTTCATTTTCATGTATGCTAGAGTTTAGAACAAAACTATTTCAATGGTAAACATCTAGAGGTATATTATATATTTTATGGTATGCATGTGCTAACCTGTTGGTGACTAAAACTACATGCTAGAGCACCTAAAATCCTATGTAATCGTAACAAAACAACAGTGAAGTTCCTGATCTTTTTGCTTATATAAAACAAAAACAAACAAGTGTGTGACAATGGAAACTTAGAGCCATCTTGAGGTCAAAGACAAACCTAGATGGCAACTTGTTAGGACATGGAAAAATCTTCAAACCCTTCATTTTGAATTTTTTCAATGGAGTTTCCAGGGAGTTCATTCTCTCGAATCTTTGGTGTTTCTCGTTTCTTTTTTAAATTACAAAACAGGCAAGCCATGCTTAAAATAAGCAACCATTTTCTTGAATCTTCTTCTAGAAACTTTGAGCCATGGAGATTTCAGGTTCCTCAAATATCTTGAAAATAAATCGCTCCCCAGTAAGGTCACCAAAAATGTTGATGCTTGAATCCATCATGACCGAAACGAAAACCTCATGAGGACATTAGTCCCCTTTCATTTTTTGAGAGGTGGTTCTCCTCTTTGGCTAAACGATATATCTTTGAATATCTTGGATTAGGGGGAGTACTAGGCAGCAAACCCCAAATATTTAGTGCTTGGATTTATATGAAAGATAGTTATTCAATAACCCAATATGATCTTTATGTGTGACAAAATTCTTTTAATCAGAAAATATTGAAGGAGGGTTTCAACATCAGAATTAAATTGTGATCAACATCACACACAATCTTCTTAATAATATATAAATACATCCATATCTTCTTCATAGGAGAAAATGATTTGATCATCTCAAAGAATTTTAACAGAGTACTACAATCAATATGAAAAGATAATTTTATAGGTCAACCTCAAATACTTCATATTCAGAAATCTAGGTTACAAGATACAGTCAAGATCAACCCCGAAACAATTCTTTGTGGAGTTTTATTCATAGAAACATGTTCTTCATTACAACAAGCTTTGACATCCATATATGTGGCTGCAAATACTCCATGATCATATAATAAAATACTTTAGAAGAATATAAGAAGAACACTCAACAACTCAGCTTTGTGCCCAACTCTGAGATTCAAGCATAAAACTATGAGAAGTGGTGTAAAATAATATATATAAACAAAAAAAATGGAGAAGATGAAGATTTATTTCTTTTGATAAGAAGATTGATTGTGTATCCATGGCTATACCTTCTTCTTCTTTTAATATTCTGCCCTACCCCTCTGACAATATTGATTCTTGGACCTCTTGATGAAGCCTCTCTTCTCTTTTTAAGAAGAGATTTTCTAACTACATGAGCAGTTAGGGTTTTCTTCCTCTCTTGAAATTCCTGTACAAGTTTCTTCTTGAAGAATTCCCTTTAATTAATGCTTCATTAATTCCTCATGAATGAATTCACATCATTAATACAAGTACATTGAAAGTGGCCCCTCTCCTTCCTTTTTAAATAAAAATTTTAATTAAACATTTTTTTTTTGAAATTTAATTAATTTTCCACTAAAAGAGGACGACTGTAATTTAATTGTCTAGAAGTGAAAATCAACTTTTTTTCTAAGTAAAACACTTTTGATGTGCTCTTCATCGTCCCAGATTTCCAATGAGATGCAATTTTCCCAAATCCGTCGTCTGGATCTCAAGATATGAGCTCGTGAAGTTGAGTTGTCACGCAGACCCATTAAAAAATGCAGCTGACTGATATTTTAATTTTGAGAAAAATGTATCAATATTCAGCGCTTGAAACCTATACCACCATATTTTACGTCGAAATTCCTTTCCAATGGTATAAATGTTTCTGCAAACGGAGGTCAGGAGCTCAAGATATAGCCTTTGCAAGATCGTGACTCAACCACCGTTGATCAAGTTAGCTTGGTAAGTGTGGACCCTTGATTTAATTTCCACCTCCTTTGTTGAATTTCAACTTTTCTTCATTATTCTTATCCCACATGTATGAGAATAAAAAGGTCTTATTGGTATATAATGTTAAGTGTAACATACACTTAACAAGAAATAAAGAAGAGAGGAGACTATGGAGCTTAGATTAAGTGTGTAAATATACACCTCAATAAGAAGAAGAAGAGAGGAGAATGGAGTTAGATAATCGCCATGTGTCTCCATTAATGCTGAACTCCACCGAGCAACTTTGCTATATTTGTCTAATTGTTGGAGGAGTTACATAGTAAAAAGTAGTAAAAAGAGTTGTGTGCATTATGAAGGTGGTGAAAGTCAAAGTGCATTGTGAGGTAGAGGAGATAAATACATACCTTAGAAAATATCACCAACCCACAGAACTGTAAAGGCTTTAGTAACAAGACAAGCAATATAGTTACCAACTTAACGAGAACTCCCCACTCCATTTTTAGGTGTTTTTTTTATATTTTAAATTTTCTGATACATAAAGTTTCCACTTTGTTATTTTTAAATGCTCGTTTTTTCATTTATTTTCAAATTGTTCAAAATTTTATTTGTTTTCAACAACGTTTTTTCATCTATTTTCAAACTTTTCTATTTTATTATTATTTTTTTTTAAATGCTTGTTTTTTCATTTATTTTTAAATTGTTCAAAATTTTATTTTTTTTCAACAATGTTTTTTCATCTATTTTCAAACTTTTCTATTTTATTTTTATTTTTATTTTTATTTTTATTCAATCTTGTTTTTAATCATATTTCCATGCTTCATCCAATATTATCATCTATTTTCAAACTTTTTTATTTTATTTTATTTATTTATTTTTTATTCAATTGTGTTTTTAATCATATTTTCATGCTTTATCCAATGTTAAAAATGTTGTACACCATTTATTTATTTTGAAATTAAGATTTTTCATATAATTATTTGTCCTTAATTAAGTTATGGTTCCATACATTTTAAATATAGTGGAAAATATCATTTTTAATACACTTTTTATTTTTATTTTTTTTATCTTACTTCAATAATTGTAGTTAAATAACACTATTTTTAAATATTTAGCAAAAAAATATAATTCATTTTTTTGGATCAATTAAAAACTAAAATAAATAAGAACACAAACAAAATTGAAATTTAAAAATCTAAAACATTTTAAAAACAAATTTATATTAGAAAAAATAAAGAAAACCCTAAAAAGCTAAAGAGAAAAAGAAAACCATATATATATATATATATATAAAGTAAGAAAAAGGTAAAAAAAAAATTATAGCCCCAAAAAACTTTTAAAGGTGGTGAAAAAATACCCAAAAAAATATAAAAACCATAAATTAAAAAACTTAAAATAAAAATTTTAATACAAAATTTAAATAAAAATTAACAACAATAAATTGAAAAACCTTAAAACTACAACAAAAAATTAAAATTTATATCAAAAACCTTAAAAAATAAAATTTACATAATTTTTTTTTATAAATATTTATCATAAATATCTTAAAAAAAACCATAAACATATTTTATAGACCCCCTGGACATTGTTATATTATAAAGTTGTTATACCAATCTTATATTATAACAATATTATATTAAAACATTGTTAACATTGTTATATTATAACATTGTTATATTATAACAATCTTATATTATAAAATTGTTATAATATAACAATCTTACATTATTAACATATTATAAAAAAAAAAAAAACATTTAAATAAATTTGTAGCTTAGGTAATATTAGTGTTTTGGTTTATTTTTTTAGATGTTTATTTTTTTTAATATTTTATTGAATTTTGATTATTTTCAGTTTTTTTTTTCTTTTTTAAAGTTTGAAGAGATTTTTTGCTATTCTTTTTAACAAAAAAACATATTTTTTAATTTTTTTTTTTTCATTTCTTTCTAGTTTTTCTTTGTTTTTCACAATTTTGTTAGCTCATAAAATTTCTTAGTTCATATGTTTTGAATATGGTCAATATAACAATACTTTTAAGAAATGATTTATGTTTCATTCAATGTAACTTGTATTTATTGTTTTATTATTAAAAGTAAAAAAATATTAAAAGGTGACGTTGAATTTTTAAAGTATATTGCGATATTTTCATGGCATTATGTATTACCTTGTGCTTTGTGTGATAATAACATTTAAAAAGTAAATATTTAAGGGTTTCTTTTATGATTTTGTTTACAATAATGATGAGTTCTTTTACCACATTATAAAAATGTGTCATTTTTATACCCCAATTTTAGAATGGGTGCTAACTTTTCAATTTGATGGTTGATTTTGAGATTTTCATTTTAATGGTACCAAGTGATAAAAATACGATTTCAAATGATCTCAAAATTTAACGTTTTGAAAAGAAAAAAAATCAAGAACATCTTATTTGTTTTTAGGTGCTGATTTTAAGATTTTTCTGAGCTACTGTCTAAGTTTTGAAGCTCATGTTTGAAAAATGTTGTAATTTTGACCTCGTTTTAAAAAATGGTGCTACCGGTAGCACCACTTTTTGATTTGGGGGTTGTTTTTGATGTTTTTTTATGCAAAAATATGGGTTTTTTGGGCCAGAATTATCGTTTTGAGGTCACAGTTCTCATTAAGTTGGTAACTATGTTAGTCTAGAAAGTATATAATGGGTAACATGAAATATGAAAAATATGAAAATGAAAAAAAATATATGGGAAATAAATGAATTACGTGAAATTTGGGAAAGAAAAAAGGGAAAAGGAAAGAAATGAAAAATGGGATAATGAAAATGGAAAGGAAAATAAAAAGAAATGAGAAAATAAAGGAAAAATGAAATGAAGGTGAACGTGGAAAGGAATAAGGAAAAATGGCTAAGTGTGGAAAATGAAAGTAATGAAACAATGAGAAAAATGACTAAGTATAAAATGAGAGAATGAATATAGGTGAAAGGAAAAGAGAGGAGAGAACATGCCACTTAGAACATTTTTCATATTTCTTCTTGTAATACCTCCATTAGACTTTTGGACAGAAGTATGCGTATCTTGGTCATGGAGACTCTGATATTGATTCCACGAAATGCACGACGAAGCTGATACTGAGGGCCATGCAATGAACATACGATAGTTCAAAAATATTCATCTTCCAATATCATTTTTTTTTATCATTCCAGGAGAAGGAATATGTAGGTGACCAAATTTTGGTCAACAACTGGATCCAACTGCGGGACAGTGACCCCTTGCGGGTTGCTGAGAACACCAAAATCTCAAGACTGGTTACCTTCTCCATTGGACTATGGATTCATATTCAAATTGAACTCTTGTAATTCTTCTTATTTCATGGAGTTATTTTCAAAATTTAATACAAGGATTGCCTTATTATGCAAAATTGAAGTGAAGAAACAAAATATGTACATAAATGATCTACCTACCCTAACTTACTTGAAATAAAGGGACATCTTATGTATAGGAAGATTTCCAATGGAGCCATTCAAGTATTGATCTGATTTGTGGAATGAACTCCAAAATTCTGAGATATGTTGGGACTTGTACCAATGAATCATGAGCACTCTCAATGTGTACTGGAGAGAAATTATACCAAGTACGATGAATATTTAATTGCATTGTTTGGCCAACAATGTTATGGAACCATAATTCAATAAAATCAATTCTTGGCCGCTCAAGAATACTATTGTCTTTGATTGGCTAAGGAGTTTTCAACATAAGAATATATTCATTATTTTCTTTATTTCCAAGTTCCAACAACTTCCAAGGTTCTTGATTCATAAAAAATCTCTTGAAAATACTCTTCTTTCTTGTAAGGGTCATCTTACTCATCATTCTTCTCAAGATTCATTTCCTCCATCAATTCTTCTTGCTGGAAGTTCTCTTGTGACGTTTCATCATCTATCACAAGGCTGAAATATTCTTGTGTATTTGGTGGAGGCTCCTTGATTTCATTTTCAAATTTGTTGTTCAAAATGTCTTCATATGGGGTATATAGGAGTTTGACATTTTCTTCTTTTTCCACATTCAAGATTATTGTTTCATTGGAAATGTCTTAACGATGTTCTTCTTCTATGCAATGGCTATCTTCTTTAGTCTCAAAATTGTTTTCTTCCACCATTTCTTCTTTATTTTGGCTGAATTCTTCTTGCATATTTGGTGGAGACTCTTTAATTTCTTCCTCATATGGAGTATATGAGATGTTGATATCCTTTTCTTGGTCTTTGAAATTATTTCCTTCATTCTCAACAACAAGATTTGATTCAGAAAAGTGTTGTAGTGTTTCATGATATCCTTCTTTTGAATCATTGATTTCATCATTTTTTGTCCACGTGGGAGAGGGTGGGTGGGAAAAAACATTTAAAACATCAACACAAACATATGAATGCACCTTCAGGATAAAATTTTCTGCAAATGAATCCTCTAACACATCTCAGCTATTAATGGAGTTAGGCATTAATGAACTATACCATTCAAGAGCATCATCTTTCAGAGTTTGTAGGAGTAATCCACATGTAATATTGTCTTCAGTGAGATTGAAATCATAACATGTACCTTTAAAGTTAATCGAGTGTTGTTTTGCATCTTCTGAAGCATCTCCAACGAATGTAGAAAAAATTTCAACAGGAATATTGGGCATTTGAAAGTCTATTTCTGGTAGATTTAAAGGAGTATTATGAAATCGCCTCCTTCTTTGAGTATTTCTCCCTTTTGTCGAATCTTGCAAAGCCATTGATGGGCCTGATGAAGAATATAAAGAAGGTTTATGACATGAATGAAACCCTGTTGAGATTTGTGTACCTTGGGAAGTGGTCCCCTTGTGTTTGTGAGCTTCCAAACACAAGTGGGAAGTACTATGAACCATGTGCCTTGTACTTTATGTCTAATTTCACTTTGAATTAGGAGATTTAAGTCAAAAGAGAAATTTGGTCATTTTAGCCTAAATGACTATTAATTCACTTTGTGGGTGAATTGTGGTCATTTTAGCCTTTTATTGATTTCTTAGGGATCCCTGGGCGAAGCATCTGAAGGTTTCATTCTTTTGGATTTTATATTTTTTCATCTACTTTTATCGTATGGGCCTTTAGCCCCTTCTTCCCATAAGGTAAGGTACAACCATTTGCTAGCTTGAAAAACCCAATGCCCGGATCAGTGTATGGGATGGATGAGAGGGAAAAAGATGAAAAGTGGTAAGTATGGTGGGAACGAACGATGAACTCTCATGAACCCCTCCAATGGAAACTCAAACCCTATGGGAACCAACTTACTAGGGCATCTTGTCATTCCTCCCAGGTGTGGACAAGTGGAAAGGCATAAGGTCCAAACACACGTTAGAAGTCAAAAGAATTAAATGCACATATTCAAATGTTTTGAGAATCAGAGTGACACATACCATGATACCCGGACTCATCACATCATGGATCAAGACCCACTGCTGCTAAATGACCAAGCCAATGGGATGGATGTTGCTATTGCTGACAAGGTGGAGGCGCTGAAGAAGAAGAAGGATGGGCCCTCCAGGGCTAGGCTCAAGTCAATATACCTCTCGATACCCCATGTCTAGGACTTGTGGGCCTCGAGACATAATCTCCTTAGTTATCCATAGGCTAGGGGATAACATGAAACAACATGGAGATTATTTAGGATGTGAAAACTCAATTGTCCTCTAAATTTGACATGGAGGATCTTGGTGCTACAAATTTCATTTTGGGCATGAAAATTAAAAGAGATCGGAAAAACAAGAAACTCTGGTTAAATCAGAGAAAATATGTCGAGACAATATTGCAGAGGTACAATATGTAGGAATGTAAAGCGGTCAAGTTCCCTATTCTTGTAGGTGTAAAGTTATATGTGGATCAGTGTCCCAAGACACAAGAAGACGAGGAGGACATGTCTCATGTTCCATATGAGAGTGTGGTTGGTAGTTTGATGTATTCAATGGTCTATACTAGACCTTACATTGCACATGCAGTGAAGGTTTTGAGAAGGTATATGTTAAAACCAGGGAAGGATCATTGGAGAACAGTAAAGAGAGTTTTCATGTATTTGCATGGCACTACTAGTTATGGATTGTGCTACCAAGGAAGACTAGGTTTGGACAGAGTGTTGGAAATGCATGGCTTTGTTGATGTAGACTGGGTTGGAGATATGGATCGTAGAAGATCAACAAACGGGTATGTGTTTAACCTGTTTGGAGAAGAAATCAGTTGGATGAGCAAAAGTTAGTATGTAGTGGCACTTTCAACTACAAAAAAAGAATACATGGAAACCACTCATGCAAGCAAGGAAGCAGTATGGTTACAAAGATTGTGTTTAGGTATTGGGTTGGTGCAACAAGCAGTAAGGATATATTGTGACAGTAAAAGTGCAATTTTTTTGGCGAAAAACCAAGCTTATCATTCAAGAACAAAGCATATTGATGTTCAATATCACTTTGTGAGAGACATGGTTGAAGAAAAGAATGTGTTGTTGATGAAGGTGGACACTTTGAAGAATGTTGCATATTCATTAGCAAAATATGTGAGCACTAAGAATTTTTCTTGGTGTAGAGGATCTATGGGCATTGCTTCCCTAGATTGTTGATTATGTAACCTTGTAACCCCCTATATGCAAAGAAAACAACAAGTGGGAGAATGTTGGGTATGTGTTATATTCTTTGCATGACTAGAGTTAGTGTCTACGTTGCGTTGGGTGCGCGGGGGGTAAGAGGGTGACAAAACACCCCATTTTCCGAGGGGTTTGCACGAGGGGCGGGATCCCCCCTGCACATGGGTTCGGGGGCAATGCCCTCGATTTTTTTATTTTTTTACCGATTTTCATGCCCCTTTTTGGGCGGTTTTTCGGCACATGGTTTTTCGTTTTCAATTAAGGAATTAGGGTTGTTGACTAATCCAGGTCATTCGATTAGAGTTTTTGATGCCGCTAGCTCCTATATATATTATATTGTAAACAATGTATGAAATTAATGAATATATAATATGTTGATTTTCCCAGTTTGAGTTTCTAGCGAAAAAATCTATGTATAATATGTGTATTTAACATTATATATTTTCTCTTTTTTTATTGAAAATATATTTGCAATAAATTATTGTACAAAATTAAAATATACAAGTTTCTTATATTTAGGGTAAAATTCACTAATGGAGAAATTTATAACTATTTTTAATAACATTTATAATCCCACAAACGTTTTAATAAAGATCTTGTAATTTATAAAGCTTTGTAATTCAAACTCACTTGAAGGCGTGAAGTGCATGAAATATTACCCATTTCGCTAACTCATTATGTTCATATGAAATCATAAGTTGACTATGTGTTATGGAATTAAATTTCTAATATAATATAATGTGAAATTCAAATACCATTTTATTATTATTTTAAACTACAAAATGTAAATCTGTTGGTGAGAGAGTTTTACGACTATAAAATTATTTGATTTTGTCAATTTTGTTGGTGAGATATTTTTACGACTATGGAATTATTTGAATATTAATTCTATATTTAATGACAAGTTGCGGGATATGCGAACGAGAAAAAAAAAGGGATCATTGAACGGAAAAATAATGAATTAAGGTGCATGGATTCGCTCCAAATATTCATCAAACATTCATACTTTCCTTGTTCATCAAACATTCATAAGATTCAAATATTCGTTAGTGTCTAATACACATAAAAATCATTATATAAAATTTATTAACAATACTTTATCTTTATGTGTTAAATCAAACTTGATAGATTTAAGAAAGCAAAGATTCAATATGACTCTAAAACTCGTTATATAAAACTCATTAAGAGTACTTTATCTTTATGTGTGTTAAATCAAACTTGATAGATTTAGGAAAACAAAGGTTCAATATGACTCTAGTTGTAGCTCACAGTAAACAAATCATTATAGATTTATGTCGTCCTCCTTTGTTATATAAAGTTATATTGTAATATTTTAGTTTTGGGTTAGTGTATATGTAATGATGAAATCGCTATAAGCTAGATATATGTGGTTTAGGAAAAGGATTATCGTTGACTTTGTAAATATGGACATTGAAATATAATATAAATACCATTAAGGATATACACAAGAAAGGAAAAAAAAGGGGGTTATGAATTTATGAGAGGGGAAGAAAAGAAGCTTAGGGGATTAAGAAGAAATAATATTATTTTATTGTTGCTCACTTTTATCCTGAGTTTTTTAACTTTTGTGTATGTTGATTAAATTATTCGCCTACCTTGAGATTAGATAACCAAGAAGAGATACGTGGACTTCTCATTAAGACACATGGTCTATTTCTACCATGCAAATATAATATATGATTTTCGGCATGCAAGATTGTTGGTTGTTCATTGTTCCTTTGGTTTTTATCCTCCATGCTTACGATGTCATAGTTGCTACCATGAAACTTTGTGAAAACCATGACCAAGTTATGGGTGATGGTTCAGATAGAAAGGAAATTAATTTACAACTGAAATTCCTTTTTTCCCATTGTTAGAGATTCCCTAGCTACTATGTTCTAGAGCAAAGAAGGGAAGTGGGATATCCTAAGGGATTTTTTAGTAGAAAATGGGATCACATCCTAGTGTTGTCTAGGTTGAGCTGGAAGAGGGGTTGGTTGATTGGGATGGCAGTAGTGATAAAATGTAAAGTGTTAGTTTATTTACCTGATAATTCTGGGAATTGGGTTGAGTGAGAGATATTGGAGCCATGCCTCAAAAAAATTTCCTTGTAGATTCATGGCCCTGGCTCAGGGGTGGCCTTTGTGAAAGAGAGCATATGTGTGATAGAGAGCCTATGGTTGGGTAGAATGTTATTTGTTTGCAACCAATTGGTAGATAATTCTCAAAAAGATAAGTACTTATTGATTGTTTATCAATATGCAAATATTATGGCTTTTACCTATATATGAATTGTTGATTATTTTATAGTTTTATTTTGCTTAAATGAGTTTTTATTTATCTTGTGTCAAATTAATTGCATTAGACAACTAACATTCATAATTAGAGGTTCATAAATTAAATTGTTTGCTTATGATTGCAATAAGTTTGTATTAGAATGCAAGTATAATGTATTTGGAGTTGATTTTGCAATGCCCCATCACCTCAATTGAAATACATAGATGGCTAGATATGTTCCAAATAATTCTAGGATTATCATCATTATTTTTTAATATAACTCTAAAATCAACTATATTTAAAGTATAATAATGCAATCAAGAATATTGGAAATATCTATTTTTTTCATATAAACAATTAGTTGTTAATATTAAGACAATTTTTGTTTTTAATGAAAAAAAATATTCAAATAATCATTATTATAACCTTGGTTAGAAGGGAAAGATAAACATAATCTCTTTAATCACATTCACACACATTCATACAATTTAATGATCACTGAATTATATGCAATATTAATTGTTTCCATTTCATATAAATATTGGTCCTTGACATGATAGCCATTTAATTTTACCTTACAAGCAATATTTATGATTTACATAAGTTAGTGTCATTTTGAATAAAAACTCATTAACAACAAATAATTTCAAATTGTTTGGAAAACACGTTTGTTAAGCTTGTAAAACTATTAAAAAACCGTAAATTGCAGCGGGAACTAGGGTTTGGAGAAACTGCAAGCTAGGGTTTGACAGTGGCGGCCATAGCAGAGGACAACATGAGCACCAAA
>SNQJ01S0005570.1:273719-304116 GCA_010110895.2 Picea sitchensis
CGTCGGAAGCTTCCCAGAGAGCACGGATGAGGATTGGATTAGAATCTCGTGCTGGAGCTGACGGAGCACAATAAATACGGGAGGAGGCGGTGCTGTTTCGCAGGCTATATCTTCGCCGTCGGATTTTCAAAAGCAAATATCCGTTGCCGTATCTTGTCTCGGTAAATGGGTCGCCATCTCGGTAAATGGGTCGCCATCCTGGGCCACAAGAAACATTATGAAACTATAGGGAAATCATTTATCAAAGCAGCAAGAATTGCCTGGGAAGAAGCGAAGCCGGCAATAACGCTTCAAACTTCCCAGCCAATGAAATTGTGACAAATCCACAAAATTTTTATTAAAAAAATTACGTATTTAAATTTCCTATGTTAAACATTAGCATTTTTACAAAATTTGCGAAGTCAACCTTCAACTAATTGAAAGTCAGCGATGAACTCATCGCTATAGTCCCTGCCCTTGGCCTTCCGGCAGGGACTAATAATAGTAGGGGATAGACTTTAGAGAGTTGTCTTCTCTTTATTCTTTTTAATTAGCTAAATAATGCAAGTATGGCAAATGAAGTATGAATAAAGTTCCTTAAATGAGTGAGTATTAAATGAGTGTATGGCAAATGAAGTATGAATAAAGTTCCTTAAATGAGTGAGTATGTAAAATAATAATATATCTTTTTAAATGAGTTAGTATGTAAAATAACAAGACATATCTTTTTATACCTCATTTTTGTTGATGAAAAGTTAATTGATCGAATCAATACATTGCTTTCTATGTTTTAGTTAATATTTTGTTGTAATATGATGATTTTGTAATAGATTTGAAGTATCTCTATAACTCTAACTTTTTCATTTTATTTTGAGTAATATTTTGATAATGGATTGAGTAGTGCTAGGAAGGATGTGGAAGACACTTTTATGTTTGGGTGGTCCATAGATAGATATCTATTAAGGTTAGGTTAGTCTCTTGTCAATGCTCTTTGAAAAAAAAGTTATTAATATTGGAGAATAAAATGAGGATGATAACATGATATTCAATATAATTATTTTTTAAAAAAATATTTAAAAAAAAATACTAAACTTAGATATAGATTACTATTTTTAGAAAAACTATTAATAATAGTTTATTGTCATGATTAGTTGTGAAGGCAAAATTTATTATATCCTAAATTGTATATTAGTCAATTGGGTCTAGCTCGGGTGGTTGGAAGGATTGGTTGCTTATATCCTCATTATATAATATATATATTATTACTTATATATTTGTTATTAATTATTTTAAAATTTAAATAAATGTCATTAAACATACAACTAAGAAAATATTGGCATCGACTATGTCATCTCCCATTAAAAATTATTCATGATTTTGGAAAGAATTTGTTGAACCAAAGGATCATGTCCAAATAACAAACCTTATGAACATAATGGCTCAATATATGAATTTCAATGTAGAATATATAGAATGCACCATATCATTAGGAAAATCTGCATATTTAGAACGAATGCACACTAAGATGGAGAAAAATGCCCATATTAATACTAGAATTTATATTACTTAAAAATATATACAAATTAATACAAAAAAAAATATGAAAATTAATCCATATTGAGATGGAGTGATAAATAATATGCATGTGGTGTCAACATATGCATATTGTGACCACCATCATAACAATCCAAAGATTATCAATTGCATGCTCCCACATAGAAGAAAGACTGAGCAATTATTTAAAGCCCAATACATCCTTAGTAACAATTTTGTAATACATTACATGATAGGGGAAATTGACAACTTGCAAGATTTGTAAGAATAGATGAAAAAGAAATAATGTAATTTTAATAAACGTGTGTCAATGGTGAGCATGAATCTATGAATATAGGGATTATTGATGAGGATTGGACTCCTTCCATATCCAATTCTCATGAAGGATTTGGCTCCTTCCCTATCCAATTCTCATGGAACATCTTTGACATCATATGGACTGTTTCTCTAAACTCTTCAACAAGAGCTTCAAAGGGTAGTGCACGCATGCTTTCTATCAAATCCTTGCTTGGAATTTCAACGTTCTTTTTAGATGGAGTCATTGATATAGGTTGATCTCTTGAGACATAATTCTCTTTTTTGAGAAAAATCCTCAAAAAGAGGATTAAAACAAGTGATTAGAGTTAGATTTTTCAATCGGTAAAAAGAAATTCACAAATAAAACAGAGGAAAGAAAACCAATTGTGAGTTGTCACTAACCATATATTGATCAAAAAGTAGCACTCTACTTGGTATTAGATATGTGTCACTTTATTAATAAGGGTAATTTTGAATATCCAATTTTCATGAAGGATTTGGCTCCTTCCCTATCCACTTCTCATGGAACATCTTTGACATCATATGGATTGTTTTCTCTTAACTCTTCAACAAGAGCTTCAAAGGGTAGTGCACGCATGCTTTCTATCAAATCCTTGCTTGGAATTTCAACGTTCTTTTTAGATGGAGTTATTGATATAGGTTGATATCTTGAGACATAATTCTCTTTTTTGATAAAAATCCTCAAAAAGAGGATGAAAACAAGTGATTAGAGTTAGATTTTTCAATCAGTAAAAGAAAATTCACAAATAAAATAGAGGAAAGAAAACCAATTGTGAGTTGTCACTAACCATATATTGATCAAAAAGTAGCACTCTACTTGATATTAGATATGTGTCACTTTATTAATAAGGGTAATTTTGAATATTTTAAGTGTGTGTGAGATCTTATATAAAGAAAATATTTCAAATGAAACCTTATTCTCATGTTCCAATAAACCTCACCAACATTCAAGAAAACATACTAAACCAATAAGAAAACATGAAAAACCCTACTGATAATTCAAGGATAACGAAGTGGACATAGGAGAAGGTAACCTTACTATCAACATAAATGAGAATGCCCTCGTTATTCTTCCATGTGTTTGCTTCATTCAAACCCCTTGAATGTTCAACTTCAACATCATGCTTATCATTTGCTTCAATGTCGTCATTGCATGCAACAACAAGTTTACAAGATAATATCACAAATGTATTATGCCTTCATAATTCTAGGTTTAAGTATAAATTTCCTAAATTAATGAAAAAAACATCCTTGTTATGGAGACAAAATCCACCAGATTAGTGACTCCACTATTGTTACATATTTTCTTACACCATCTTCGACACAATTCTTTGTTTTCTTCCAATGCTAAGAAGCATTTATTGTCACTATTGAAACTAAAGGGTAAAAAATTATATTTGTTAGAAATTAATGAATGATGTAAAGAAACTTACTAGAAACTATCTATATTAGACTTTGCACAAGGTCCATGTTACTCTATCATTGCCAAATTAGCAATTCCACGTGACATTGTATTGTTGTTGAAAGTGCAACACTATCATTTGCAATATTATCAGCATGTTCAGAAAAAAGTCTCCCACTTCCTTTTTACTTCAGACATTGCAACTTCAATATTTGATATATTTTTTTGAATGAAATCTGTGTCCTAGATGGATATTCGCTCAAATTGGAAAGTGTCATGTTTACATGTTTCATAGTGACAAATTACAATGACAACATCCATTATGAAAAAACTTCCATCAAATAAGTGGTTGTGGATCCCATATATTTCATTAACTTGATAGCCACTCTCCTTGACCATGCCCTGAGACTTACCAAGTTTCATGAGACCAATTAGACCTATACTAGACTCAACAAGTTTGAGACTAAATTCATTGGGGTAGTACACCTCATAACAAACCATAACTCTAAGTCTATCTCAAATTAGTTCTCCATCCTATGATGGTGATACTATGCACCTTTTTTAGGGGATTATTGCCTCTTCATGAATGGAAGGCCCTTGTGTTCAAGTGTGTCTCGGCATTATTCTCCTTGGTGCATAATTTTACCTTACATGAATAACCCTTAGTCTCATCTTTGTATTCCTATACATACCCTTTTTTGGCAAAGGCTCCTCATTTTGTGGCCTAGCTTCCTCCTCCTCATTTTTCCCATCCTTCACCTCACCCCTTGATCTATTTTTTGAAAATATTTTCTATGATTGTAATTCCAATATTCCTTTTATTGATTTTAGTTCTAAATCCCCTATTGATTATATGATATATATCCATCCTACTCTTGGCAAGCTTCATGTATTCATGGAGTATTTTGATTATTTTCACATCCTTATGGAGTTTATCCCTTCATTTTGATCTCACTTTCTTTGAATGAGGAGAGATTTA
This sequence comes from Picea sitchensis, assembly GCA_010110895.2. Classification (NCBI taxonomy): domain Eukaryota; kingdom Viridiplantae; phylum Streptophyta; class Pinopsida; order Pinales; family Pinaceae; genus Picea; species Picea sitchensis. Next base: position 277,952 of record SNQJ01S0005570.1, read on the forward strand.
TTATCCTTTCACCTACCTTGATTGGCTTGAGAAATATATCCTATTTTATCTCCTAGTCTCTCATGGCCTCATTTCCTCCTTTCCTTAATCTTGTCCTTATAATGCTTAGGGTAGATCTGGACTACGTCCCTATATTTTCATTGGAATCTTGAGATATCTATAATAGCTTCATAAGGTTTCCATATTCTAATATGGATTCACCAAGATGAATGAATTCTCGACCCAGACTGGGACCTTTTAGGGGCTATCTTGGGCCTTATGGCATTGGTATTAACCATCTCCTGCCTTGGAAACACTCATTTTTTTCTTTCACTTTTCCTTATCTCTTTCATCTTCTTTTCCCCTCTAATTTGCTTAAGGAAGTCCCCTCCCTTGATTTTCCCTTCTATCTCTCCCTATTTTAGCCTTGTCCTCTCCTTTTGGTCTTCTCTTCCTTTTGTTTCTTCGCATGTGATTGGTTTCCCACTAAATAATTTTATTAGGTAGGGGTTGACTTGAGATTATTTTATCCTAGTTGTTGTGGCTCATTTTTTACTAAGAGTTGGCACAGAGCAAAGGTCAAAAAAGATGAAACCACAAAATCATGAGTATGTGGTGACATAGAAGCCTAATTATTAGAGCTAAGGATTCATCTCATATATCCTTCATGCCTAATTTTCTAAACACTCTATGCTTGTCTCTAAAGACACAGACTCTTTTATAATGTATCTGTATGAGTAGGTTACAACTAGCAGACTCCATTGTATATTGTACAATCTTATATAATCACTCTAGTTGCATATATATATGACGGCTATAGTATACTTAGAGAGGTTTGAGAGATTCAAGAGGTTGTTTTTCTTGTTATGAAGTCTCAAGTATCACTTTGCATGCAAGTGGTATAATTTCATGCATGATATTAATACAATGGATAATTTTTCTACTTATGTGTTGGTATTGGTCTTGTATGTAGATGGCATCTATGTGTTTGTCATTTAACTAGATGTTGTTAGTTCTAATTCCTTGAATGAATCCAAATGAATACCTAAGGAGTGCAACCCCCACGAAATATTTAACATTATGAGAATTACTTAATGGAAACTATAATGCATTCCTCAATTCAAACCTCCTTCCTCTAGGAAGGTTGAATATGTCAGTGCACTAGACTATATTGGACCATTGTTGGACACATTTTTCATGGACCTCGGGTCTGGCAGAGAGTCAACAACATGATTCCTTTGTTGGGACATTAAATTATGTGGAGTAATAGAGATGTGAGGGAGGCCAAAGAAGGTTGAAATTCAATATTGGCTCAAAAGGAAGATACATGAATTTTCCTGCTAGGAAAGTTTGTACATGGGTGAGGATGTAGCAAGATTTAAAGAGAAATACCTATTTGAGTGCTCGCATAAAATATTTTGGGAAGATTTTCCAATGAATTTTAATGAATGGTTAGAAATGCTTGCAAATAAATAATGGAATTGGCATTCACTATTCAAAGTTGAGTGAACTATCGAAAATTTAGTAAAGATCCAATGGTACGACCACAAGTTTACTAAAGAAATTGATTTCTGGTATGGAGGTGTAGTAGAAATTTATGTTGTGGATTTGAAGTATAATGTCAACAATGTTTCACCAAGGCGCTTGAATTATTTAAGAAACGACCACATAGAATATTGATAAAAGAAATACAAGTGTGGATAAAGATGTTGATGGTGGAATAGTGTATGTTTCTTATCCCTAAGAAGATGGAAGCATGATCCCTTCATTGGGGGGTGGAATTGTAGGAGGACTTGAAGGTATATTTAGTGTCATAAGCTTATCATAGGGATGGTGATGATAAAGGCATTGGAATATAAAAGAGAACGATAGAAGGGAAAACAAAGGTGCGTAGAGATTACAAAATATTGGTGGCAACAAGAAATGGAAAAAGATCTTCACTGGGAAAGAGTTGTTGATGAAAGGTGATGGTTTTGAATTGCATCCGGAGTGTGAGATGGTGTAGAGGATGAGAGGAGAAATTGAAGGAACTTTGGTCAACCCCCAAATGTAAAGATCAAGAAAGTGTGTTGTTGAGAAAAGAACAAGAGTTCATAGAGGAAATAACTTTGAAAGAAATGAGGTGGCAACTACATGATGGTGTAGGACACACAGACACTCCGACCATAGGTGTAGAGATGTTACTCATGTTGGACAGTTGGTTTTCATTGATTTCAACCTTTGGACAGTGATGTTGGATATTTATTTCAACCCTTAGAGATTGATGTCAACCTTTGGAGAAGTCCAGTAGCGAATTTCGATAGCACAAAGGTATTGGTAAGGGAATCGAGTTTGTTTGAGGTATAAAGGCATGAAGATCAGTGAATATGCAAGTAATACTATCATGGATGGATAGTACACGTCATGATGTTTCTGTTGATATGGGGTACGTCACATAGTTCCTCACAGTTAGGGAGATATGACCTTGAAAAGTTGGAGAACCCCTTAGAGTAATCTAGAAGCCCCTAGAAGGTCAACAAGAAGTCAAAGCTTCTAGAAAGTCATAAAGAATATTCCCTAGTCAAAGTGGTTGTGCAAGAAATAAATTAAATAATAAATTGATTGCAACAAGAAGTTAGTTAAGGGAAAAGAAGTTATGATTTGACTAATTAAGGAATTGTTAGTTGCAACAAGATAGTGGTTGAAAAGAGAAATTATTTAAATAATAAAGTGGTCAAAGTGGTTGCAAAGAGAAATTATTTAAATAATAAAGTGGTTGCAACAAGAAATCAGCTAAGGGTAAAGAAGTTATGATTTCACTAATTAAGGAATTGTTAGTTGCAACAAGAAAGTGGTTAGCCCTAAAAGGTGGAAAAGGGGGTAAAATAGTTACAAGAAAACTTCTAGAGGAAGGCACTTGGAAAAGTATAAATAAGAGAGAAAGGGACTCCTATTAGCACCTACCTACCAATTGAACATTATTGAATATCTATTTTGTGAAAGTTTATTTGTAGGTATACATTGACAAATCTAAGAAATCATAGGTCTGAGGAAGCAAAGGTCTAAAGGAAAGAAAGTTTTGTAGCTGCAGAGAAAGTGAATGAAACAGGGTTTCAGAGGTTATCTGTGAGCCACAGGCACAGAGAAGCACGAACATACGTGGGCCATAGTGGAGGAAAGCGCAGATACATGCGAGTTGTAGAAAGGGAAAGTGTGGATCTATGGAAAGGGTGAGGAAGAATATATGTGTACTAGGTTGTAGGATCTGAGGAGAGACTGCAGGTCTATTGGTCTGAGATCTAAAGCATCAGGTCAGTTACAGAGTGTAAAGGTATGTATATTGTAAGTTTTAAACCTGCGAAGTAAAGCAATGCATATATATTCTTAAGCAATACAGAAATTATTCAATGGCTCATACACAGAATACACAGAGATCTTTACCAGAAACCCTCAACCGGGAAAACCTTTCTTTTTCATTATATCGAATTTCACCATTCGCCATACAATATATACAATTGTATCTGACGCACCCACACACACACACATGCAAAGAATATAACACATACCCAACATATATATGTTTATGAGGTTATAGCTTAGTGATGTTGAGGAGCAAGTTTGAGGCATGACTTTGTGAGGTTTGGTTTATGCCCTCTAGGATGTATGGTATACTTTTTAGAAGTATGATTTGAGGCAGATTGTTGGTGCATTTAGCTTGGTCTTATTGGAATATCTTGTGGTGCATTGTGAGAGGAATTTGTTACTAGTCTTGGTATATGATTGAATTATGAGTGGTACATGTTTGAGGCTATATAACAATGAAGTTCTGGCACATGGTTTGATGTAAGGGTTTATGGTTTTCATTTTATGAATGGTATGATGTATTGCTAGAGGCCCTTTGTTGGTTAGCTTGGTTTATGTTCTTGTGCATGGTTGATGCACTTGTTGTGGTATAGTTTTGTACTTGGATGTGATTGGTACATGCTTTGTAGAGGCATGTGTGGGTGATGGTTGTGAGTTGTTATGAGTAGTTTTGTTTGATGCACATCCTGGTGATATTGTGCATATGGTTGAGAGTTGTTTTGGTGATTTGTCTTGGTGATTGGATCTTGTTTGGTTGATGAGATTATTGTTAAATATTGTTGGTACAGGTTGTTATAGGTTGTTGGTACAGGTTGACTTAACAGGTTTTACAGTGATAGTTTGACAGAAGTAGAGATAATGACAATGAGATTGGGTGAGTTTTTGGTAGTCCGCGAGTTACAGTGAGAATAGACGCAAACATCCACGAGTTGCATTTAAGAAGGGCGTGGATACCCCTATGTTGCAGTATAGACAAGTCACATATATGAAGGAAATAATTGAAGAAGGTTGGTATAGGTTGTGACAGAGTATTGGTACAGGTTGATAGTGACAGAGTATTGATATAGGTTGATAGTGACGGAGTGACAGTGGCAGTGACATGTTGTCTATATTTGGCATTTATATTTCAGGGTGGTTGGACGGGGCAAGGAAAGGGGGTTGTATCCTCCTTCCGGTTGGTGTCGAAGAATCAGGGAGTTGGAGCTTCCTTCAAGTTGGAGCCTGATAAATACATGGTTATAACCACCTTCCAGTTGTAGCTGAAGAACCTAGGGGGTTGTATCCTCCTTTTGGTTGGAGCCATAGAATTAGGGAGTTGGATATTCCTTCAGGTTGGAGCCTGAGAAACTAGGGGGTTGGAGCCTCCTTCTAGTTGGAGCCAGAGAAATGGAATTAGTTGGTGCTTCCTTGAATGTAATTCTTGACATATAAGAAAAGAATTGTGTGGTTTTCTCTCGCATTGGGTTTCCACATAAATATTGGTGTATTGTGTATTGTGTGGATGTGTTCATTATTTTTTATTATGAATTGATGGATGTTAATGTTTATAATACAATAATATATTGATGATGAACTGATGAACATGGTTGAATAATTTAAAGGAATATAAATTGTGGTTAAAAAGTGGTATAATTGCTCATTATTGATTCATCCCCCGCCCCCCTCTCAATAATCCAACAACTCAAGTTTGCTAACCTGTGCATTGTTACAAAAATTGTGGATGAGTGGTACCAAGAAGAGGCATTTGAGTTTGCATCGTTTTGGTACTCTAACCCTATAGATTGCCATATTGTCATGGAAGCAAACCAAAATGGTAGTGAAGATGGTCCATCTTTCATCCTACCCCCTATACCTTTTGAAATTTTTCAAAAACCTGTGACCATTTTTTTGAATAGCACAAGTGTGTGGTTGATTAGTAGTTCAAGTAGTCCCATGAAAATTTATTTCAACAATACAAGTGTGACATCCCAAGGGATTCAAATTTTGTATTCAATATTTGCTAGTTTGAGAAGTGCCACCATAGGAGTAGTGTTGGTTATACAATAGCCAGAACCCCATGGATTTGTGTTGGTTAAAATTTATCAAAAAATGGTGATGAATCAGTTGAATGAATCATCTATATTGTTCCATAGTAGGAGTGATAAAGATGCAAAGTAGCATTGATTCCTTTGCAACATCCATTTGGAATGTGCATAGAACTCTAGATGCTACTCGATTAGTGAAATTCAAAACAACATTATGAGGAAAGGTGTTGCAATGGTACATGAAATGAAAATAGAATGCTTTGACATTGCATGCTATAACTCTAATCCAGTTAAAGGTAGACCTTTTTGAAGGAGTTTTAGAAGCCAAATTCAAAGCAACAAAGCCTGTGGAGTTAAAGGAAATCAAGCAGAAAGTGGGAGAGACTTTTTGGGAGTATGACCAATGGTTCTAAGATTTGATAAGATGATTGGGTTATAATATTTAGGAGTTGAAACACAAATAATGGTTTATCGAATGCATATTACCTCACCTCTACATGCCATTGTTGCAATATTAGATGTTGAGATATGTTGGACCCTCATTTTGACCTTGTTTTGGCTAATAATTAGACACCCTTCCCTTTTGACTAAATTCTCTCTCTTTTTGTCAATTCCACATGATTCTTGCAAGATATCATTACTCTATAGAATTTCAAGTAATAATGTTGTCTTACATCATCATTTAATGTTATTTTTTTCCTTAGTAGTGTTAAAATCATTTTTCAAAATGTTGACAATTGCATGTTGCAAGAATCTATAGTTCTTGTAGTTCTCGTTGGTTTTCCTAGCAGTGCAGAGCTTATTCAAATTTAACCACTTGGAGGATGTTTCATATGTTCCAAGGATGCTCAAATACCTTTTGGACGACTGGGATATCCACCAGAGGTAGTAGGGGTGCTTATTCAATGCCTAGGTCAACACAGGGGATTAGCAAATATCAGTGATGTTCCAGGATCGGGAAGTAGCGAAATATCAGGTTCATGAAAGCCATGATTTCATGCACAAGTGTCATGAAATAGTGGAGAAAATATCTTCTCAAATATTTGTTCTATGTTAAGAGTTTCAACTAGAGACAAATATGTGTCTCAAGAAGCAATATAAGAACAAAGGATCCATGAGAAACTTCCACAAGAAGAAGTTCCATAATTTTTTCTTAGTCATCCTTGCAAGCAGACAAAGGAGATCAAAGATCCATGGACAAAATTTGATGCAGAACAGAAGTTGAAGCTTGAGATTGAGGAATTTCTTGCATGCTTGTCACCATATCCCTTGTGCATTCAAGAGTGCAATGGGAAAATCTTAGAAGAACTTCATTGCATGACAAAGGAAGACATGCAAACCATTTCCAATGTACAAGAGAGCCAAGGGAACAATGACTACATTGAATCTTGGTTCCAAGCAATCATCAGTCAGAAGTACCACTCAATTCTTCAACATTTCTTAGCACCATATTCACTTGAGCAATTAGTCTCTCGTATCTTGGCATGTATTGAGGTACATATTACAAATTTGGATATGAGTTCACTTGATATCGTGTTGTGCAAATGGATGCATTAGAAGTATTCCTACACTTGAGAAGAGGTTTTCTTTTCCAAGTAGAGTAGGATAAGCTAGATTTTTTCTTTTATGAAAAGAAAGAAAAATAAAAATAAATGTCTAATTGTGAAAACATTTTCTAAGGCACAATCAAACAAGAATTTTGGTTGAAAAACATATTTTGGCTGGAAAAAATCAAATAAAAGCTATAGTTTTTTCAGTTTCACAGTAGTTACAAGATCTTCCAGACCTTGTAACTTGTTCCATACTTTCAAAAAATTTAAGTTTAAAGATTGATTTCAATAAAATGGTATTATACCACAGGAATAATATCTACATATGAATCATCCCTCTACAGAAACAGTTACACAAGGCTTTGTTCCATCAATTGCATAATTATCCAGCGTTCAAGTTTACAAAGTTTTCAGACCTCAAGGATTTGGAAGATTCTAGTAGCAAACTTCAGAAAAGGATTTCAACGGAAGACTCCACTAGAAGATCACAGCCAAGAAGTCAAATCCAAGATTTAAGGCATGGTAACTTAGGTAAGCAGGAAAATAGATTTAATTTACATTGGCATTCAAATAATTAGGAATTTCTAAGCAACCTTAATTTACCATGCTTTGTGAATGAACTAAGACTCCCACTAATCCCATCACTACACTCTTGTGCATGATTACCATAACCTATCCTTTATCCCTTTGCATTAATTATGTATCTGATAAGACTAATTTTGCATCTTATAATCATCATGATAAGCCATTAATCCTATACTTCCTCCTCCAATCGATGCACGTAGTCATCATTCCAACACCATTTCGCATGAAATGTTGATCTGAACATCATTTCGCGTGCATGGTGATATGATCACCCGTTTGAAATTTGAATTTATGACCATTACCATTTAATTGAACAATCTAGCACTTCATGCCATCTCCAATTTCCATTCTTGTACTTGAAAATATCACATTTTCCCATCCCTTACCATTTTATGCTCAAGAATCCTAATTATAGTAGAATAAGGAAATTTGATTGGGATAACATTCTTCTTCCTATACCATATCCATTTTCTATTACATTTGATGGAGGAGCAATATTAAATGTCCCCTATTTTATTTGGAAGAGCTTGGCCAAGATGTTTGGCTCAGATCAGAAACACTCAGAAAGTGTCGAGAACGGTCAGTATCATCATGGTTTGATTAAAATAATTTCCCTGGCCGAATTAGAAAAGAATCATTTAACATGTGGACAGTTCATGATCGAGAAAGGATTCCAAACCGAAACTACTACAAGAAGCTTTGAAACTTTTAAAGAAGACTTTGTTTCATATGTAGTTGAGGGTTCCAATTCATAGAAGGGTTCTAAATAATCAAGGAAATGATTTTTTTCATCTTCTTCTGAAGCTCTAGCAACCAAAAGATGAATCACTCAAATTATGACAATCAAACTAGAAGAGAAAGAGGATAACGTAGATTAGGAAGTTGAGAAAAGGAAAATCTAGGAAGCAATTTTTTACTAGCCACCAAGGAAGTCAAGGACAAGGTTCTCTAATATCATTTCTCCAGAACCTACTTAGGCAAATGAAACACAATTGGATCCCTTTGAGTTGCATTCTCCTTAGGTAGAGACTCACCATAATTTGTAGCTAAATAAAAAAATAACAGAGGTAAGATTTGACATGTCTTCTTCTTTGTCAGCCTTGAAAGATAAGAAATTTAAAAGGTTAAAAAAAAGAAACAAGCAATTAGAACTTTTAGATAGGCATGTGAAATTTGAAAATGAAATACTTAAATCCCAGAGTAAGAAGATAAGAGAAAGGAATGATGAATTAGAGGCACATATTAAACTTCAGGAAAACAAGCAGGGAAATGGTACAAGAAAAATAAGAAGCTTAAGGTCCATAATTGACGATTGAAAATTAATCTCAAAATGCAGCAGCAAAAGACAATCTAAAATCTAATCTAGATATTCTTGTAGTTGTAACAAAAACTAAGCTCTCTTCTGAGCCAATGACTAAGTCTAATAATGATTGTGTTAGAACGGCTCAGCAATTTATCAATGAAATTTTAGATGACATAATAACCAACACTCTTGCCATAGCCGCTCTAAATCTTAATCTAGTCCAATGGAAAAGAAAGGAAGAATTATATGAATTGGGAATCGTCTACAAGGAATAGTATAGGTATAAATTTGGAACATGCAGGAGAAGTGGGTGGCTAGAAGTTGACAAATTGAAGCCTGGCTAGAAATTGACAGACGCTTGTGATACCATACAGTAGCGGATTTTGGTTATCTTTCCTACAATTGAGTAATATGCATCTTGGGCTGCCTGAGGAGTTTTGAGTTGGTTGCATGAGGACATGCAACATATTCGACATGGGGGAGATGTTGGGCCCTCATTTTGACTTTGTTTCATCTACTAATTAGATTCTTTTTGCACAGACACCCTTCCATTTTTACCAAATTCTCTCTCTTTTTGTCAATTCCACATGATTCTCACAGGATATCATTAATCCAGAGCATTTAAGGTAATAAGGTTGTCTTCCATCATCATTTCTTGTTATTTGTTTCCTTAGTAGTGTTAAAATGATTTTTCAGAATGTTGACAATTGTTTGTTGCAAGAATCTCTAGTTCTTGTAGTTGCCATTGGTTTTCCTAGCAGTGTGGAGCTTATTCAAATTTGACCACTTGGATAAAATTTCAGATGTTCGAAGGATGCTCATATACCTTTTGGGAGACCAAGATATCCACCAAAGGCAACAGGGGCACTTGGTCAATGCGCAGGTCAACCAAATCACACGAGTATAGGAATTTAGTAGTTGTTTCATTTCCTATTTTTCTGAGTGTACTTTAAATAGAATATATGTGATTCCATGTATCGTGACCATGGGATATGATCTTATCCAATCTAGTTTTGAAATCTTCTTGTATTATTATAAATTTAAGCAAGAACATAGATATGGTGGTTGGTTAGCATTGGAAAAGAGCGAAAGAGCTAAGCCTTGATTTACTTTGTAATCTTTTTTCCTTTCATAAAATATATGCTTCAGCAAGCTTTGGTGTCTCATTAGTCCTTTATGTTCTTTGTTAGTTTTTGTGGCATATTTTTTATGGAGGCCCCCTTTTCTGGAGTATTGTTGCATGTATCTCATGTATCTTTCATTAGTATTCAATGTGTTTCAATTATTGCTATTTATGTGTGTTAGTTAATTCTCTACGCTTGATTGTTTGTTCTCTTATTTCACTGCAGAGTTTCAATCTACATTGAAAGCATTTATTCTTTGAATAATAATCCAAACGATTAAAACATAGTACCTATTGCAGGAAATGATTGTAACCATATGTCTGTAACCTGCATTTCTACCAGTATGAATTGTAGTGATTAATAGTTCAGAGATAATTGTCTTTGTGTAGATTAACTCTATAGATTCAATATTTGATTATTTTCTTTAAATTTACATTGAATATGCTTGCAAGTAGAAATAGTTTAGACAGGTAAGGTTATGAGTGATAAATAAACTAATTCTACGGATATAGTGCATGCTTTCACTTCATAAGTTTACCTACTCTGGTAACATAATTTATACGAATAAAATGACTGATAAGATAGAGGGAAACATTGGAAATCACTATGTGGATGGAGTCTACAAGTGTTAAAAACTCTAATCATAGTTCGTTAGTTTACCTAATTGTTATACAGTTACATGACAGTTATGGTATTTTTGTATTATATATATACGTCTATGTACATGATTATTTGCTCATTCATTAATGATGGTAGAGTATGTCTTTTCTGCCAATATTCTATTTATCTCTGTTCATCGTGGTTTCTTGATTGCTTCAGTTATTTCTATTATGTTTATGTTGTTTTCTTCATTATGAATCTAACAATGGTATCGGAGCATGATATTGATCTTATGAGCCTAATATTTTAACAAAGCACTATAGTTCTTAGTGCCTGGTAATACCATGGTAGTTTTTCCATGGCAGATGATGAAAAAGATAATATTCCACTGAAGAAGAGCAAAGAGAGGGAGAGCTAATATTCCATTGAAGAAGAGCAAGGAGAAAGAAAGGTAGAAAAAAGAGGAGGTAAATTAACCGAGCATTGTAATCATGGAAATTTGGAGCAAAATGACTTGAATGGAAATTGAATAATATTGCAGCCAATTTATGTTTTCATTCTTCCCTTTCCTGAGTATATCATGCTCATATCTTTTTGTTTAATTTTCCAAAGGAAACGTGTATTTCTCTATTAATATTGTACAACAAAATTGTGATCTAGGTATGGACGGAGGAGGAGGAGAAGTTTATGGTTGTAAATCTGGATCTTCAGTTTTTTTTTTTTTCTGTGCAACATAATACATGCAATCCGACTTTATTGCTCAGTACATAAAGTTTCAGTGATCTGTTCCATTTAATGATTGGCTGAGCTACATTCTCTTCATATACATTTGCACAAGGCACGATGGCATGGATAATTTCAGCAGACAAAGCGTTTTGGAGCAATAACACCAATTTCTTCGTTTGTGAGTAAATCCAAGTTATTTTTGTGGCGCAATCACTGATTATTTCATCTTAGTGGATTACAATTGTGTTGAAGTTGGATCTATTCAACCTGATGTTTCTGTTAAACAAATGAAATAGAGAGGCCTCTGCCCTCTGCAAAATCGTGCAGTATTTGTCTCTTGACCAAAGTTTAAAGAGGTCTCCTGAGCTCAGAAGTCCTAGTTGGAAGAAAATATAGTGGAGTGATGATGGGTTGGAAATGAATGACACAACAAAGAATTTGAGGTAACACTTTAATGTGAGTTTTTATATTTAAATGTGATTACCAAAAGACAATGTTTCCAAGAAAGTAAAATCTTGGAGAGAGCTTGGGAATTAATTTTAAAGTTAATCTTTATGAGGTGATATTTTAATTTTCAATGCCCCTAGTTTGGGTGATTATGCTTCATGGTAAATTTTACCAAACCTTATGATAAAGAAATCAAAAGGAAAATTCAATATAAGGAGTTATAAGAATGTTCTTGTTATAAGAATGCTTGCAAATGTAAAATTGTTTGTAATTGGAGTTATAAGGGTTTGTTATTTATTTGAAGACTTTTTGTAAAGGTGTTATAAGGAGTTTTTTGGAAGTTATAATGAGTCCTCTTAGATCAACCCTAAATTGAATAAGGGGGTCTTAGGATCTTTATGTGTGTGTCTTAGTCACTTCTTAAGTCTTACAACTCTTCATAATGACGAGAATTGAAGAAATATTTACAATATTGCACACATTAATTAACTCAACTACGGAATCTATAATTGCAATAAACAAGTGCACTCTTAGTACAATGATTATTTGTTTACAAGTAACGCACAAGAAAGTTGATATGTTCAAACTTCAAAACAAATTATTGTCTGATGAGTTAAGTTTGCTTCGACACCAACAATGTGATTTCAACAAACAAAATGACATCAAGGATAAAAATAATGAAGACACTCAGTTGACTAGTGATGACAGTCATAAACATGAAGATGAGTTGGATGAAGTCCCTATGTCAGACAACATTGCGAATAAATGTGGCAAAGAAATTAGAATTGTTCGACCATGGGAAGAATTACGCTTTAAAAAAAATCGATATGGACTAGGATATGAAAAGGATGTTGACAACCTTTTTCATATTCCTAATTATTGTGAACCTGTTTGCTTTGTGAGTGGAGGTTTTTTTAATGATGATAAGAAGACAAAGCTTGAGGATATTGGTAAGGAACATGTACAGGATATTGTTGATGATGGTGTTGCTACAGATATTCCAGATCATGATAATTGGTCGGATAAAGAGCCCATACAATGCAAACGTTGTCATCAGTTTGGCCATGATAAGTCAAACTGTTTTGATCTTCACCCATGCAGATTTTGTGGGAAGAAAAATCACCTCTCAGTAAGGTGTCAAAAGAGCAAGCGGAAACATATTCATTTTGAATGGTTAGGGAATTGGCGTTGGTGTTTGGAAGCCAATTTATTGGAGCATTCGTATCGTCGGATTTATACACAAGTACAGTCGTACTTGATTGGAGATATTTCTACAGTTGATGGACATGAATTTTTTTCAAGATTGGATGATATAGGGTATGATCGGGGCCCAGTTGATGTAGTCTTCTGAGTTGAAGATCGAGTCTTGAGACTCTTCCGGAAGACAGTTTGATTACCCTTTTACACTTTCAAAGGGGGTATATCTCATTATCTGGACTTCTCACTTTTTAGTTGACAGGGGGGAAATTAGTGAGAAATGTCAGACTTTAGGTTTCAAAGTCTACCTTTGATTTACAGTTCATTCAGGACATATCTTTGTCCTGCCTTCTGGACTTGTGTCGGTTCAGAATATGATTGTGTGTCTATTTAGAATATGATTGTAATAGGGTGCATGATCAGTTGTACCCGACACCCTTGAGTTTTTGGTCCAAGTTGTAAGTATTTCCATAGGCTATTGTATTCCCCATTTATTCAGTAAGTCTTGTTGAGTCAGGTAGATGTATTCCTCTTGTCCATAGAGAGGATGTTGTCCTCTTGTCCATAGAGAGGATGTTGTGTCAAGTTGTGGCATGAACCACTGTGTAGCTTGATGGTGTATCAGAGACATTGAATCTTCGATTAAAAGGGAGAAATATGAGATAGTAATCTCATATTGAGGGACCAAAGTATGTGAACAAATGATCAAATAGGAAACAAGCATGCAGTCTTCTCACAACAAAATCAGTGAAGTCAATGAAGTTGATAATGATCAGATCAGTGAAGTCAATAAAGTTGATAATGATTAGATGACGAATCAGTGTTTTGATCTTCATCCGTGTATACATTGTGAAAGTGTACACATTGTTCTAGTAGCTTATACAGGTGTTGGATCTCTGCTTGGCCATACTTTTGAATGATGGTCAATGGAATTTGAACAACTTGTCCCGGACAGGGGGGAAATCTAAAGTTTTCAGTCAGGTTCCAAGTTTGATTTAGAGCCTGTGAACAGATGATCAAGTATGCAACCTAGTTCCTGGTATGCAGTCTTTTTCCTGAACATATTGTTCTTGATAGTTTGTGGTCAGCTTAAAACCACCAATTAAGCAGAAGACATGAAGTTTTGCTTGTTATATTGTCATAGTTTTTTTAGACTTGAGCTCTTGTTAGTTTATGGTCAACTTAAAACCATGACATTTAGTAGAAGACATTATCTTCTGTTAGACATTCGGTTTGTGGTCATCCCGAAACCACCGGATTGGTTTGTGGTCATCCCGAAACCACCAAATGAGTTTGTGGTCACCCTTAAACCATTAATATAGTAGAAGATATCAGATTCTGCTATTTTTTCAGAGTTCAGAGAGGATCTTAAGCCCTCTGAATATTTTCTTGACACATTACTAGTTGTCGAGTAGTGGCAGTTTTTTAGGCAAGAACGAACTTATGATTAAGGGGGGATGTTAAAAACTCTAATCATAGTTCATTAGTTTACTTAATTGTTATACAGTTACATAACAGTTATGGTATTTTTGTATTATATATGTACGTCTATGTACATGATTATTTGTTCATTCATTAATGATGATAGAGTATGCCTTTTCTACCAATATTCTATTTATCTCTGTTCACCATGGTTTCTTGATTGCTTTAGTTATTTCTATTATGTTTATGTTGTTTTCTTCATTATGAATCTAACACTCCATAAGTTTACGTACTCTGATTGATAATTAAATGTAACATAATGTATACGAATAAAATGACTGACAAGATAGAGGGAAACATTGGAAATCACTATGTGGATGGAGTCTACAAGTGGAATGGTAGAATCCTTAGTTTAATGAACAACTATTGGACTAGCATAGTTCCAATACTAGTTGACAATGTTAACGGAGCATATTCATGAGCTATAAAAAGCCAAGTTGGGTGGAAAAGATGTTGTATGGTGCACATTGTGCAAGACTAAATGCCACCTATAAAATGATTACCCGTGACTCGTAGATACACTGAGGTAATGGCTAACCTATTCAAGGAAGTATGTTGAGTAAAGTAGATGTATGAACTTGTGAGATATGTAGAAATCTGGGGCACAACCTGCATCGTTGCCTATTGTTGAAAAAGTATAGTAGTGTTGTAACAATAGTACATTGCAATTTTTGCAGGGTAAACACTTACCATGCATAGGATTGCCACACACTATATGAGATCACTAATAGATTTGAAAAGAATATGTTCATGGTTGACTCAGAGGGAGGTGGAAAGTGGGGCCAGAATAAGAATATGAATATTAAATAGAGTTTGGATAATCAAACATTGAGGAATGATGTGAACCATCATCCACCATGGTGTTATAATTGTAATGAGGTGGGGAACATCGCATGTAATTTTATATAGCTACATCATCTTCGTTACAACCATTGTTGCAAAAGTGGGCATAAAATTGAGGACTACCCTGACCTGATAAAAAATTGGGAAGTGTGAGACGAATGTGAACATGATGCAAACATGGTTAATTCGAAACCATTGATTCTTGGTGGTGCTAAGCCATGTCAGGTGTACATGATCATCAATATTTCCACTCATGATGTTGCGAAGATAGGTATTGACGTTAGAGTCATAGAGAAAGGAATGATTCGCAGATCCATGAAGAAGGAACCACCATTTCACCTCGTATAGTTGAAAGTGTTTCTATGAGATGTAGTAGAGGTCATGAGGAACATTATCTATATAGGGACAACTGACCCAATGGATGTGGAGAGACCACATACCCTATCTCGATCTTTGAGCATAATCCACAACCAACCAATGACAATAGTGTAGGAAGATTCCTAGGTGTGTCTAAACACCTTCTCACATACATTGGAAGATGAGCAAGTTGTGTATAGTCTAAAAGAGGTACTTGCATGGTTGTAGGGAAAACCTACCTTGACATCTAATCATCCAGTGAACTAAGTGTAGAGAAGGCAGTTAAGGAAATAATTTTGGCTTAACTGCATTGATTGGAGGATATGACGCATGAAAACCATGATGGATCTAGGATCAGATGTAAATATCTTGCCAAATAAATCTTTAAAATTAATGGGAAAGTCAAAGTGTGTGTACTCACCCATATAGCTATGATTGGAAAACCACTCACGGATCTTCCTAATCAATAGACTGGAGTAGATGGAAGTTGACCTTGATGGCATGAAAACCTATGCCAATTATGAAGTCATCAAGAGATTAGATGATAGAGATCCTTTGTTTGCACTACTAGGGATTGGTTGGGACTTTTGTAATGATTCTATATTAAAATTGAAGAAGAGGATGATGTCATTTGAAAAAAAAAATCCATAGAGTTGTTTAGTTTTTGGACCCCACCTTGGGTTAAAACTTTGTGGAGTTTGTGGAGGAAGTGTTGGATGAAAATTCCTAGATAAAATATATAACCTTACCACAGGGCACCCTATATTGGATGGGGAGATAAGTTGGCATAGTGTCTACTCATTCACAACATACTCAAAAGTAGCAACTAACCGGTGGAAAAATGGAGATAATGAACAATCCACCTAAAGGTGTGCATTAT
Organism: Picea sitchensis; assembly: GCA_010110895.2. NCBI lineage: Eukaryota > Viridiplantae > Streptophyta > Pinopsida > Pinales > Pinaceae > Picea > Picea sitchensis. The sequence goes on from SNQJ01S0005570.1 coordinate 294,391, forward strand.
TGTGAGAAAGTAGGTGGATACATGTAGAGATAAAGGACCCATTGAGGTTTGACAACACAATTGATGCATAAGTTTTATGGTTTAAGTGGAAGACCAAATTGTGCCTATGCAAATTATAGTAGCATTGTACCTTTCTTTGGAAAAAACCCTAACACGATGATGGGCAACCCATAAGAAAATGTTGCATTCATGGGAAGTAATAGCAAGGGTTTTTTAGACCCAATTTCTATTGGACCTGTGGGTTTTTCCAATAAACATCCAGTCTATCCCTATTGATATGTCTCTATGGTTCAATGGAACTTCTAAGCCATATAGATATATGGACAATTGTGAGGGCCAGTAGATGTTGTGGGATATTCTAATCCAGCAATGGGTGCATAAGTTTTTTCACACTTTAGATCCATTATAGGGGAACTGATATTCATAGGAAGGGATGTGACAACATATGCAGCATTGGTTGGAACTATGGGAAAGATTGTGTGCTACTTTCCAACACTATGGGTCAAAAACACCATATGAAGGGGTTCTTGAGTGCATCAAGTATTTCCTATAGATAAATCATATGTAGTGATTAACTATAGGTTTCATAGAGGAATACACCATAGAGGAGAAACGTGTAGAGGTTAACCCCATAGAGGTAGCAGCAGATGCAAAGGTATAATATGGTGTCGAATGTGTAGATGTAATAGTATACATAGAGGTAGAATGTAGTGTCAACCTCGTAGACGTAGAGGTGGAAAATGGTTTCCATTTCATAGAGGAAGGGGCTGATATAAACCTTATAAAGGAGATATGACACCCATAGTTTAGGGAATTAGAAGTTTATCATGTTATACAAGGTATGGGGAACACCGACAACATAATGTATTACCATGAGCCATTACAGACACAATAAGTACATATTGGGATTAATGATCAGTTAAAGTACACGGAATAAAATTCTTATAGGTTACTACAAAATATTTACATGGTATCAAAGTCAGCATGAACCTAATCCCTCTCACAAGGGAGGTTTGTGCATTGTGTTTGTGAGTTATTCTTTTGCACATGGAAGTCCTTGTCAAAAAGGACATCGTTGTAGCTCTGTGAAGGCATGAGGGAGATCATTCGTGGAGAGAGGATATGTATTTGTGCTAGTCGATGCTTACATTGGTGCTTGACCTTAGATGTAGTGAACAACATGTAGTTACAAAAATACAATTTGGGATTTTCTTGTTAGTGTTGTGCATTTTAATTTGTTAGCAGCTATAAAAATGCTTGTATGGTGATCTCAAATTTGCACATAATGCATATGTGCAACTATTTAGAGGGTAGTTACAATTTTTTTTAGAGAAGGTTGGATCATGGTACACGGTGCTTTTTTGTGTGGTGCACACTTGTAAGTTGTAAGGAGAGCATGAAGTGGAGGTCATGGTTGTGACCACTAAAGACACCTTATGGAGAAGCATGTTGGAAGTGACTTCCATGGTGAGTGTTATTATTTTCCGTTTTGAATAGATCTTGTTTGCTAACATTTGTGATAATATGATTGTGTGATGATCATATCTGAGAGGGTTAGCAACGTGGGTGAATATGCAATGGAGAGACAAAGTTCATGATTATCAGGTAGAAAGTTAATAGGATGCACCATGGGAAGTTAATACTCCCCACTTCCACCCTTCCTCCACGTCTCTTCAGTGTGAGCAGCATTCAAGTGTGAAGGATGGTGGTGCGCCTACATAATGTGGATGCTTTTTTTGGCTCACTCAAAACGAAATTCGAGGACTCATAGAGCAGGTATGAGGTGGTTGAATGTTGTAAAATCGGTTTTTATGGCACTCTTCACAGTGAATTCGGTTGTTTTTATGGAGGTAAAGCAAGGATATTGCCATTTTTCTCTAGTCTGGTTGTTAGTTTTATCCTCCCCCCTGGTCTTTTATCCTTTCATCGTCATCCTCCCCTTCTCACTACCAATATCGTCCCCATCTTTCAAATGTCACATGAGAGGGGAAAACCAAAGCAGGGGCCATCTTATTACAGTCTTTTGGCTAGACATCATCGACCATGCCATTCCTCTGCTTAAATTATGCCTCTTCTTTCTAACACAAACCCGTATGGTCCATCCTTGGAGAATTCCCCCTTTTCTGATCAAAATTGGATGGCAGAAGATAGTTCCATGGATTATGTCGAAGAAGAGATTCCCTTGTTTCCTCCTCAAGCACCTTCGGGTTCTCTCTTGTTCTCTACCTCATACCTACAGACTCCTCCCCATAATTATGGACGATAGTCTTAGGGAGTCGAGCCCACTTTAGAGATGGAAAATTGTCCAATGGAGGAAGAGACCCCTCGAGTTGGGCAAGATGAAAGGATTTCGGCGACAACTCATCCAGTCAGAGAGCCTCAACCTGTTGCGTCCTCTCTGCTAGAAGCACCCATCACTTGTCGCTTCTCAGAAGAAAACATGCACCTTATATTCAAGATGAGAAGGGACGTGGCCGATCAGCTTCACCGTCAAAATATCCTATATCGTCTTCTAGATGCATTGTTTGATTTTCTTTCATGCGAGCTTGTCAAGCGTAGATTCCCAACCTACTTCCAACCATATGTCTTTGCTCCTGCACAGCCACATTTTCCTAGATGGAAATCCAGGTTCGCATAGTGTTTAGTGTTTATTTTTTGTTCGCCTCGTGTTTATTTTATGTTGCTATTTTTAGAGCGGCCATGGCTACAATTATGTTTAGGACTAGTTTTTTTTTCTAGTTTTTCACAAACATTATCAAAAACATGAATGATTGTTATCGCCGGCCACCTATTCTGGTTTCCATATATGGCAGAACAGGTGGCAAATTTAGACATGTGTACTGATATGAAGCTTATTTAAGGAAATACAATTTTTATATATATATATATATATATATGTTTAAATTTTTTTTTTTTTTTTTTTTTTTTTTTTTTTTTTTTTTTTTTTTTTTTTTTTTTTTTTTAATTTTTAATTGTTTAATATTGGTTATTATTAATTTGTTTCATATATTTTATATATATATATATATATATATATATAATTTAAAGTTTAAGAGAGTTTTAATTTTTAATTTTTAAACTTTACTAACTAGTATAATATAAATTAGTGTAATTTTTAATTGTTTAATATTGGTTATTATTAATTTGTTTCATATATTTTATAAAATGTTGTGGTTTTTTTTTTAATTTCTTTAAAATTTAACTATTTAGATTTAGTTTTTTAATTTTTTTGTGTGTGTGTTTTTGGTGTTATTTTTATAATTGAAAAAAAATATATTGTATATTTTGTTTAAATTTTTCATATATATGTATTTTCAAAAACTTTTTTTTTCTATATATTTGTTTTTAATTAATTAATTCAAATATTTTATGATTTTGTTTGTAACAATGTTATTTTTTACATTATAGTTTCATAAACATTGTAATTTTAAGCTCGAAATAAAAACTGAATGTGTTATTTGTATCATTACGTTTTGATTTAGCGTATGATTTTGAAGTTTTGGTTTGTAATGTTAGCAGTGGTCAAGGCCACAGTTTCAAACAAGTAGTAATATTAGCATTGGGAAAAAAAGAGTGTTATCGCTAGCACTAAGGTTTGTTTAGAAGGTCAATTTTAAGGTTTTTGTGTGTAACAATATTGGTTGTCAATACGATGATTTCAAAAAAGTTGTAATTTTAACCTAGAAAAAAAAGGAGGTGATGTCGTGAACACCACTTTTTGATTCGAGAGTAGATTTTAAGATTTTTGTTTGCAATTTTACAACAATTTAAAGCTATGGTGGAATTTTTTTATAATTTTAACATCGAAAAAAAAAGGGTGCTACCGGTAACACCACTTTTTGTTTCGGGAGTTGATTTTCATGTTTTTAATGCAAAAATATGGGTTTTAAGGGTTAGAGTTCTCATTTTGAGGTCACAGTTCTCGTTAAGTTGGTAACTTTTTTACCTGTCACTATATGCCACTTTAGGACATGTACCTCACAGTTTAATGGATGTTTCCATAGAAATTTACAAACAAGATGTCATCGAGTTCTATAAAAATTATCCAGAAATACTAGACCCAAGGTTAAATTACATAGTGGAATCTCATAAAAACAATATCAAAGCATGAATCAAAAGTAATGAGAGGTGTTGTCTTAGTGCGGGTGTAAAAATGGTCATTTTGGATCCTGAAAAGGCCCAAAATTGGTCTATTTATGGACAAATAAGGCTCATTTCCCCATTTACCTTGTTGAAATTCTACCTCTCGAAACTCGTGTTGTAGATTGTGAGAGATTCCACCAACACAAATCCATTATGTCAGGACTAGGAAGAAAAAGGATCATGTGTATTTTTAATTTTTAATTTATTTATTTTTTGGACATGATGTACCAACTACGGCTATATATTTTATATACATGTGGTTCATCTTTTACTTATGGTTTCAAAAGGTGTGATTGGAAATCCATGTTTTATGTGCATGCATGCTTGTGTTAATGCTTAATTAATGTGACAAATTCCAATATAGCACATAGTTAGTTAATGACTCAGCCAATGTGTTTGAACTTCTTGCAACATGATCATAAATAAGATAATCAAAGTGCCTCTCAAGCAGGCATACCCTTAAAAAAAAAAAAAAATGTAGGATTTATGATGAGATAGACATTGTTCAACTGTGATACCACTAACCATGAATCCAAATGCACAACTAACCTACAAATGCTGAGAGAAATGGATTCGAACATAATTTCAATGTTTGCACTATATTCCACAACATTTTTAGTTGTAGGATCAAGGCATATACCCCATGAACTCACAAATTCATCTACGAGTGAGAAGATCACACAAGTGGTGAAAGCGATGTTCTAGGTACTACTACTGGATGATCCAAAAAATCCCCCCTATATTGAATTAATACTTGTCATGTCAACCTCTAGTTGTTCCATGTCGGGAAGAAATGATGATCGATGATGCATATCTTCCCACAGGTTATCGATTGTAGACATGACTTCTAGGATGGCCTTATCCCAAGGTAGCTCGGTATCCAATAAATCACGGGAACTTGGAGAGTCGATAACCCAGGTGGGCAAAGTATACTAATCATATTCCACATCCTGCTAGAAATTATGATTAGCATCATTCGAAGCTGACTAGATCACCTTATAGGAATCTCTATCACACTCAATAGCATACTAGCCCCAAATGAATCAACTTATGAAGGATTAGCTAATACTTAAGGATCTAAGGATCAGGTGAATGGTGGAGGAAGGGTGAATGTACTCATCAATGATGAATCCTTGAACATGCCCACACCAACATTGTCATACACACTCGTGCAACCACTAACGAATGGAATGTTTGTATCATTGTTATCTATAGACTCCAACATGCAATAGGTCAATTGATTGATAGTAACCACTTTCCCTTCATGAGGAAAGTGGAGAACTCTAAATATCAAGGACACTATGGTCGTCATCGTGTAGAATCAACTATTCCCTCATAAAATATTACAATCTAGCAGGGTGCCAACTACTTCAACGTTGATTGAAATATTCTTTCAACCTATGTCAATAGGAAAGGAAACAATGATTCCATGAGGCTTAAACATATGACCATCAAATTCCTTAAGCATGGTGTTCAACTAGACGAGATATGGAGAACCTATGTCTCTCCAACATGACATGGACATGATGCAAGTGAAGGCTCCTCCATCAACAATTGTCCTGGAGAATTTAATCCCATGCAAAACCACTTTAAATTTAAAAGTTATTTGGTGGGGGAGCCTAGGTAGACTCTAGTCGATGTCAAAAGTAATTAAACGAGTCTAAGGGATCAACTCCACCTATGGAAGATGACAATGCTTTTTGTTATGTTGAGAATCTTTGGAGGACTTTGAGGGATGACATGGCACATGGTGCCTTGGCTAAATCTTCCACAATACTATAATTATGGGCAGCCCATGCATTGGGATTATGTTTTGACCTTCTAAGAACGGAATTGGGTGGGCGAAGCACCATATCAAATGATGGATTATCTGTCTGGAAAGGGCCACCAAGATGAGATGGGGATTACTTCTTATTCAAAGGATCACCCTTAGGGTTCTCATAATTACGAGCTTCAATTTTCAAATTAATCGTTTGATCACACATGTAAACATTTGCACTCGATGAGTTTCCCCCTTGCGGAGGTGCAGGATTTGATGCAACCATTTTTTGTTGCTACTACGGTGGGAATGGATTTGTTAGCATATTGAGTTTCTGTGGGGCTCCCTGTTGAGCTAAGAATCAATAAATTCCATCCACCCGAGGACACTAGTGAGTGTGATGGTCTCCACCACAAATCTTGCAGGGAACCTTCATCTTCTTTTTTCCCTTGTGCATCCTTCAACAACATTTTGTGTTTGAGAAATCCCTTGCTTAGCATTATAATTTTTCTTTGTATTATTATTTTTCCCTCCAGGTTTCTAATATTTCTTCAGTTGTGTGGAATAGACCGATGAACCTCAGATGTCTAAATAGGGACTGTAGCACTTTCATTTTTTGGCACAATGGTAGGTGGATTTGTAGAGATGGATATTTGGCTCAATTGTCCTCTCAATTTTCCAACTCAAGCATGGGAAATGGAACCAACCACACCATCGGCATGTGGTCTTAGGTTGGTCTTGATGGGATTTTTTGATGACCTTAGAGTGTGAGGAATTATATCATATAGTGTGCTAGACTGAGAGTAGATCATATCTAAATGTTGGGCATGCAAAAATACCTACTCTTGAGTAATTTCCATTGACATGGCAACATTTTTAGCAATCGATGCTAGTAACGACTTATGTTTGACAATACGGGTATTCCAACAATAGACGAACACCTTTAGTAACCACTTACACAACCAGATTAAAGATCAACACATTGATTTTTTTACGTGGTAAAACCTGTGTGGGGAAACATCCACAACCCTAGCCAATGTGGCCAATTGGAGCAATTTATTAATGTAAAAGAAAATATTACAGAGAGATTTACAAGAGAGTTTCTCATAATCGATTATCGACAAATGACCCTCCATGCTCTTTAAATAGAGATCATGGACCAATTGGGTGTTAAGCGATGGATCAAGGTAGTCGTGAATATCAAGGAGAAAATGAGTCATCATATCACCCTATGTCGGAAACATATCATGACCATCATATTTCCTAGCTACAAAATCATACTAATGCATACTAAAGAAACACACTTTAACCTAACAACACATTATACCAAGTTTATCTTAACTAACTCCTAAGTGTCTAAATATCCTAACATCCCCCATTAAGAACAACTTCGGATAGGATTGAAGAATTTACAAAGGAAACACAACAAGAAAAGGAAGGAGGAATTATAGCTTATCCCTCCTTAATGAAAACTTTCTGAACTCCTAACATATATTGAAGTTTGGAAAAAATTTCCTCTATAAGAAACTTTGTGAAAATGTCTGCAACTTGATCTTCCATAGAGAAAAATAACACTTCAATAACTCGATCATGAATGAGCTATCTAATGAAGTGCATGTGTATCTCAATGTGTTTTTTGCATTGATGTTGAACTGGATATTTGGCGAGCTTGATGGCAGTCTAATTGTCACACCAAAGGGTGGTCAGATTTTGTTGCTGGAAGCCAAACTCCGAAAGGATTTATCAAAGCTACAAGGTGTTAGAAAAACAGGAACATGGAGCAATAAAATAAAACAAATGCAGAAATAAAACACAGAAGATACACAATAATGAGAGACACAGATATACGTGGTTCACCCAGTGTGGGCTACGTCCACCAGATAAATTGTCAGGTCCTTCCTTTATTATTACCCAGCAAATGAAGGGATACAACCTACAGCACACCCACTATAAATTTCTCTTCTTTCTCTCACAGTCTCCTCACTTAGAATATAAAATTCGCCATGATACATAGCCACAATACATTTCCCTCATAAAATAGGGTTTCCTTCTAGGGAAAAAAAACCTAACATAACTTCTACCATCATATATGCGACCTTATAATGAATGGTCTAGATTTACTATCAAATTACAATATACATTTACAAGGCAATTTTTCCTTCAGGGTATTCGCCCCCAAACCCTCGTCGAGGGCATGCTTGCCCCTAGACCCCATAGAGGGGTAACCCCCCTCTGCACTCCCCCACGTGGAGGAGTGTACATTCTTCTGGGGTGTAAAGTCTTCATGGGGTATAAACATAGCTGAAAACGAAGACCTCTGAATCGGGAAGATAATCAGGCTCCACAACCAACAATCTCCCACTTGGAGACTGATCTCAACAACTCCATCGTTGTTGTATCTGCTAGACTATGAACCTTCTTGGACCTAGAAAATTTATCATTTCCACCTTCATGCTTGAAGACCAACTGAAACTGAGCACAAACTCAGTTTCTCCTTGGTTACTCATTTAGTTAACATGTTTGTAGGATTCTGACTAGTGTGTATCTTTTCCAACTTCAAATGTCCATCTTCCAAGATGGGTCATATGAAATGGTACCTGAGTTGTATATGCTTAGTCTTCGAATGGAAGGCTGAGTTATTTGCAATATGAATGGCACTCTGACTGTCACAATAAAACCTATTATTTTCTTGCTTCTTTCTCAATTCCTCCATAAACCTTTATAAGCAAATCATCTATTTACTAGCCTTTGTAGCAGCAACATACTATGCCTATGTAGTTGAAAGTGAAACAACCTTTTGTAGCTTTGAAATCCAACTTATTGTGGTTACACCTATAGTAAAAACATACCATGTGGTTCTCCTCCTGCTATCTTTATCACTTGCCATATCTGAATCAACATATCCTTGTAGAACAATGTATGAACCGCCAAAACATAATGCAAGAGTAGCAGTACCTCTCAAATACCTTAGAATCCACTTTACTTCCTCCCAATGTTCTTTACCTAGATTGTTCATATACCTGCTCAATACTCCCACTACATGTGCAATATTTGGTCTTGTGCAAACCATCGCATACATCAAGCTGCCAACTGTTGATGAATAAGGGCCCCTGGACATGTATTTTATCTCCTCTTGTGTCTTAGGACACATTTCCTTAGTTAATTTGAAATGGATGGCCAAAGGTGTACTAACTGGTTTTTCATTCTGCATTATAAACCTGTCCAACACCTTCTCTATGTACTCACCCTGAGACAATGTCAATTTGCGATTTTTCTTGTCTCTTGTTATTCTCATACCAAGGATTTTCTTTGCAACACCCAAATCCTTCATTGCAAATGAATTAGCTAATTTATTCTTGAGAACATTTATATCTTGCATATTAGACCCTGCAATAAGCATGTCATCTACATGCAATAGCAAGATAATATAGCTTCCATTTTCTAGCCTTTTAAAATAAACACAGTGATCAGAATGACATCTACTATAACCTTGCTCTGTCATAAACTTGTCAAACTTCAAATACCACTGCCTTGGAGCTTGTTTTAGTCCATACAAGTTCTTCTTCAACTTGCATACCAAATTTTCCTTCCCTTTGACCTCATACCTATGTGGTTGTTGCGTATAAATCTCTTCCTCCAAATCCCCATGGACAAAAGTTGTTTTTACATCTAACTATTCAAGATGCAAATCTTATACTACCACAAAACTTAAAATAGTCCTAATTGAAGTCATTTTAACAACAGGAGAAAATATTTCATCAAAATCTATACCTTTCTTTTGTGCAAACCCCTTTACAACAAGTCTAGCCTTGTACCATTTTTTT
>SNQJ01S0005570.1:304166-326925 GCA_010110895.2 Picea sitchensis
AAAACTTAAAATAGTCCTAATTGAAGTCATTTTAACAACAGGAGAAAATATTTCATCAAAATATATACCTTTCTTTTGTGCAAACCCCTTTACAGCAAGTCTAGCCTTGTACCATTTTTTTCCTCCATCTTCTTCCTTCAACATGTAAACCCGTTTATTTTGCAATGCTCTTTTTCCTACAGGCAACTGAACCAAGTCCCAAGTCTGGTTATTTACCAGGGAATCCATTTCCTCTTTCATGCCTTGCTCCCACTTCTTTTTGGTGTCTTCCTACATTGCCTCTTCATAACATTCTTGTTCACCAGAATCCGTCAAAAATAAATAATACAATGAAGTTGAGTATCGTTCAGGGGGTCTACTTAACCTGGTAGATCTTCTAACAAAACTTGCAGGAGTTTGAGGTACCTGTTGATCTTGTTGTTGTGCATTTTGATTTTCTGGTACCTTTGGAGTTTCTTTTCCAGTGATCTCATCAAGCACTGTGTATTCTAGTTTTTCTTTTCCTGTTTCTTTCCCTCCAACTAATCTTTGTACATGACCTTCTCATTGAATATGACATCACTACTCCTAATGATTTTGTTATTTTCATAATACCATAAGATATAATCAAAATCATTAACACTGTATTCAATAAAGGTACACTTCTTGGATTTTTCCTCAATCTTTGTTCTATTTTCTTTATCAATATGGACAAATGATTCACAACCGAAAGTCTTCAAAAAAGAATAGTTTACCTTTTTACCTATCAATGCCTCCTCTGGAATTCTACCATCCAAAGAGCTTGAAGGTCCTCTGTTTATTAAGTAAATAGCAGTACCTATAGCATCTGCCCATAACAGTAAGGGAAAACCAACATGCAATCTCATACTCCTTGCACGCTCCATGATTGTACTGATCATCCTTTCTGACACACCATTTTCTTTTGGTGTTCCTGGAACTGTCTTCTCTCTACGAATCCCATGATATGAACAATAATAATAAAACTCCTTGATGCAATATTCACCTCCATTGTCTGATCTCAGACACTTTAACCTTTTTCCTGTCTCATTCTCAACCAAAGCTTTCCATTTCTTAAAAGTATCAAAAACATCATATTTTTGTCGAATGCAATAAACCCAAGTTTTTCTAGTTGCATCATCAATAAAATTAACATAATAACAAGAGACACCAAGAGATGATACCTGAGTTGGTCCCCATACATCTGTATGCACAAGCTCTAACCTTTCACTCTTCTTTTATTTTCCAACTATGAGAAATCCGACTCTCTTCTATTTTCCATAAACACAATGCTCACAGAAATCCAAATCAATTTGTTTAAGATCTGGCAACAAATTTCTTTTGTGAAGTATTTGCATCCCCTTCTCACTTGTGTGTCCAATCCTATGATGCCACAGTGTTGTATCCACTCTTGTAGAAGCTAAAGAGATAGAAGAGTCAATATTACCAGTACATAAATACAATGTAGCTACCTTCTCTCCTTTTTCTATCACCAATGATCCTTTGGTGACCTTCCACACCTTATCTGTAAATATGGATATACAACCTTCACTTTCCAACTGACCTGTTGAAATTATATTTTTCCTTAAATCTAGAACATGTCTTACCTCTTTCAACAACAATTGGTTTCCATTTCTTTGCTTTATTTTTACCTTTACCATTCCAACAATTTTGCATGGTGCATCATCACCCAAATGAACATGTCCAAAATCACCTTGAACATAATCTAGAAAATGTTTCCTATGGGGTGCGGCATGAAATGAAGCCCCTGAATCTACTACCCAAGACTCAGAAAGATTCAAAGCATCTTGTAACACATCACCTATTACATTTGCTTCCTGATTTTTCTTCTGTTGTCCATATCTTTGTTTCTTTGGAGCTCTGCAGTCTTCCTTCAGATTTCCTTTCTTCCCACAATTCCAACACTCTATCTTTCCAAATCTAGATTTGGATCAGCCCTTCCTAGAATTCATGTGGTTCCCCAAGCCATTTCCTCTATCATTTTTTCTTCCTTTGTTCTCCATTTTTAACGCATTACATGATGTCTCACCTGTGATTTTTCGTTGCATTTCCTCACTAAGGATAAAACCAACAACATCATCAAATTTAAAAGTGTTTGAACCAGAGACAGAGTTACTTACAGACATGACCAAGTCATTCCAGCTTTATGGCAATGAGAACAAGATTAGAAGATCCCTAACCTCATCATCAAAGTCCACTTTTACAGAACTTAGTTGATTAGTAACCATATTAAATTCATTTAAATGATCTGCAATAGACCACCTTCTGACATATTCATATTAAAAAATATCTTCATTAGAAATACCTTATTGGACGTCGAGGTTTTTTCATACATCTTAGTCAATGCTTCCATCAGCTCCTTTGTTGTCTTTTCTTTCGAAATATTGAAAGCCATCGATGCTTCAAGGCTCAGTCATATCGTTCCTAGTGTCTTTCTGTCAAGAACCTCCCATTCTTCGTCCTTCATGGTCATCGGATTTTTTTCTATTCCACCCAATGGTAGGAATAGATCCTTCTGATATAAATAATCTTCCATCTGCATCTTCCATAACTGATATTTCTGGCCGTTAAATTTCTCGACCCTAAAATTCCCATCTTCCGCCATTTCTCCCACTCGAACTAGGAACCCTCTTTTCCTGCGAGTTATCTTTCGCTCTGATACCAGTTGTTAGAAAAACAGGATCGCAGAGAAATAAAATAAAACAAATAAGGAAATAAAACACAGAAGATACACAGTACAATAGAGACATAGATATACGTGGTTCACCCAGTGTGGGATATGTCCATCAGAGAAATTTTCAGGTCCTTTCTTTATTATTATCCAGCAAATGAAGGGATACAACCTACAACACACTCATTGTAACTTCCTCTTATTTCTCTCACAGTCTACTCACTCATAATAAAATACTCTCCATGATACATAGTCGCAATACATTTCCCTCATAAAAGAGGGTTTCCTTCTAGGGAAAAAAACCCTAACATAACTTCTACCATCAGATCTGCGACCTTATAATGAACAGTCCAAATTTACTATGAAATTACAATATACATTTACAAGGCATTTTTTCCTCTAGGGGGCCGCTTGGCCCCAAACCCCGCAGAGGGGATAATCCTCCTCTGCACTCCCCACGTGGAGGAGTCTACATTCTTGCGGGGTATAAAGTCTTCATGGGGTATAAACACACTTGAAAACAAAGACCTCTGAATCAGGAAGATAATCAGGCTCCACAACCAACACAAGGCTTCTTGAATTGAATTAATCGATGCTCAGTACTCTACTTCTACTAAAGAAGGAGAAATAGCCTTGTGTTTCTTACAGGCCCAAGTGAGAGGTCTTGAATCAAGGATGAAAACATAACGTACAATAGAATTTTGATCATCAAGGTCGTTGAGCCAATCTAAATCAATGAAACTAACCAACATATGATTCCCCCTGAACTGTAATGTATTCTGAACATATAGAAGTATGCTTTTAGATGCTTTTGAATGGATTTCATGGGGTGTTCGCACATACCTGGAAACAAGACCAACAACAAAGGAAATGTCAGGATGGGTATGAGTCAAATTGATGCAGCCCCCTTACTCCCCCATAGGGCTACATGACCTCTTGATCAAGAATCTCCAATTCTTGAGTCAAGCGACTCTCTGAAACCTTGATGGTCTCATTCTGTATCTAAACATAGGCCCTTTCGTATTTTTAGTGCAGGTCTTATGGCACCCGCGACCTTTCCCTTCGTGCTTGCAAAATCTCAGAGTTTGGGCACTAGCTCCTTTTCTGATAGGCCCCTCCTTCTAAGATTCACCATGTGTCCTTTTACCAATATTGTGGTCTCGATTACGGCCCGCCCTCGACTTTTTAAAACTCGAGCACCTTTTGTCCCCAGAATGTGAGGTGACTTTCGATCTCACGATCTTGACAGTGCTTCGAAACTGACGGCTCAGATATGTCCCCTTTCAAATCAACGGTCGTGATTTGTTTTGCGATTCGGCTTTCAGAGTTTTCAACTCTCAAACCTTGCTTCCTTCCAAAATGACAAATCTCCTGCCACGTTCCCTCTTCAATCCACGATTGTTGTCGTTTCGGGACTCCGAAATTCAGAAATCGCAAATCTCAACTCGTTCCCCAATGGCCTTTATCTGAAGTTGGTAATCCATTGACGCATGTCTCCCGTTGATCTGACAGATGTAATCCCTTTGGGTCTTTAGGCTTCGGACTTTTCAATTCTCAAACTTCACTTTCCCTCGAAGTATGCGGATTCATGCCACGTGTCCCCTTGAATCGAACAGTTGAAATTTACTTCGGGTCTTTACCCGAATTCCACAGATTTGCACCACGTCTTACCCTTAATCTAATGGCTATGAATTACTTCGGGTCTTTACTCGGAGTCCACATATTCACATCACATGTCCTCTGGATCTGACGATTGATATTTACTTCAGGTCTTCATCTCTCTAGGCTTCGGGAGTTTCAATTCTCAACTGAACCTCTCGAAGTGATTTCTCCGTAGTTCACAATTTGTTGTCATCTGTCCCTCTGGATCCAATGGTCTAGATCTTCTTCGGCTCTCTGAGATTCGAAAGTTTCAACTCTCAACTGAAACTCTCAAAGTGATTTCTTCGGAGCTCGTGATCTACTAACACGTATCTCTTGGCGATCAATGGTCAGGATCTACTCTGTTTATTTCACTTCCTCCTAGTCCACAAACTTCTGGAGTTGTGGATCTTGCGCCACCTGTCCTCCTTAGCGATGGACGAACTCAAATTACTTTGGGACTTCGGAACTTTGGCAAGTTCACCCTCCTGCATGTGCAAAATCACTAAGGTCCGTGCACCTTGTTTTGATCAGATGGATTTCGAAGCACTCCTTGCGTACGAGATGCACACATTGCATATGATTTTCATACGAGAAACAACTAAAACTTATCCAGTTTTGTCACAAACTCATACGATCAACTCTTAACAATCATACATGAAGGAAATGAACTAAATCACACACACAGAATGTAACATTCATTCAATCACACATCAATTGAACACAATCCGAATAATTTGGACAATTTTGTTTTTTCTATTCATTCATGAAACAAATTACATAATATTGCAGTTCTTCCATGTGTCTTTCCTCTACTCTATTTTGCTTCTATTGATCTCTATCTACCTATCTCTATATCTATTTCAATACCACAAAAAACTATCTAAGGACTGGCTCCACGAGCTCTCTTTGTCCTGTCTGCAACCTATCCTATTAGGGCTTAGTGGTTACTCACCTTCTCCTATTACAATAACTATCATTTATTACCCGATAAGGGCTCCCACTCCCTATCTGTAACTCCTTACAGTCGTATAATACTTTTACAAACAAGATATATTAAAAAACATTGTTTCCAAAATATCTCAACAACTCGATTTACTTATGATTTAAATGTTGATTTGAAAATCCGCCATGCTAAGATGTCATATACCTGCCTCCACGCTTGCGTCATTGACTTTGAAGGCGATGCTCCTGCATCATACTCCTCTGATTAAAATATTCATGGAATCATGTCCATGAGTTCCTGCACTGTTTTTCCATGCTTCAAAATATAACGTTCAGTGACCCAACTTGAATCTTCCACTGGATGATCTTTCCACTTCACTAAGTATTCAGGATATGTCTTCCTCCTGGTATTCTTTCCAGCTCTTTGTTCAATGATTTTCTCCATTTGAGGTTTTTCTGATGTGGGCAATTGTTCTTCCCACTGAAATTCTTTCTGATCATCTAATTCTCCTGCCTCAACTCTCATGTAAGGATACAGGTCTGCAACATTGAATATCGATGATATCCCAACATTGTCTGGCAACCCAATTTTATAAGCATTGGCTGCAAATTTTCTGAGAATCCTGCATGGTCCTATCTTCTTCATCTTCAATTTGTTATATCTCCCCCTTGGAAACCTTTATTTTCTCAAATGAGCTAAAACTTCATCTCCTACTTCGAATTGAACTTATCTCCTCTTCTGATCAACTCTATTCTTATATTTCAGGTTGTTGTCCTATAGCTTCTCTTTGACTCTGTCATGGAGTTTATGCATTTATGTTGCAAAATCCTCTGCTCCAGCAGTTCTGAACTCATCTTGATTCAGATCTCTCAACTCGGTAATCCCTCTTGGTTGTATACCATACACAATTTCAAATGGACTTTTCCCAGTGCTTATGTTCACTGAATTGTTAAATGCAAATTCTGCTTCTGCCAGAATATGATCCCATTGACGACCTTGCTCAATGACTAAACTTCTTAATAAGTTTCCCAAACTCCTTTTTACTACTTCAATCTGTCCATCTGTCTGAGGGTGATATGTTGAACTAAAGGACAAGTTTGTCCACAACCTCTTCCATAGAGTCCTCCAAAAGTTTCCTACAAATTTGGTGTCCCTGTCTGAGACTATGCTCCTAGGCAATCCATGTAGTCTCACCACTTCTCTGAAAAACAAATTGGCTATATGTGTAGCATTGTTTGTCTTCTGGCATGGTATCAAATGTGCCATCTTTGAAAATATATCCACCACAAAAAATATGGAATCGCTCCCTTTCTGAGTTCTAGGCAATCCCAATACAAAATCCATATTGAGTGCATCCCACGGCCTTTATGGAATTGGTAATGGCTGATAAAAACCAGTGTCCTGTTGTCTTCCTTTTGCATACTGACAAATTTTGCATTTTTTCACAAACTTTTTCACCTCTACCCTCATGATTGGCCAATAATATGAATTTCTCAGTTGTGCAAATGTCTTATCATGACCAAAATGTCTAGCTAAACCTCCATTGTGTTTCTCTTTTAGCAGGTTATCTCTCATTGAGAATTTTTCTATGCATAGTTCGCTTCCTTTGAATAATAATCCATCTTGGATCAAATATTTTGTCCATGGGCTTCTGTCTCCCAACAAAGGATTCTTTCATGCCTCATAAGCTTCCTTAAAATATGTATCTTCTCGATACATTTCCTTGAGGCGTTCAAACCCTAAGGTCTCCACTTGGAATTCTTGTACGATTAAACTCCTCCTGCTCAAAGCATCTGCAACTTTGTTAGCAGTTCCAGCAATATGTTTAATAACAAAAGTAAAATTCTGCATGAAATCTACCCATTTAGCATGTCTGTAATTCAACTTTTCCTACCTACTAATATATTGCAAAGCTTGATTATCATTGTACAAGACAAATTCTTTAGGAATTAGATAGTGCCTCCACTTCTTCAAATCTTGAATCACTGCATAAAATTCTTTGTCATATGTGGAATAATTATTCTTGGTGTCATTTAGCTTCTCACTGAAATAAGAAACTGGCCTATTATCCTAACTCAAGACTACTCCAATAACTACTCCACTTGCATCACATCTCACTTGAAATGTTTTTCTAAAATATGGTAAGACCAGAATTGGTTGTTCTGTGATCTTCTCCTTCAACACCTTGAAACTTTTTTCATCTTCCTCTGTCCAATTAAAAGACTTGTGTTTCTTCTTCATAGTGTCCAACATGGGTGTACATATATCACTGAAATTTCTGATTAACTTTCTATAAAAACTTGTTAATCCATGAAAAATTATTACCTCAAATATGCTTCCTGGTGATGCCCATTCTTTGATTGCTCTCACCTTTTCTGGATCCATATTCAATTCATTCGAAGAGATCACAAAACCCAAGTATATGACTTATGTCTTCATAAAAGATATTTTCTTCAGATTTATCAGCAATTTTTCTTGCTGCAACTTTTCCATCACTGATGTCAGGTGTCTTAAGTGTTCTCCCTATGTCTTACTGAAGATTAGTATGTCATCCAGATACGCTATGACAAATTTTCCTATGAAGTCTTTCAATATTTCATTCATTAATCTCATAAATGTGCTTGGTGCATTTGTCAACCCAAATGGCATGACCAGCCATTCAAACAATCCTTCATTTGTCTTGATTGTTGTTTTCCACTCATCTCCCTCTCTCATCCTTATTTGATGATATCCACTCTTTAAGTCTATCTTGGAAAAATAGCTTGCTCCACTTAAACAATCCATAAAATCATCCATCCTTGGCAAAGGGAATCTATACCTAATGGTGATCTTATTGATGGCTCTGGAATCTGTACACATTCTCCATCCTCCATCCTTCTTTGGACATAACAAAGTTGATATTTCCCATGGGCTCAGGAATTCCCTAACTAAACCTTTATCCAACAACTCCTGAACTTGATTTTTGACTTCCTCATTCTCTCTAGGTGTCAACTTATAAGTTGCTTTGTTTGGAAAACTAGCTCCTGGAATAAGGTCAAATGATGGCTTATACTCCTAATGGGTGGAAATGAGTGTGGTAACTCATCCACTACTATGTCAGCTAAGTTTTCTAATAGTTCCTGATTTCTTCAAGTAAATCATCCAAAGAAGTATTAGTAAGGATAACTCTTGGCTTCCTCACTATAGAAAACTGCAGTTCTTTCTCCTTTTTGACTTCATTAGAGAGTTCCTTCCCACTCATGAGAAGTATACTTGAAATATCTTCCCTCTTTTACTCTTTGTCTTCTATTGGCAACAACATGTGTGTCCTACCATTATTTTCTAAGGTATAAGTATTCTTCCTCCCATCATGAATAACTTTTCGGTCAAACTGCCATGGTCTCCCCAATAAAATATGACAAACATCCATAGGAATTACATCACATAATATTTCATCCCTATAACCTCCTATTTTAAATTCAACTTGGCATTGTTGACTTAACATTACTTGATGTCCTTTTTGCAACCATGATACCTTGTATGGGTTTGGATGCGCAGTTGTCTTCAGTTCCAATTTCTCCACCATCTTTGTGGATACTAGATTGTTAGTGATCCCACTATCTATGATCACCTTGCAAACTATGTCTTTCGTCTTGCAAGCAGTTCTGAATAGACTTGTTCTATGAACTGGTTCCTCTACCTCCTTCTCCGGTTTAAGAATAACTTTCCTCATCATGAGGTTCTTTCCTCCTTCTAATGCTTATGCCTTCACATACTTTTGTGCTTCTCCTCCTCCTTCTTTCTTTCTCTCGGGACATTCCCAAGACTTGTGCACTGGTTTTCCATAGGCATAACATCTAACTTCACCTCCTCTGGCTCTTCTTCATCCTCTAGGAAAAGAGCTTCTTCCTCCATGTTGTCCTTGTTTATAACTTCCACCTTTCTCAGGGTGACTATGTTGCTTGCCAGCTTCATGCTCTGGTTTCTGGAACTTCTCTCTACTGGTTCCCTTACCTCTGCTTGAATTTCCTCCTCTGTTTCATTGGGTTTGTTTACTGGCCAATTTCTCTTCAGTTTTCAAGTCTGCTTGGTAAGCATCTTCAACTTTAATAACAGACATCATGTTGATCTCCTCTTGTATTTCATATCTCAGCCCATTGATATACCTGGTTGTTTTTTCATCTTCATTTTCTTTCTGTCCAGCCCTGATGTTCAGTCTATAATATTCCTCGGTGTATTCCTTCACTAATAATATTTTTTGTCTCAAGTTCTGCAATCTTCTGAACATATTGATTTGATAATCCTTTGGGATAAATTTGGCTTTCAACTTGGCTACCATCCTATCCCAACTTTTAATTTTCTACTTACCCTTGCATCTGCAATCGGCTTGCAGTTTGTCCCACCATAGTGTTGCATGACCCTTCAGTCTTGTCACTGCATGCTTCACCATCTTGTCTTCCTCGATATCTTCGTAATCAAAGTACTTGTCCATAGCTCGTACCCAATCCAACAATTCTTCAACTTCTAAATTTCATTCATATAATGGTACCTCTATTTTTGCTTTGGCTCCTATTCTGGAAACAACTTTCAATGAGAGGTCTTCCACAGCAGCCTTTGTTACATCTTCTTCAACCTCTATCTCTTCGCTCTTAGTTTCACTAATATCTCCAATGTCTGGTGCTCTCCTCTGCGTTGTTTCCATGGCATCCAGTCTCATTCTAAGTCGCCTCATTTATTCTTCCATGTATGCATTCTCTCTACGCCTTCTGGGTGGCATGATTCCACTGCGTCACCTCATGATGCCTACAAATAAAAATCAAATATTTGATACCGCAATTGGTACCAATTTATCTCCTTTCCATTTTTTTTTGTTGTCTACAAACAATATTAATATCAGCTCTAATACCACCTGATGCATCCCCCCTACTCCCCCATAGGGCTACACAAACACCCGGTCAAGGATCTCTAATTCTTGAGTCAAGTGACTCTCTGAAACCTTGATGGTCTCGTTATGTATCTAAACACAATCCCTTTCGGCTTTTTAGTGCAGGTCTTATGGCACCCACGACCTTCCCCTTCGCGCTTGCAAAATCTCATAGTTTGGGCACTAGATCCCTTTCTGATAGGCCCCTCTTTCTGTGACCTTGGGCGATGACCTCACGTAAACACGTGGTTGCGAGTGCACCCAAGAGTGGTTTGGAACCAAAATATTTTTTGTCCTACAATTCACTACAAGTCACCACGTGTCCTTTTACCAATACTGTGGTCTCGATTGTGGCCCGCCCTCGACTTTTTAAAACTTGAGCACCTTATGTCCCCGTAATGCAAGGTGGCCTTCAATCTCACGATCTTGATGGTGCTTCAGAATTGACGGCTCAGATCTGTCCCCTTTCATATCAACAATTGTGATTTGTTTCGCGATTCGGTGTTCAGATTTTTGAACTCTCAAACCTTGCTTCCTCCTGAAATGACAGATATTTTTCCACATGCCCTCTTCAATCGACGGTTGTTGTCGTTTTGGGACTCCGAACTTCGTAAATCTCCAATATCAACTCCTTCCCCAATGGATTTTATCCGGAGTTGGTAATCCATTGACGTGTGTCTCCCACTAATATGACGGTTGTAATACCTTTGGGTCTTCGGGCTTCGGACTTTTCAATTCTCAAACTTCACTTTCCCTCAAAGTATGTGGATTCCTGTCATGTGTCCCCTTGAATCGGATGGTTGAAATTTACTTCGGGTCTTTACCCGGAGTCCACGGATTTTCACCTCGTGGTACCCTTAATCGAACGTCTATGAATTACTTCGGGTCTTTACCCGAAGTCCATAAATTTACGCCACCTGTCCTCTGGATCTGATGGTTGATAATTACTTCAGGACTTCGTCTCTCCGAGCTTCGGGAGTTTCAATTCTCAACTGAACCTCTAAAAGTGATTTCTCCAGAGTTCACAATTCGTCACCACGTGTCCCTCTGGATCCGACGGTCCAGATCTTCTCCGGCTCTCCGGGCTTCGGGAGTTTCAACTCTCAATCGAAACTATCGAAGTGATTTCTCCGGAGCTCACGATCTACTGACACGTGTCTCTTGGTGATCAATGGTCAGGATCTACTTCGGATATTTCACTTCCTCCTGGTCCACAAACTTTTGGAGTTGTGGATCTTGCGCCACCTATCCTCCTTGGTGATGGACGGTCCCAAATTACTTCGGGACTTCGGAACTTTGGCAAGTTCACCCTCTTGCGTGTGCAAAAGCGTTGAGGTTTGTGCACCTTTCTTTGATCAAACGGTTGTTGATCCTCTAGATTGTGATCTAACAATTGTTGTCACTCCTCCTCCTGAGCTTCTGACTTCCTCTGACTTAGAATATTTTCTAAGTGTTCAAAGGCCTCGACCCTTGATCCTCCTATGAGTCTGTCTCTTGGGCTTCGTCTGCACTTCTGAAAAGCACTATCTCTTCTGATCTTGATCTCTTTGAAGATTTTGATTTCCCATGCACTCCTTGCATTCCTGGGATTTCAATAACTCAGTTCGAAGTATTTCTTGAAAATAAATTCTTCTCGCACTCCTTGTGTTCTTGGGATTTCGATAACTCAGTTCAAAGGATTTCTTGAAAATAAATTCTTCCCACACTCCTTGCATTCCTCTGTTATGGTTCTTCGACGCTTGGTCACTCCTTGACATTGTGCACTCCTTGACCTTGGTCTAAGTTCCCTATGTTCTCTCTGAACTCCTCTGAGTCAATCCGAGACTCTGTCAACGCACTCCTTGCGTACAAGATGCACACCTTGCATACGAGTTTCAGAAGAGAAACAATTGAAACTTATACAGTTTTGTCACAAACTCATACAATCAACTCTTAACAATCATACATGAACAAAATGAACTAAATCACACACACAAAATGTAACATTCATTCAATCACACATCAATTGAACACAATCCGAAGAATTTGGACAATTTTTTTTGTTCTATTCATTCATGAAACAAATTACATAATATTTCAGTTCTTCCCTGCGTCTTTCCTCTACTCTATTCTGCTTCTACTAATCTCTATCTCTCTATCTCTATATCTATTACAATACAACAACAAACTATCTAAGAACTAGCTCCACGAGCTCTCTCCTTCATGTTTGCAACCTATCCTATCAGGACTTAGCAGTTACCTACCTTCTCCTATTACAATAACTATCAGTTATTACTCGATAAGAGCTCCCACTCCCTATCTTTAAATCCTTACAGTCATATAATACTTTTACAAACAAGATATATTAAAAAACATTGTTTTCAAAATATCTCAACAACTCGATTTATTTCTGAGTTAAATGTTGATTTGAAAATCTGCCATGTTGAGATGTCATATCCCTGCCTCCACGCTTGCGTCTTTGAAGTTGAAGTTGATGCTCTTGCATTACAAATGTAAGAGGCTACCAACTAACTAGCGATACAATGTGGCATCCACTTCGGGAGAAATACAAGTGGCAACAAGTTTGACTCTAGAATGGAAGGGAGAAGGGTTTGGTTTAGAATCATCCATGTGAAAAAATCAAAGAAGTTCACAAACATACTTACACTGGGAAATAAATATTCCTTCCTTGTTTTACAATACTTCGAGGCCAAGGAAATAGTGCAAATGTTCTAAGTCAATCATTTCAAGTTTCTTCTTAAGGTTTCTTTTTCACATGGTTTAAAAGTTTAGGTTCACTATCAATGAGGATAAGATCATCAACATAAAGAACAAGTATTATGATATGGCTTCCTGCTTTCTTTGTATAGACATTAGGATCATAATGGAAACTAGAAAATTCATTGTTAAGAAGAAAAATGTCAATTTTGGCATACCAAGCTCAGGGAGCTTTCTTAAGACCATAAAAATATTTCTTAAGGTGACAAACAAGGCTAGAGTCATTGTGGACATAGCCAGGAGGTTGTTCCATGTAGATTTCTTCTTGCAAATCCCCATGAAAGAAGGAAGATTTAGCATCCATTTGATAGACCTCCCATTAAAGTGAGGCTACAAAAACTAGAACAAGGCAAATGGAATTCATTTTGGCGACGGGGGAAAAGGTTTCATTATAGTCAATGCTTTCAACTTGATATAACCCTTTGGAAACTAACTAGGCCTTGTGTCTTTCAACACTTCCATCTTATGTATACTTATTTCTGTAGACCCATTTACATTTGACAAGTTTTCTTCCTTTTGGAAGAGATATAAGATCCCATGTATCATTTTCCATTAAAGAGTGATACTCGTCATTCATTGTTGTATCCCAATATGGATGACCTAAAGCTTGTGCAATTTTTTTTGGATCATGAGGCTCTAAAACTTGAGCCAAAAGAGAAGAGGCTCACTAGAACTGTGAACATGTATAACGTTGATCTGAAGGATCACTAACAATATCACCAGTTGCTTCTCGAGTTGAATGGACCCATCTGGGAAGTTGTGGTGTAGGTGCATGTTCATGTTCAATGGACTCATCCAGAGTAAGGTGAGCAGGAAAAGGTGGATTTTCATCCTTGTTTCCATCATCTGAAGAAGAATAAACCAAAATAGGAATAGAAGATGGCACAAACGTTGAATATGGATCATCGGCCGAAGAAGGCACAAACGTTGAATTAGGCTAGCATGCCAATATATTTTCCTCAAATTTAGCATCTCTTCTAATAATAATTTCATTAGAAAGAGGTTAAAGAAATATGTAACCTTTGACATCTTCAGAATCTCCAACAAAAATACACTTCTCACTTTTAGGCTATAAAGATTTCATTTTCTCATCAGGAATATAAGCCCATAATAAACTACCAAATACACAGACGTGACTTACATCTGGCTTAATTTTATTCCATACTTCTCCTGGTGTTATATTTTTTAGATTATTTATGGGAGTGTGATTTACTATGTAATTTGCACAATTGATGGCTTTCTCCCAATAATTAAGACTTAATCCCTTAGATTGCATCATATTATTAGCCATTTCTTTATTGTGTGATTATTTCTCTCAACAACACCATTTTGTTGTGGTGCATATGGAAAAGTGTGTCTCATTTGGATGCCTTGTGTAGTGCAGTAACTTGTAAAATTGTTGTTCACATATTCACCTCCATTATTTGTTCTTATTATTTGAATTTGATGTCCAGATTGTTTTTCTACAAGGACCTTGTAGGCCAAAAACTTGTCAAATACTTTGCTCTTAAGTTTTAAGATGTAAACCCAAGTGCATCTGGAGAATTCATTAATGAAGGTTAAGAAATAATTTCACCCAGAAAAAAAGGAGAATAAATCGAACCACACAAGTCATTGTGAACAAGTTGCAAAAGGGTAGAGGCGTGCCAAGAGGCATGTTTGTCAAAATTGTCCCGATGATGTTTTTCGAGGACACAATTGATACAAACACCATATTTTCAAGAAACAAGAGGAAGACCAGTCACCATTTGTTGATTACATAGTTGTTGCAATGAACAATAGTTTAGATGACCAAACCACTCATGCCAAAGTTTTCTTAAGTCTTTTCTATGAGCAACAAAAGATGGTAGAAAAGATGATGACCCAAAGTTGTCAAACTTGTACAACCTAATAATATCATCAGTAATTCCATTTGCAAGAACATGCTTAGGATATTTTAGATCCTTGATTACAACTTGGTGAGGTGAAAAATCTACGGTTTTACCTTCACATGAATGAGTGATTTGATACAATTATAGAAGGTTGCAGGAAAGACTTGGAACACATAATACATCATTAAAATTACCATTATCTACTTGAATTATTCCAGACCCTACAACACTAAGAGACATATCATCACCAACAAACATTTTCTTGGTGTTACATTCATTAAGAGCAGAAAAGATGGCTTTATCCTTAGCCATATGACAATATACTCCACAATCAATAAGCCACTCATCAGAAGACGAAGTAGAAGTTGCATTGAAGGAGAAACTAGAAGCAGAAAGTGCATGTCCATGAGAAAAAGAAGAAGAATCAATATTGATGTTGCGAATCTTCATCGATGTTTCCAAGGCTTCCATCCTTTTAAAACATTTGGACTTCACATGACCATATTTCCCACAAAAGTTGAAATGTATGTCAGTCTTCTTACTTTTGGATTTGTATCCTTTGTCACCACTAGGAGCATAAGCTAGTAGAGAGGGTTTGGAATCCTTGTTTTGCTTGTTTTTTTGGTGAGGATGTTTCTTCTTAGCATTATTGGATTTATCTTTTTTTGGACCACTAAGGATTTGTTGGATGTACTTGCAGAGCTAATCAATCCAAGTTGCACAACCTTATCTTGATCTCGAATCGGAGCATCACAAAAAGACTCAAGAGAAGGTTGTTTATAGGCACTCCCTAGAGATTCTATTGTGGCATAAAAGGTAGATACAAAAACAAAATATGCACTACCAAGCTTAGAAAGAATAGCATATATGCATCAATCTTCCTTCGGATCTAGTGTGCACTTATACACAAAATTCTAAGTGTTTTGAATTTATATAAGTAATCTTCAACGCAAGGAAAATTATTTGGACTTAAATTCTTTAATTTATTTACCAACTCGTGGGATCGAATAATATTTTGTTTTTCAAACATGTCTTCAATCTTTTCCCAAGCTTTATTTTGGCCATCAATTTCTTGAAGGTGAAACCTCAAATCAGGAGAGATGCAAATTTTGATTAGTCCATGTGCTTAGTCATTCTTATTTTCCCATTTGACTTTATTTTCATCAGCAATGGGTTCTTGTTATGTTACCAACGTAATCCAATACAATCCTTTACTTCTTAGTAAATCCTCCATATAGGATTTCCATGAGAAGTAGTTAGTGATGGTAAGCAAAATATCACTGGCAGAAGTCATATTAAATATACATACAGTATGGATTTAAAATATGAAATTGATGGTCTGGATGGAAATCTCTCGAAAAAATAGGTTGTTCCAAAAAAATGGCACTAAATACGAACTTCGAATGTGAAAGTTATGCCCTTTTGAAAAAAGGCATAAACAGTAACCAGAGAGCCATGTGGCAAGTAGAAGATGGTCCACATGGTAATGTTCCTCCTTATCTAATTGCATCTATAAGCTCACTTTTAAATAAGTTACTTATGAAGTGACCCACTTTTATACACTAAGCGGGAATCACTTTTACAATAAAGTTACTTTGTAAATGAAAGTTGCATGCAAAAAATAACTTAAAATAGAATATCAAAGCTATTTAATAGTGATTCACTTTTATAATTAAGTGAAATGCACTTCACAATGAATGCATGAAATTTTTCGAAAAAAAGTAACAAAAAAGAAACTTGAACCCAAGACTTCTTACTAAGTAAAGTAACTTTCAACCAAGTGAGCTATTGCAAAACACATTATAGCCTAAAAAAGGAGGATTGTTGTTGTGGTGGTGGTGGTTGTGGTGGAAGACAGCCTTGGAGTGCATTCTCAATAAAAAATTATCTTCATGCATTCACACACAAAATAAAAGGGTAATATCTCGAGTAGCTTACCCGGAAAATGCAAGTTTTTCCTTTGTTTCTGACTTACCATGATCTCATAGAGCGTAAGACAAAGAGCATACGGAGACAAGAAAACCATTTCCACTCTATTTCTAATTTCTTGAGATCACACAGAGCGCAAGACAAAGATAATACACAAATCGAAAAGAGTAGCAACCCAAAAATAAAAAATAGAAAACCGAAATATTATCTCTACAAAAAATTAAAAGGGCATGTTCAATCTTTATACCTCCCGATCTAACTAAAATGGTCGTATCTTGGGCAAACGGAAACCTTTTTTAGTGAAACAAAAAGCATTTCTAGCTGAAAGAAGCACTCTGTATACAATGGAATATTCCTCTCTGCCAAAAAATGTACGAAAATAGAATAACCCAGAGATGTGGCAACACAGCTTCAAGATCTCGATCTACAACGGGAGTGGGTCTTCAAACACGCTCTGATACCATGTTTGAAAACACAAGTATTCCAATAGAGGATGAACCCCTTTAGTAACCACTCACACAACCAAATTAAATATCAACACACTAATGTTTTTACGTGGTTAAACCCCTGTGGGGAAACATCTATGACCCAAGTCAATGTGGCAACTTGGAGCAATTTATTAATGAAAAATAAAATATTACGAAGAGATTTATAAGAGAGTTTCTCACAATCGATCATCAGAAAATGACCCTCCATGATATTTAAATAGATATCATGGACCAATCAAGTGTTAATCCATGGATCAATGTGGTCGTTAAGATCGAGGAGAATATGAGTCGTCGGATCACTCTATGTTGAAAACATATCATGACCGTCGGATTTCCTAACTACAAATGCATACTAATGCATACTAAAGAAATATACTTTAACCTAACGAAACATTATACCAAGTTGATATTAACTAACTCCTAAGTGTCTAAATATCCTAACAACTTAACAAACCAATCTGCTAACAGATGATCCAGAATCTTGGATCTAATTGGCCTACGTTGTCGTCTCCATTCATGAATATGATATAAGATATGTGTGGCAGTGTTTTGATGTAATGGAGTCAAAAAAAAAATTATGATCTCATATTGAATTGGTAGTTGGAAATACGTCAAAATCTTATTTTTGATCTCATATTGAATTAGTAGTTGGAAATATGTCAAAAATGACATGGCCAAGGAGGCAAATTCAATATAAGAAGCACCTAGTAACTCAATGTACCATTTAGTGGAACTTCTTGTCAAGACACACTAAAAAATCCTCAACCTTATACTATCATCCACCAAGGAGTTCACGGAACACCAAAGATAACATGTCATGACATGTGTGGAAGGATCTTCCCTATGTTTACCATCAATTTTTGGGATATTAGATGGTAATTTTTCATCAACCTAGATCGATCAAGAAGATTCAGAGTCACTAGTAAAGGTAACTTTGTGTTGTCAAATGGATTTTGATAGAAAGAAGATTGACCTTGCAGTCAGCCCACACCACTTCCCCCAGGGGAATTACTACCCCCTGTGATATTACTGCCCCTACTAACATTATTGCCCCCAGCGCTAGTAAAAGTACTAGTGGAAGGAATAGACCCGGTATTAACACTCCATCCAAATGAAAAACCATCATTTGGTATTATCGGACCACCTATTGGAATGCCAGAAAACAAGTCCTTTCCCCCCACCAAAAACAAATATAGATGTGGGAATTAGTGTGGACACAGCAAGCAAACTAATACTAAGTAAACTCATCGAAGGAAATGACGTGACCGATAGAATTCCCCAAATCGGAAAACCAAATGTCATAGGCATAGGTGGGAGGAGTTATCCCACTAATTGATGACAAGGAAGAATCCATTGTGACTCATCCCATTGTACTAGAAGATGTGGGAATAGGTCCTCCCATGCTAGATGACGCATTGATTCCTGACATCTCGTGAGGATTACTGAAGCAGGAAAAAGGATCATTAAATGGTCTACTCACCTGAATGAGTAAAGGAACGAAGGGACCAGTCAAAGGAGGGTTAAATTTTGGTGGAGGACTTTATTCAATGACTTTAACCTTCGTTTGTTCAAACTCCTCTAAATATGATGTGTGAGGTTTGAAGGATTTTGTGTTAGTGTCTTTTGATTTGGACAACTGTTGTCGCCTCGCGAATTGCAGTTCCTCTTTTTCAGAAGGAATTCCTCATTATTGACAAGACCAGCAAAGATGTTGGTAAACCATGGTTAAAAGTGTGTTTTAATCCAAAACAAAAACATTAACATATGGCCAACACAAATAACCACAAAGCACACCCTAGAAAATCTAAAGCTTCAACAAGTAAACAAATTGTAGGTCAAATGGGCGTTCTAAAAAACAAAAATCATGGGGGATGTCAAGTTACCAGGACTGGCTAGCGAAGGTATGAGATAGTTACAGTAACATGAACGTAACAATCACACCAAGGTGAAAGTACCCTCATGAATATGATCACCCTCTTGGGGATTCGACGTATTCCTCATGTACCATAAATACTTCCCACTCATAGTCACTAATGTGATGCCCTAGGAAAATTCACTATGGCTACCACTTCACAATCGACAACTGATGGGAACAGCCATGGGTTGAGACTAAACATGTGAGCAAGGAAAAAAAGCCCAAAATTTTAGAGAGAGGTGTTATCACTTCTCTCCAAAACCCATGTATAAGCAATAATCTACAAACACTAAAACAAGTGAAGAGGGGATATCACTTCACTTGACCTAATGTGACATTGTGCTTGATCCTTGTGTTAGATGTGCTTTCTCGACAAGCACTCCTTGCTACTAATGGATTTTTACACTCATTGGTCAATTTCCTAGTTTGGTTTTATGGCCTTGGAGAGTTTATTCTCCAATCCTCCGCCAAGGCCCTAATACTTGAGCTATGTTGGTTTGCTAAAAAGAAAAATGTCTAATTGATTTTAAGTTAAGTGCTTTTATTTTTTATTATTGTAGATTACTTAAAAGGTAATGGAATGGACTCAACGATGTTCGTGACTCTTTCCAATCCAAATATACTCAAAAACATGAAAATGCAAACAATGCAATTATTTTTTTTTCAATGAAAACTATCTAAGGGAAAAGAGATTTCCATTTTCACAATTTGAAATAAGACATCCATCACTCAAACCAAATGAAGCTACCAAAATATTCCTCAAATATTTTAGATCCAAAACTCAATCAAATGCACCAATGCAACTCTCAATTGAAAACCCAAAATGCTTAAATGAAGGACTATGCAATGCAATTTTCTTTGATTTCACTTGAAAAACAAAAAACTAAAGATGCAAAACACAATCAAATCTAAAAATGAAAGGTTGTATGATTTTGGCAATGTCACTATTAGCAAGCCAAGACCAATGCAACTTTTAAAAAAAACCAAAATGCTAAAGCAAAATGATCATGCAAAATGATCATGCAAAGAAATTTTTTCTTGTTTTCATTAATGAAACAAATGAAACTAAGAATGCATAGCACAATAAGATCAAACAATGAGGTGCACTATAGTTTCGTCAATGTCATTATTCACAAGCCAAGACCAATGTAAATTTCCCAAAAAAAAAATTACTATGTGAAGCTTCTAAATCCACTTGATGAACCAAATGAGACAAGAAACATATGACCAAATACACACAGGTTAGTTACAGATGCCTTGCAACCTCCCCAAGCCAAGACACAGCTAGGTCTGAAGACAAACTGATCAAAAACTTCCAAAAAATCACCTACAAGACTTGGTAACGGGTTGTCTTAGAGCAACTAGTCGTTGGTCGTGAGTTGTCAGACAGCAATAGATAAGCATAAGTTCTAGTTGTGAATTTCACATTGGACAGATTTGTTATATTGAATAGAGAAAACTAGAGATTAATCCAAGAAAAAACTCAAATATCCAACCCAAATATAAAGGATTTCAAACTTGCATTCACCTAGGATCAAACAACACATAGTACAGAACCTACAATACCTCACAGGGATGAAAAACAACCAAGGAAACTCCTTAAAAAAAAGGAAGAAAAACTAAGTTCTTCCCCAGTGGAGTCACTAATTTTGTTGTAGAGTAACTTGTCTATAGATAAGCAAGATCTCTTACCAACCTTATTACAGCCAGTGACAGACCATAGGATAGATCACTATGGGTTTACCCTAGATCTGAAATATACACACACAATTTGTGCTAAGAGATGACAAGAATGATGTCATACCTTACTATTATGATTGTCATATCATTACCCTTACAATGAATCTCCTAAGATCCAACTCCTAGAAACCTCTTGAACCTGTCATCTACACACAAGGAAACAAACAAACATTTCTCAAGTATTTGGGCACAAAAAGGATGATTGCATATAATCAAATATAACCTAATGCTCAAGGATTATTAGATCTACCAAAACTTAATCATGAAATAAACAATTATTGGAGGGGGATACTAACATGGATCTATATTTTATTAAGAAGATATATTTAACAAATGATATACCTTGAGTCTTCTTCGTTGCAGTCCCAGCTATGAGTTCCTTGAGTTCCTCCTTGGCCATTCTTGCTTGGCGGGAAGAAATGAGATAATCTTATGTATCATGGCAAGGATACGAAGTCATATCTCACCTATGATGATTATCTCCTTTATGTCGATGCCCAACACCCCACTCACTAATACAAGATGGAAATGGGACTTTCTTATTTCTCTCCAACATTGTGAGGACTATAGCTCTGATATTAGGTGTATTCTAGGTGCCCAATGCCCCAACATGGCCTCTCTTTATAGAAACATAGAGAAGGTTGAGAGATAGCTTTAAGGCATATAACTGAGCGAAAACAAGTCATACACAAGTTCCATGGCCAACCCATCTCTCCCTTATCTCCTTAGAAATCTATGAATATAGAATATCACAAGGGTGGTTGCGAGTTTAGTATGGACGATCAGCGAACGATCGCAGGTTTTCTATAAGCAACAAGCGACCATCCACTCTTCTCGCTGGGAAAAGCGCGACCAAGCTCAAAATTGGTGTTTTTGGATCAATTTCTCAAGTACATCTTATGATTTCAAAAAAATATATATCATAATTAGATTCTCTTCAAGGCCTAGGGTGAAAAATACAAGTGTATCAAAAAGATCTCTATGTAACCTTTCTATTATTTATTATGCATTTGTTGACCAAAATTTGGTCACCTATATGTTCTCGCTCCTGGAATAATAATAATAAATGATATCGTAAGATGAAAAATTTTGAACCATTATAATTTCGTTCTGTAGCCCTCAGTCACAGCTTTGCCATGCATTTTTCGGATCAAAAATCCGAGTTTGTATGCTCAATATATCTAGGTTTAAAGTTAAGTAGAAAAGGGCACCTTTTTCATGTGGAATAAGGCTAATTGTTCATAAATATATTTAATTTTTTTCAGACCCAACACCCATGATCTTCTTAATAAATTTTGGGTTCAAAACCCAAAAAAATATTCTATGGTATCTCTCGCAGGTACCCTCTATATTCCTCACACCCTTCAGACTCCTTATATTTCCATACTCCATCTCCCCTTTCACTTTAACACTTAATTGTTGTTCTCCCCTTCGTTATTCCTCCACAACGGGGGCGGCCTCACAACACCTCACCCCCTTATTTTTCCTCACATATATCACTCCCTAACCCTTCCCCACTACCTACATTTCCCACCCCCCTCACTTCTTCTCCCCTCAAATTAACCCCCTCACTTAAACTTTTATCCCACACCCCCTCACCCTCTCCACTCCCTTATCCCTTATCCCACCACTCCACACTTAGGTTTTTCTCGAGTCCTTAGCAAACTCACAAAACCACCCTCACCCATATTCCCTTACCCTGCAATTCCACTACATACATTTTCCCCTCCCCACTTCTGCCACCTACAAACTACCCCCCCTCACTTCCCCTCTTTCCTACACTCTCGTTCCACCCACACGTATTTCCTTTCCATTAAACTTTATTTACTATTATTTTGATTACTAACCTTTAACTTTATGCCATGTGCCAACCATTCCTC
>SNQJ01S0005570.1:326935-363222 GCA_010110895.2 Picea sitchensis
TGAATGCTTCCAACCGGTCATTTCCTATCTTGGCATTCGAATCTGAGGCCATGGCCGACGACCTCCAGCACCAAGACGCAGCTATTACGCATGCAAAGTCTACGAGGAGTCTTGATCGCGCACCTGCAATGGGACGCTGGTCGGCTGCTCCCCACGAATGGACGCTGGTCGGCTGCTCCCAGCGTTCGCGCCCCTGAATGCTGAATCGGCTGGTCGGAGTCTCTGTATGCTAAATCGCGCCCCTGCAGCCAATGAAACGCTGGACGGCTGCTCCCCACGAATTTCCTCTCACCTGCAAACGAAAAACCAGAGCGGGCGGCTAGGGTTTAGACCCTAGCCGCGTTGAGCTCCTCTCGCCTCGTCTCGTCATTTGTATGACATCTAATATACACCTATTTTAATATCTTCTTTATATATGTTAAATAAACAAGTGGAAGTAAAAAAATTTGTATTGTGCCAATATACACTTTCTACAGGATTTAAAAGCAAAAACTTTCTTATTTAGTAGATGGGTGTTTTTTACTTTCTGGAACGAGGGAGATGTGTAATTATTTCAATGCTTAATATGGAGTTGGAGATGTGTAATTATTTCAATGCTTAATATGGAGTTGTCACAAGGCAATTAAAAAAATATTAATAAGAAAAAATATAATTTCAATGTGAGTCACAAATAAAATATTTATATTTTCATATATATATATATAGTGAGTAAAAAAATTGTATTGTGTCAAAACATTTTTTACAGTTTTTTACAGTGGAGTATGAAGTAGAGTAATTTTTTTCATGCTCAATATGGAGTTGACATGGTGTTCAAATTTTTTTTTAATATCCAAAGTAAAATAATTTTATATCAAATAAGAAAAAAATAATTTCAATGTGGGTCACAAATAAAATATTTATATTTTTATCTATATATATATATATATAAAGTGAGTAAAAAAATTGTATTGAGCCAAAACACTTTTTACATTTTTTTTTACAGAGGAGTATGAAGTAGATGAGTAATTTTTTTCATGTTCAACATAGAGTTGACATGTGGTGTTCAATTTTTTTTTAATATTCAGCGGAAAATAATTTTCTATTAACTTTATACAGAGAGTAATTGAAAGTAAAAGAAGTCTTATTCCCTGCATAGGTGTTTTCAACTTCTCTATATGAGGAAGATCTGTAATTCTTTCAATGCTTAATACAGAGTTAACACGTGTTATTTAAAAAATATTACTAAGTAGTAAAATATTTCAATATCAACTTTATATATATAAAAAACAGTTGAAAGTAAAAAAAATCTTATGGTGAACACATTTGATGGTGGGTTGAGTACCAGGGAGATGTGCAATTCCTTGCACGATGAGCATGTAGTTGACATGTGTCATATCTCTTGAAAACCGATGCAGATCCATCTTTAACTACAGATCTATCATGCTTTGAGAGGCATCAAATCCTTTGAGATGCAAACTTTTTCTCAAGTTTTGTAATCTAAAAATTGTTTGCTTTTCGAAGGATTTGATGTCTATTGGTATATGATAAATCAGGAGTTAAGACGGATTTACGTTGGTTATTAGTTCACATACATTGCAAAGTTAAAAAAAAGATATGAATCTTCAAACTCCAAAACAATATTTACCTATAATTAAAATCTATGTGAAGAAAACTGTAGCCCACCATTATGCATTCACAACCGTATTAAATCACTAGGTACAATGAGTAATAATAATAATAATCTATTTTTAAGGTCAAGGCCAAGCCACACCAAATTGGTGTATGAGACCCTTTAGTTTGTGGGACAAGAGACTCCCCTCAGCCCAACGATTTGACTGATAAAGTCTACGGAGGTATACATACCCTACCCTACCCCCCTCTGGATTTGAACTTGTGACCTCTTAAGAGGAAACACACGTTCTTAACCATTAGGCCCACTCAACAAGGCAAAGGCATTAGTTATCCAGTGCCTTCTCTAACTTTGATTTAGAAAGGGATGAATTGTGTGTAGATTGAGAAACATTTTAATTGAAAATGACAAAAAACTGCATAATAAAGAAATCTATTTAGGGTGTTTTTGAATCTGAAATCCATCACTGGAGTGAAGTGGAGTGGGTGATTAGTACCTTTGAATTGGTGTGGCACACTTTCAAATGACTTTGTAACTATTAGTGTATGCTTTACCTACTGGCATTGATACCTGGATTTTCAAATTAAATTAAATTAAATTAGCAAATGTTGAGTTAAAATATTTTTGCATTTTCAAATTAACAATGATTGAAAGTAAAAATATTTATAGCATATTTCATATTAGTACTTAATGCTTGTAAGATTATGTTTTTGCTGCATATTAAATAATGTTGGTGCTGCATATAGCATATTAAAATGATTGTGAACAAATTGTTGGTGCTGCATGTATTATTATATTAAGAGGATTGTGAACAAATTGTATGGATTTTTATTAAGCAAAGTCGTTGCAACAAATATATTAAACAAAATTGAAATATAAGTGTTTAGCAATCCAATTGCAATTTTATAGAATATCACAATAATGAATATAAAATAAATGAAAATTTCACATTACATAATCCATTTTATAAATAAAAATTTCACAGTTCATTATCCAAATGGTAGATACATCATTACAAGGCTTTGAAGACTAGTTGCAAGGGTTTCTAACAAAATAAACATGTGAAAGAATTGTATAAATTAAGCCTCATATAAGATAAATGCAATACATCTAATTTTCCATTAAGCTTGTCAACTGAAGCACAATGTAGCTCAAGGGGAGAGCTCCTCGATCCTTAAAGTAGATACAATGGAGAGAGAGCTTCTCTTTATAGTGTGAGTCTCTTTTCTCATAAAATAAATTATTTTTATTTTTTAACTAATTCCATGACAAGTCAAACAAATATTATAATGGAGTAGTTAAATTTCTTCTAAATCCGTGGTTGACCATGTTACAACATGTGAAAAATAGCCTCTCCAATGCAATTTGCCCCCATCCAAAAATAGTAGTATGCACCAAATAATGCTCATGAAGTAGACACACCACAAAAATATGCATCAAGCCAAGTCAAATGCCACGTGTTCACATGGAATGTGTCCTCCAAGAATGTGTATGCATGCAACCACTACACATGTGTGAATTCCAAGGCAAACAATTACATGGATAAATGTTCAAGATGCCAAGTGTTTGGAGTGCTCCACAAGAAAAGACATAGTAAAAATCCCAAAATAACAAGTGGACCATCTCCACAAAGTGAATCAAATCCAAGGAAATAAGAGCGAATTATGGTTTTAATCATGCCAAAACTCCATGAATAATAAAATATATCTCCAAAAATAGCAAAAATGTCTCCCCAAGTGCACCCTTTCGAAATATCCAAATATAGCAAGAAGAAATGTCCCACATGTATGCCCTCCAAGAATAATCTCCAAAAATAGAAAGGAGACCAAGTACAAGAGCATGATAAATTATGCATGTGACCTTTCTCATAACCACAAATAAAATAATATATAATGCTATCTCCAAATATAGGTTGACTCATCACCGTTATTCAAAGAAATCATGGCATACTTTCACTCCTACCAGATACCTCTGGGTCTTGGGACATTAACCCATTTCCTTATGATCAAGGAAGCATACCTATTTTATTAGAATTCCATAAATCATTGATTGTGTACAACCATTAACCAAAAACTCCATAAGTAATTAAATCCCTGTTCAAATAGAAATTGCCAGAAGATTTTTAGACTTGTTGAAGAAACATCAAATACATTACTTAGAAAAGTTGAAAGTATGTGCTGATAAAATCACCCAAAGATTTTTAGACTTGTTGAAGAAACATCAAATACATTACTTAGAAAAGTTGAAAGCACGTGCTTATAAAATCACCCGAAGATTTTTAGACTTGTTGAAGAAACATCAAATACATTACTTAGAAAAGTTGAAAGTATGTGCTTATAAAATCATTGTTAGAGTGCATTGATTTTTAGATTTGTTGATGAAACATTAAATACATTACTTAGAAAAGTTGAAAGTACATACTTATAAAATCATGTACATACTTATAAAATCATTGTCGTAGTGTAATTGTGTTTTGTTAGAGGTTTGTGCAATGAAATTGAGTATAATATGATTATAAATCTGATTTATGATAGACAATGAAAATGAAATTGAATATAAATATGATGTATAAATAATTATCAATATTAAAATTTTTTATTCCGTAAAAATGAATAAAAAATTAATTAGAAAATAAAAATTTAATATTTTAAATCTTAAACTCTCAAACTTCAACAAAAATTCTAATTTTATGTGAATCATGAACTCAACTCAATATACTTACAACTTCAATTATTCAAATTCTAAAATCATACCTTAAATATTTCATGTAAGTCATGAACTCAACTCAATATACTTAAACTTCAACCATGTTATTAACTTAACTCAATATACTTATTCAACTATTTTAAATAAGTTATGAACTCAACACAAAGTACTGTTTATGGTCTTACAAGTTAGTGTCAAATAAACTTTTAATCTCAATGTTTATTAAAAGTTAATGTTAATAAATTTTTAATAAAAAATTTATTAACTTATTATAGTTAATGTGAACATACTTTTAATCAAAATTTTATGGACTTTGTCCTTTAAAAGTTAATATCAATAAGCTTTTAATCAAAATTTTATCCAAAAATTTAATTTTTTTTTTTACGATATGAAATTTTGTTTTAATTATATATATAAAAGTTGTATATTTTAATAAAATATTAATAAATAAATATTTAATTCAATAATATTAATAATCATTAAAATGTGAAATTAAAAAATAAATAATCATCATTGATATTAATTTATGTTTTTTATTATTCTTATGCTCAATTCAATATCGAGGATTGTGAAATTCAATCACATTTTAGATCATTCATTAGGGACCATGTATCACAAAAAATTACCTCCGCCTTCGTTCATGACAATACTATTCTTAAACTATTACTAAATAATGCCCTAACCAAAGGCGATCATTTCAATAAGGGGAAGCGCAATGGGGCAGAGTAGATCATAAGAAGGGATTAAGGTTAGAACAACAAAAGACTAAACATAATGAGATAGTCATATGTTGTAATGGCTAGTTCTATCCAATATAAAAGTTGTATATATTTTAATAAAATATTAATAAATAAATATTTAATTCAATAATATTAATAATGAGTAAAATACGAAATTAAAAAAAAATTAATCATCATTGATATTAATTAATGTTTTCTATTATTTTGAATTTAAGTTTGCTTTCATCCCATATCAATTTAATATATAATTGTCGTTTTATCAAAATTGAATTGTAGAATCATTAATAACCTCTAGGTGCATTGCACACCCCAAGCACGACACACGAGCTAGGTGAGATTTGGACCGACGACGTCACAAGGAGTGCCTTAACAATATACTCTATCACCAATTGATCTACACCCCTAGAGGCTAAATTCAATAATAATATGATGTCTGCAAGCAACATATTAGACATAGAATCAACCAATAGAGGAACATCCACATACATGGCAATAAGATGTTTGTGAACCCATAATGAGTCCACATATCATAATCTAAGTACATGCCCGCAAGAGTAGTAGGAAAAAGTTTGTGTTATGAGTGATGAAATATGAGGGATTGTATGTATCATTTTACGAAAATGAATATAAATGATATGTTTTATTTCTACAAAGATTTATGTTTGCTACCAGGTTCACTATGATTTGAAAGATGATGGATTTTTGGTAGCATTTGCTTTGACAATTTGTTGAAATGTGTCTAAGTAAGTAGGAAATACACACCATGATTTGATGCAACAATTTCACTACAATATCACATTGGTTGAGAATGATATATCGTTTACTTTATGTGATATCTTATTCAAATTATTAGGATAGGTGTTAATTGAATACAATATTGGATACCATTG
This sequence comes from Picea sitchensis, assembly GCA_010110895.2. NCBI lineage: Eukaryota > Viridiplantae > Streptophyta > Pinopsida > Pinales > Pinaceae > Picea > Picea sitchensis. The sequence goes on from SNQJ01S0005570.1 coordinate 332,881, forward strand.
AATATATCAAGTTAAATATATATATTAAGAATATGTATTGAAATTACATATATGGCAATAGTGTACAATAATATGCAAAACATATTTATATTAGTTATTGTCTTTGAAGGAGCAAATAAGAATATATATTAAAATTACACATATGACAATAGTGTACAATAATATACAAAATATATTTATACTAGTTATTGTTTTTCAAGGTGCAAAGACATGTTTATAGAATGGATATTGTATAAGACTATTTTTCCAAATATATACTAAAGAATCAATTTAATACTACTACAATTTTGATTTGAAATATTAGCACTACTAATTTGATAACCACCAATTAAAATAAATCATAAAAAAAATGAATAAAAAACATTTAATTAACTATATTTTTATGATAGGAAAATATTCCAATTTTTTTTTAATAAACTATATATAAAAAATTAACATTATCACAATCATTTTAAAAAATGCCTATAAAATATGTTAAATGGTAAAAAAAAAAACATAACAATTTTCCTTATAAAAAAAATCACACTTCTTCAAATCAACACACAACTTTTATTTAATACATAATACTTTTTTACCATTCTCCAAATCAAGACACAACTTTTATTAAATACACAATACTTGGGGTATGTTTAATACACCACCATAAAAATACAATAACTTTCTAATACATTACACAATACTACTTGGCATATGTTTATTACACCACTAGAAAAATACAATAACTTTCTCATACATTGCCAAGTGACCAAGTTTGACTTAGAAAATTGATTTTTGAAGGTATACACAATGTAATAGTTTATAATCATGTGAACATTGTTTATTATTTAAAATACAAATTCTAATACATTGCCAAGTGACCAAGTTTGACTTAGAACATTGATTTTTGAAGGTATACACAATGTAATAGTTTATAATCATGTGAACAGGGTTTATTATTTAAAAAAAATGGGCAACTCTATATTTTTGAGATGAAAATCAACGTTACATTGCTCTTGTGTCGAGTTATTAGCTAAACCTTCATATATCATTTATGTGTTTATTATTTAAAAAAAATGGGTAACTTTATATTTTTGAGATGAAAATCAACGTTACATTCATCTTGTTTCGAGTTATTAGCTAAAACTTTATATATCATTTATATTGTATAAATAATTTGTGTCAGTGTTATTTTATAAACAATTTGTTTCAGAATTTAAATTAGATAAACAAAAATGAATTATGATCTAAAGATTCTTTTATAAATAATTTGTTTGAGTGTTATTTTATAAATGATTTGCTTCGAAATCTAAAAGTATTTAGAATTTGAATTATGAAATCTAAAACTTTTTTTAGAGTATAAAATTTGAGGAAAGGTTTGCACTTCAAGGGATTTGACTCTTCTTGATGCTAGATAGATCCACAATTAAGATGGATCTACATTGGTTTTAGTTGAAGGCGACCACATCAAAATTTTAGATGATCATTATTATGTATATGGATATGTATATGTTTCAAATGAATTTTATCCTTTGAAATTTACTAAGTATCATCTATAATCTAGACACGAAGAAGGTCACTTCAAAAGTTACACGAGGAATAAGGTGAATAGTAAAATTATAAAGTAACAATGTTCAATGATAAAGATGAATAGTAAGAAAGTGATAGGATGTCGTTGACGCTTGAATTCAGGACCGAAACGACAACCGCACGAGGATATGAATCCCCCCGGGTTTTTAGAGAGGTGATACTCCTCTTTGGCTAAAATATATAACTTGAATACCTTGGATTAGGAGAATGATAAGGCAACAAACCCTAGATATTTATTGATTGGGTTTATTCAAACAAATGGTTCTTCAATAACCCAGTCAAATCTTTATGTGCAACAATAAATCTCTTTAAAATAAGAAAAGATTGAAGGAGAGCTTCAACATCATAATTTCTTTGCGATCAACATCACATACACAATCTTCTTAATTACATACAAATACATCCATATCTTCTTCATGAGAAATAAGAAAGAATAACTTGATCATATCAAAGAATTTTAAAAGAGTATTACTATCAAGACCAAAAAGAGAATTTGATAGGTCAATCTCAAATACCTCATACTTAAGACTCAAAGTTACAAGATACAATCGAAATCAACCCCAAAACAATTCTTTGTCGAGTTTATTCATGAAAGATGTCCTTCATTACAAAAGCTTTGACAGTCATGTATAATATATATGACTGTAAATACTCCATGATCACATAATAAAATCCTTTAGAAGAATAAAAGGAGAACACTCAAGAACTCAACCTTGTGCCCAATTTAGAGATTCAATCATAAAGCTATGAGAAATGGTGTAGAAGAAGAGAACGAGTGGAGAAGATGGAGATATTTTTTCCTTGATCAAAAGCTTGGCTGTGTATTCATGGCTGAACCTTATTTTTCCTCTGATTTTCTGCCTTGCCCCTTTGATAATTCTGATTATGGAACCTTTGATGAAGTCCTTCTTCTCTTTTTAAAATGAGATCTTCTAACTACTTGAGTAGTTAGGGTTTTTTCTCTCTTGAATTTCCCGTGCAATTATTTTCTTGAAGTATTCTCTTTAATTAAAGCCTCATTAAGTCCTCATTAATGAACTTACATCATTTATATACACATATTCAAAATGGGCCCCTTTTCTTTTTTTAATAAAATCTTTTTAAATAAACTTTTATTTTCAAAATTTAATTAATTTCTCTTTAAAATAGGGGGGACCGTGTTTTAAGTTTATGGAAGTGACATTTAAATTTTTAGTGATATAAATCACTTCATATGTGATATTTATCGTCTTAGCTTTCCAACGATATAAAGTTTTTCCAAATCCATCGTCCGGATCTCAAGATATGAGTTTGTGAAGTTGAGTTGTCACACAGACCCATTACAAATGAAGCCGACTGATATTTTGATTTCTGGGAAAAATATAGGAACTTTCATCCCTGGAAACCTATACCATCATATTATTCATCAACATAAATTTCCAACGGTATAAAGTTTGCGCGATTCCGACACCTAGAGCTCAAGTTATGGCCTCTGCAAAATCGTGACTCAACCATTGTCGATCAAATGTCTTGGATAAATATGGGCCCTTGGATGAATTTCATGCTCTCCCATGAAAATTCAACTTTTTCTTCATATAAGTTATCCCACATGCATGTGAATGTTTGTTATATAATGGTATATAAATTTAAGTGTAACATACACTTAACAAGAAACATGAAGAGAGAAGATTATGGAGGTTTAAGGGCTCGACCTCCCTTAGAAAATTAATGAATAAAATAATAATTTTAGAATCCCGTCATCGTCCACCCCACGCCCAGTCAACACTGAGTCATCGTTGAGTCATCACCCACATGTAACCAATGAAATTACACCACGTGTCACCAATAATACGCTTCCATGTGGCGTGATTTCATAGGTTGATGAGATTGCCATGTCATCCATTAATTGGCTGCCATGTGTCTTCATCATCGTCCACCTCACGCCTAGTCAACACTGAGTCATCGTTGAGTCATCACCCACATGTAACCAATGAAATTACACCATGTGTCACCAATAATACGCTTCCATGTGGCGTGATTTCATAGGTTGATGAGATTGCCATGTCATCCATTAATTGGCTACCATGTGTCTTCCTATGATAGCTCAATAATAAATCACATATCTGCAATGGCGAGCTGCCATGTGTGATCTCTTCATAACTTAAAAAGGTTTCCATATGATCCAAGGAATGGTTGGCACATGGCATAAAGTTAAAGGTTAGTAATTAAAATAATAGTAAACAATGTTTAATGGAAATGAAATAAGTGTGGGTGGAACGAGAGTGTAGGAAATATTGATTTTTCATTAAGCTAGGCTCAAACATGAGGTTCATTCCAATTTTAGCATTTTACTTGAACCATAGACAATTGCAGTTACACCATAAACAATTTGTTGCAACAACCAAGATCACAAGAAGAAATACCATGCACAAGTACACAAGAAGTATCGCGAGAAACCCTTCTCAACAAGGGAAGAAACCCAACCAATCCTTTGCTATATTCTTCAAGAGAAGGACTTCCGACACCATAAAACTAGCACACAAAAGGGTTCTCACAAAACCTAGAATACTAGCACCCAAGATAGGTGCGCACTTCAGACCAACAACAAGTACTTGCTGAAATTTTCAAACTCACACTTGTGTTGTGTTTCCTCAATGGGGAAATCACCTTTATTTACATTAGACTGGACATATCAAAAGTAGTGTCTATTGGCACAACATGGCTGACCTCAATAAATCAAAATATAATTAGTAATTACCATATTAATTATCTTTTACATGAATTATCTTTCACTTTATGGTGGGGCCGACCTGTACCCTTTACATCACAAATAGGGTTACAGGTAAGTCTGACTCTTAGACAATATAGAAAGGGATCTCATACACCCACTAGTGCTCAACAAGTAGGGGCACGTCCACCTGTGATCAACCACAAGGACATCCAAATCTCTATCTCACTGCGTAACATAGGAGAATCATCAGAATACACACTCACTAGTGCTTAGCCACTAGGATCACGTCCGCCTGTGCTCAGCCACATGAACATCCTACTTAACAGATCTCTATCTCACTATGTCTCACAAGAGAATCATCTGGATTATCACATCATCTCAAATCTCTACACAAAGGAGAACAGTAAACCCATCACATGGGCTCCTTCACCCCTCATAGGGGTACGCATTGTTTCATCTCAGTCTCAGAGAGAACGACACACCCAACTCATGGACTTACTCACCCCACACATGGACACACAACATTCCATCTCCTTCTCAGAGAGGAACAACACACCCATCTCATGGGCACACCCAACTCAAGGGCTTCCTCAAGCCACACAGGGGCACACAATGTTCCATATCCATCTCAAAGAGGAACAACACACCCATCTCATGGGCACACCCAACTCATGGGCTCTCTAACAGGTCGACTCACTCAGTTCATGTCCTGGAGGATTTCTCACACACCTGTAATCATCAACACTCCCTCTCAGCTAGGGATGCATTCTCCACCAGGACAAGTCTCTCACGGGAGTACTCGAAATTCGTCTTGGCAAGAAGTTTGGTGAAGATATCTGCAATCTTCTCATGGGTAGGAAGATACTGCATGTGTACTAATTTCCTATGCACCAAGTCTATGATATAGTGATATTTTATCTCAATGTGTTTCGATCTATCATGAAACACATGGTTCTTAGAGAGCTTCACACAACTTTGGTTATCACAATGAATAGTGGTAGGATCCATCTCATGATCAAATAAATCTGTCAGAAGCTTGGGAAGCCACACTGCTTCACAGAATGCCACACTCAATGCTATATACTCTGCCTCTGCAATACTCAATGCCATAGAGCTCTGTTTCCTACTACACCAGGAAACCATGTCAGACCCTAAGGTGAAGCAAAAACCAGAGGTGCTCTTCCGACCCACTCTGCGCCCTACCCAATCTGCATCTACATATCCCTGCAAACTCAAGTCTACACTGGAGGCATATCTCAGGCCATATCCAACCGTGCCTCGTAGGTATCTCATTACATGTTTCGCTGCTATCCAGGGAGTCTGTCTCGGTTGACTCATGAGCTGGCTAAGAACACTCATTGCATAGCATATATTAGGTTGGTGTTAACCAAATACATCAGTGATCCAATCAATTGTTGGTACAAGTGTGGATCAATCTCGCGTGAATCAACATCATTCATTTTCGTCAAATCCATCACCATTGGTGTAGGCATGGATTTGCATTCTATCATACCGAACTACTTCAATATTTCCATTGTATATTTTCCTTGACTCAGGAAAATCTCATCAGTCCTCTGCCATACTTCTAGTCCCAAGAAGTAGTGCATCATACCTAGATTCTTCATCTCAAATTTAGCAGTCTATGCTTGTTTGCATTCAACAATGAGTCTCTATGAGTCGGTGAGGAATAGGTCGTCCACATATAGGACCAAGATTAAGCACTCATTGCCAACAATGTGATAATATATGTTTGGGTCAACAACACTCTTGTTGAAGCCCAAACTCATCAAGAATCCATCCATTTTCTCATACCAAGCACAAGGTGCTTGCTTTAGTCCATATAGAGCTTTCTTCAACCTGCACACATGAGATTTTTTGTTGTGTATCACGAATCCTTCTGGTTGCTTGATATAAACTTCTTCCTCAATCTCACGATTGAGAAAGACTGTCTTTACATCCATCTGATGTAGTTTCCAACCCATTGATGCAACTAGTGCAATGATAGAACGGATGGAAGTGTATCGGGCTACTGCAGCAAATGTATCATCATAGTCAACTCCCTCTACTTGTGAGAACCCTCTGGCTACAAATAGCTCTTTGTATTTCTCGATGCTTCCATCAAATGCATGCTTGATTTTATAAATCCACTTGGAAGTTACTAGAGACTTCCCTTCTGGTCTCAAAACAATATCCCATACATCATTTTTTCTAGATAAACTGATATTCTTCTGTCTTGGCATCTTGCCATACCTATTCACTCATAGCTTCTCCATGACAAGAAGGCTCAGAGTCAATGATGTGGCTCATGGCTGAAAGGTAGCTAGAAAATCTCTTTGGTCTCTTTCTCTCTTAGGATGTCCCTTGAGGGGTTGTATGTCCCTCTGCCTCCTGTAAAGTCCGTCGAGCCCAAGCATGCCTTTTATGTCCTACTGTAATATCTTTGGGAATATCAATTGGAGCAAATGGATCAACTGGAAAAACTGGAATAATGTCTGTCTCCCTATGAATTTCTAAAGGGGGAGAAGGTGTTGTCTCACTGTCAATTTCCATATGATATTCTCTGGATATTTGGAAGGCTATCTCTTCCTCAAAAGTAACATCTCTTCTTATCTCAATCTGTCTCTAACCAAGAATGTAGATCCGATATGCCTTCGAAGATTCTCTGTATCCCACAAATGTGCCCTTTCTCCCCAAAGGGTCTAGCTTGGATCTCTTCTCTTTGGGTACACGAAAATATACTGGGCACCCAAATATCCTGAAGTGTCCAATCTCAGGCTTCACTTCGGTGAAGGATTCTTCTGGAGTTATGTTCTTCAAGATCTGATGATGACTCCTGTTATGAACATATACTACTGTCATACATGCTTCTTCCCATAGAGTCATAGGTAGACTCTGATCATGCATCATTACTTGGTTTCCTCGATGATAGTTATGTTTTTCCTCTCTGCAACCCCATTTTGTGAGGGTTGTAAGGAACTGTGTACTCCCTCTTGATCCATGCTTCAATACAAAAATTGTTGAAATCGTTGGAGGTGTTATGCAATTCTTGTAATTCACTTATTTCATGGAGTTATCTTAAAACTTCAATATAAAGACTACCTTATTGTGCAAAACTAAATTGAAGAAACAAAATATGTACATACATGATCTACCTACCCTAACTTACTTGAAAGAAAGGGGCACCTTAGGTGTAGGAAAATTTCCAATGGAGCCATTGAAGCACTGATCTGATTTGTGGAATGAAATCCATTAATATGGAACATATTGAAACTTGTACCATTGAGTCAGGGGCACTCTCAATATGTAACAAAGAAAGATTGAACAAGGTGTGTTGAGGATCTGATTATGTTGCTTCTCCAATAACGATTTGGAACCATAATTCAATGAAATCAATTCTTGGTTGCTCAAAAATATTATTGTATTTGATTGGATGGACAATTTCCAATTGTAACATTCTTTCATTTCTCTCCTTATCACTGTCCACGCCCAATATTCTTGATTAATCAACAATGTATTGAAAAGACTTTACTTTCATGTAGTGGCCATCTTGTTCATCATTTTTCTCAAGATTCATTTCTTCCACCAATTATTCTTGTTGCCAAGTCTCTTGAGACTTTTCATCATCTATTACAAGGTTAAAATTTTCTCATGTACTTGATGGAGGCTCCTCAATTTCATTCTCAAATTTGTTGTTTAAAATATCTTCATATGGAGTGTATGAGAGGTTGAAGTTTTGGTCTTGCAAATCAAAATTCTTATTTTCATTTTCAACCATGTGACTAGATTCAAAAAAATCTTCCAATGATTGATTAGATTCTTTTTCCAAATCATTCATTTCATTTTCTTGTGTCCATATGGTAGAGGGTGGGTGAGAAGCAACATTTGAAGCATCAACAAAAACATATGAATGCACTCTTTGGATGAACTTTTCTGCAAATGAATCTTCTAACACATCCCAACTAGTAATGGAGTTAGGTATTAATGAGCTATACCATTCAAGAGCACTCCCTTGTAGAGTTTGTAAAAAGATCTACATGTAACATTGTCTTCAGTGAGGTTGAAATCAGGACATTTACTTTTAAAAATAAACAAGTGTTGCTCTACATCTTCTGAAGCATCACCAAAGAATGTATAAAGTTTTTCAATAGAAATGTTAGGCATTTGAAAATCTACTTCTGGTAGATTTAAAGGGTTTTATGAAATCACCTCCTTCTTTGGGTATTTATCCCTTTTTTTGAGTCTTGTAAAGCCATTGATGAATAATTTAAAGGAGCATCATGACATGAATGAAATTCTTCATTTTGAATCTTTCCAATGGAGTTTTTGGGGAGTTCATTCTCTCGAATCTTCGGTGGTTCTCGGGTCTTTTTGAAATTATAAAAAAGGTGCAACATACTTAAAACAAGCAACGATTCTCATGAATATTCTTTTCAAAACTTTGAGCCATTGATCCAGGTGGATATTGGTGGCCATCCAACTATTCCAACCGGTTCAAACCAATCTTTTGGCAATTTACTATTTTTAGCAGTTTTTCAGTTCCTAAAGTTCCGGAGCCATTTTGAGGGCCTAAATGAAGTTTTTTTTAGGATCAAACACCTCAATGATAGCCAAAGGATTTGATTGAGCCCCCAAAATGAATCTCTTTGAATATACCTTTCCAACGAGCTATCATGCACCCCAAATAGAGATCGTATGCCAAAGTTACGCCCTCAAGAAGTTGATACACCAAACTATCGAAAACAAGGTCCACAAAATTGTTGGCTTTTCATCTTCTTGGGTTAGGGTTTTGGATTTTCTTTATGTTAAAAAGGCATTTATAGCCTCATTGTAATCATCTTCTTGCAAATGTGAGTAGCCGCCACATATTTTCTCAAAGATAAGCTGTCACCATTCTAGCGAGTCTTTCACTCTGTATTTCTATAGTTTTGTACATTTTGCTCATTAATAGAAATTGTGTATTATTGTATCTCTGTGTTTATGGTTATATCTATGATAAATATCTGTTATATTATTGGATATATGATATATCTCTCTACATTTATTTACTATATCTCTTCTCTCATTTTGTGCCGAAAATAATTCGGATCAATGGTATCAGAGCAGACTGCTCTTGACTGTTTTTTTAGTGCATGTCCCTGGTGAGGTTCGAGTATAGAAAGTTGGGTCTCGAGCTTGTCTCTCTTGAGGGAAATAACTCTCTCAAGCTCAAGAAAACCTCCATGATGGAAGAAAACAAAAACGACAGAGTAGACGATTCTATTAATCTGTTGCTTGAGCAAGCTCTCGCGCGACAGAGGGATGAAATGATGGAGAATTTTTCTCACATCCTTTAACGCCTGCCGATAACAACCGACACGTATTCATCAAGCGACCACTTTGGAGGCACCTCGCCTTTCAAGGTATAAGTTAATTTTGATATTCCTATATTTGAAGGACAAATATATGCAGATTCCCTAGAAAAGTGGTTAAATCTGCTAGAAGGTTATTTCTCTTTTCACAATTTTTCCGACAGGGAAAAGATCACCTTCACACTCCTTAAGGCTCTCCCCCATGTCAAGCATTGGTGGGAAACTTACTGAGAGAAAAGTTCCATATAGGAGTCCGGAATATATGGGGCCGAGCCCACTTGGGATTTTTTGTGTGGATGCGGTCAAGGAACAATATTATTCTGTTGGTAACTATGATGACCAATAGATGAGATGGATCACACTGCGTCAAGAGAGGGGCTAGGTAGTGTCAGAGTTCACCAACACCTTCCATACCTTGCACACCAAACTAGGTATCAAATATTCTGAGTGACATATGGTTCTGAAATATTGTGGGGATCTACACAGATACATCCAAGTTGAAATGGAGTTTCTGGACATCTCGCTGGGAGTTGCCTATCGATATGCTATCAAAATCGAGCATAAATTTAGGCACTAGAAAAAATGAGAGTTCGGGTTTGCAAATATGCAACAACCAAAGTATGATAAAGATGTCCCTAACAAATAGCCTCCCGAAAACCAGTCCAAGCCATAGGAAAAGAAGGGTCACATGAAGACGAAGAAGGATACTGGAAAGTGGTGTGATTTCCACAAAATCCCCTAGCACAACATTGTTGAATGTCGCTCAAAACAGTCATTGATGGTCAAGATCAAAGACAAGGATCCGAACACTAATTCAAAAAATAATGGGAAAAGACATATTATTGACATATACCCCACTACTATTGTCACGACCACAACAATTCAACCAGAAGAACCAGTAGATCCTGAAGAGTAGGAGCACCTTTTTCAGTCATAGATGTGGGTGAAGGGGACCCCGCTGCATTTTATTGTTGATAACGGAAGCCAGAAGAACATCATCTCACTAGAGGTCATCAAACAATTGGGATTTTTAACAACACCACACCCGCATCCATACAACATTGGGTGGCTTCGCCAGGGATGAGACCTCCTTGTCAACCAACAATGCCGATTTTCATATGACATCCAAACCTTCAAAGATGAGGTATTATGTGATGTTTCCTCATTGGATGTCTGCGATGTTCTGTTGGGACAACCATATATGTGGAAGCACCATGCTATTTATGAGTCTCAACCACGTAGTTTCATTGTTACTTTGGGGGGTCATCTCTACAGGATACCAGTGGTAGTTACAACGACTTTCCTACCTAAACAGTGCCGCAAGGTAGTCTCTCCTACTAGAAAATTCAGCTTCGTCAGAGTCTATTCAAAAAGTGAACAAAAGAACACCGCAACCACTGCAGCCTCAGTCCAAGAACCTTCTGTCCAACAGAAGCACGCCGCCAAGATTGAAACAAAGAGCAAGGATTCCTTATTCACACAGTCATATCATGTAGCTAGACTGGTTAAAAATGTCCAACTCTTCCAGCCACAGGTTCGTGGCAACCTTTAACAAGCTAAGCAGTGCAACTTCTCCAGCAAGGCAAGTAGCTCATTAAGATGCAGATTCAACAAACGCTTTTCCCTCTCCCCCGGGCACTCAACACAATGGATATCATTGCTTCCTAATAAGGGAGGATTGATCCAAGTGGATATTGGTGGCCACCCACCTATTCCAACTTACTCAAAACCATCTTCTGGCAATTCACTATTTTTAGCAGTTTTTCGGTTCCTAAACTTTCAAGGCCATTTTGAGGGCCTAAATTAAGTTTTTTCAGGATCAAACACCTTAATGATGGCCAAAGGATTTTATTGAACCCCAAAAATGAATCCCCTCAATGATATATTTCTAATGAGCTATTGTGCACCCAAATCAGAGATCGTATGCCAAAGTTACGCCCCCGGGAAGTTGATACACCAAACTACCCAAAACGGGGTCCACAAAATTGCTGGCTTTTCATCATCCTGGGTTAGGGTTTTGGATTTTCTTTATGTTAAAAAGGCCTTTAAAGACTCATTGTAATCATCTTCTTGTGAATGTGAGTAACCGTCACATCTCTTCTCAGAGATAAGCTGCCACCATTCTAGCGAGTTTTTCACTCTGTATTTCTATAGTTTTGTACATTTCGCTCATTAATAGAAATTATGTATTACTGTATATTTGTGTTTATGGTTATATCTCTGATAAATATCTATTATATTATTGGATATCTGATATATATTTGTACATTTCTTTATTATATCTCCGCTCTCATTTTGTGCCGAAAATAATCCAGATCAGCCCTGGATATTTCTGGTTCTTCAATCTGATCTAAAGCAGGGCCTCAAATATCTTGAAAATAAATGTCCCCATTGGAGTCGCCAAAATTGTTGATGCTTGAATCCATCAGGACCGAAATGGAAACCTCATGAGGATATGAATCCTTTGCATTTTTAGAGAGGTGGTACTCCTCTTTGGCTAAAAGATATAACTTGAATATCTTGGATTAGGAGAATTCTAAGGCAACAAACCCTAGATATTTATTGCTTGGGTTTATTCAAACAAACGGTTCTTCAATAACCTGGTATGATCTTTATGTGCAACAAGAAATATCTTTAAAATAAGAAAATATTGAAGGAGGGCTTCAACATCATAATTTATCTGTGATAAACATCACACACACAATCTTCTCAATTGCATACAAATACATTTGTATCTTCTTCACGAGAAATAAAAAAGAATAACTTGATCATATCAAAGAATTTTAAAAGAGTATTACTATCAAGACCAAAAAGAGAATTTAACAGGTCAATCTCAAATGCCTCATACTTAAGAATCAAAGTTACAAGATACAATTGAAATAAACCTCGAAGCAATTCTTTGTGGAGTTTATTCATGAAATATGTTCTTCATTGCAAAATATTTGACAGTCATGTATATGGTTGTAAATACTCCATGATCATATAAGAAAATCCTTTAGAGGAATACAAGAAGAACATTCAAGAACTCAACCTTGTGCCAAATTCAAAGATTCAAGCATAAAGATATGAGAAATGGTGTAGAAGAAGAGAAAGAGTGGAGAAGATGGAGATCTCTTTTACTTGATCAACATTTTGGTTGTGTATTCATTGATGAACCTTCTTCTTCCTCTGATCTTCTGCCCTGCCCCTTTGATAATTCTGATTGTGGAACCTTTGATGAAGCCCTTATTCTCTTTTTAAAATGAGATCTTCTATCTACTTGAGTAGTTAGGGTTTTTCTCTCTCTTGAATTTCCCATACAATTATTTTCTTGAAGTATTCTCTTTAATTAAATCCTCATTAATGAACTTACGTCATTAATACACGCATATTCAAAATGGGTCCCTTTTCTTTTTTTAATAATTTTTTTAAATAAACTTTTATTTTCAAAATTTAATTAATTTCCCTTTAAAATTGGGGGGTGTTTTAAATTTATGGAAGTGAGAATCATTTTTTTAGCCATATAAATCACTTCATATGTTATTTTCATCATCTTGTCTTTCCAACGATATAAATTTTTCCCAAATCCATCGCCCGGATCTCAAGATACAAGTTCGTGAAGTTGAGTTGTCACGTAGGCCCATTAAAAATAAAGCTGACTGATATTTTCATTTATGGGAAAAATACAGAAATGTTAAGCCCTAAAACCTATTCCATCATATTCTTCATCTAAATACATTTCCAACGGTATAAATTTTGCGTGATTCCGACACCTGGAGCTCAAGTTATGGCCTCTGCAAAATCGTGACTCAACCACTGTCGATCAAATGTCTTGGGAAAATATGGGTCCTTAGATGAATTTCGTGCTCTCCCATGAAAATTCGACCTTTTCTTCATATAAGTTATCCCACATGCATGGGAATGTTTGTTATATAATGGTATATAAATTTAAGTGTAACATACACTTGACGATAAACATGAAGAGAAAAGATTATGGAGGTTTAAGGGCTCAACCTCCCTTAGAAAATTACCGAATAAAATAATAAGTTTAGAATCCCGTCATCGTCCACCTCATGCCTAGTAAGCACTGAGTCATCGATGATTCATCACCCACATGTAACCAATGAAAATATGCCATGTGTCACCAATAATACGCTTCCATGTGGCGTGATTTCATAGGTTTATGAGATTGCCATGTCATCCATTAATTGGCTGCCACGTGTCTTCATAGGATAGCTCAGTAATAAATCACATATCTCCAATGGCGAGCTTCCATGTGTCATATTTTCAAAGCTTAAAAAAGTTTTCATAGGTTTATGAGATTTCCATGTCATCCATTAATTGGCTGCCACATGTCTTCATAGGATAGCTCAGTAATAAATCACATATCTCCAATGGCGAGATTCCATGTGTCATATTTTCAAAGCTTAAAAAAGTTTCCATATGATCTAAGGAATGGTTGGCACAAGGCATAATGTTACATTAATTGGTTGCCACGTGTCTTCATATGATAGCTCAGTAATAAATCACATATCTCCAATGGCGTGCTGCCATGTGTCATGTCTTCATAGCTTAAAAAAGTTTCCATATGATCCGAGGAATGGTTGGCACATGGCATAAAGTTAAAGGTTAGTAATCAAAATAATAGTAAATAAAGTTTAATGGAAAGGAAATACGTGTGGGTGGAACGAGAGTGTAGGAAAGAGGGGAAGTGAGGGGGGGTAGTTTGTAGGTGGCAGAAGTGGGGAGGGGAAAATGTATGTAGTGGAATTGCAGGGTAAGGGAATATGGGTGAGGGTGGTTTTGTGAGTTTGCTAAGGACTCGAGAAAAACCTAAGTGTGGAGTGGTGGGATAAGGGATAAGGGAGTGGAGAGGGTGAGGGGGTGTGGGATAAAAGTTTAAGTGAGGGGGTTAATTTGAGGGGAGAAGAAGTGAGGGGGGTGGGAAATGTAGGTAGTGGGGAAGGGTTAGGGAGTGATATATGTGAGGAAAAATAAGGGGGTGAGGTGTTGTGAGGCCGCCCCCGTTGTGGAGGAATAACGAAGGGGAGAACAACAATTAAGTGTTAAAGTGAAAGGGGAGATGGAGTATGGAAATATAAGGAGTCTGAAGGGTGTGAGGAATATAGAGGGTACCTGCGAGAGATACCATAGAATATTTTTTTGGGTTTTGAACCCAAAATTTATTAAGAAGATCATGGGTGTTGGGTCTGAAAAAAATTAAATATATTTATGAACAATTAGCCTTATTCCACATGAAAAAGGTGCCCTTTTCTACTTAACTTTAAACCTAGATATATTGAGCATACAAACTCGGATTTTTGATCCGAAAAATGCATGGCAAAGCTGTGACTGAGGGCTACAGAACGAAATTATAATGGTTCAAAATTTTTCATCTTACGATATCATTTATTATTATTATTCCAGGAGCGAGAACATATAGGTGACCAAATTTTGGTCAACAAATGCATAATAAATAATAGAAAGGTTACATAGAGATCTTTTTGATACACTTGTATTTTTCACCCTAGGCCTTGAAGAGAATCTAATTATGATATATATTTTTTTGAAATCATAAGATGTACTTGAGAAATTGATCCAAAAACACCAATTTTGAGCTTGGTCGCGCTTTTCCCAGCGAGAAGAGTGGATGGTCGCTTGTTGCTTATAGAAAACCTGCGATCGTTCGCTGATCGTCCATACTAAACTCGCAACCACCCTTGTGATATTCTATATTCATAGATTTCTAAGGAGATAAGGGAGAGATGGGTTGGCCATGGAACTTGTGTATGACTTGTTTTCGCTCAGTTATATGCCTTAAAGCTATCTCTCAACCTTCTCTATGTTTCTATAAAGAGAGGCCATGTTGGGGCATTGGGCACCTAGAATACACCTAATATCAGAGCTATAGTCCTCACAATGTTGGAGAGAAATAAGAAAGTCCCATTTCCATCTTGTATTAGTGAGTGGGGTGTTGGGCATCGACATAAAGGAGATAATCATCATAGGTGAGATATGACTTCGTATCCTTGCCATGATACATAAGATTATCTCATTTCTTCCCGCCAAGCAAGAATGGCCAAGGAGGAACTCAAGGAACTCATAGCTGGGACTGCAACGAAGAAGACTCAAGGTATATCATTTGTTAAATATATCTTCTTAATAAAATATAGATCCATGTTAGTATCCCCCTCCAATAATTGTTTATTTCATGATTAAGTTTTGGTAGATCTAATAATCCTTGAGCATTAGGTTATATTTGATTATATGCAATCATCCTTTTTGTGCCCAAATACTTGAGAAATGTTTGTTTGTTTCCTTGTGTGTAGATGACAGGTTCAAGAGGTTTCTAGGAGTTGGATCTTAGGAGATTCATTGTAAGGGTAATGATATGACAATCATAATAGTAAGGTATGACATCATTCTTGTCATCTCTTAGCACAAATTGTGTGTGTATATTTCAGATCTAGGGTAAACCCATAGTGATCTATCCTATGGTCTGTCACTGGCTGTAATAAGGTTGGTAAGAGATCTTGCTTATCTATAGACAAGTTACTCTACAACAAAATTAGTGACTCCACTGGGGAAGAACTTAGTTTTTCTTCCTTTTTTTTAAGGAGTTTCCTTGGTTGTTTTTCATCCCTGTGAGGTATTGTAGGTTCTGTACTATGTGTTGTTTGATCCTAGGTGAATGCAAGTTTGAAATCCTTTATATTTGGGTTGGATATTTGAGTTTTTTCTTGGATTAATCTCTAGTTTTCTCTATTCAATATAACAAATCTGTCCAATGTGAAATTCACAACTAGAACTTATGCTTATCTATTGCTGTCTGACAACTCACGACCAACGACTAGTTGCTCTAAGACAACCCGTTACCAAGTCTTGTAGGTGATTTTTTGGAAGTTTTTGATCAGTTTGTCTTCAGACCTAGCTGTGTCTTGGCTTGGGGAGGTTGCAAGGCATCTGTAACTAACCTGTGTGTATTTGGTCATATGTTTCTTGTCTCATTTGGTTCATCAAGTGGATTTAGAAGCTTCACATAGTAATTTTTTTTTTGGGAAATTTACATTGGTCTTGGCTTGTGAATAATGACATTGACGAAACTATAGTGCACCTCATTGTTTGATCTTATTGTGCTATGCATTCTTAGTTTCATTTGTTTCATTAATGAAAACAAGAAAAAATTTCTTTGCATGATCATTTTGCATGATCATTTTGCTTTAGCATTTTGGTTTTTTTTAAAAGTTGCATTGGTCTTGGCTTGCTAATAGTGACATTGCCAAAATCATACAACCTTTCATTTTTAGATTTGATTGTGTTTTGCATCTTTAGTTTTTTGTTTTTCAAGTGAAATCAAAGAAAATTGCATTGCATAGTCCTTCATTTAAGCATTTTGGGTTTTCAATTGAGAGTTGCATTGGTGCATTTGATTGAGTTTTGGATCTAAAATATTTGAGGAATATTTTGGTAGCTTCATTTGGTTTGAGTGATGGATGTCTTATTTCAAATTGTGAAAATGGAAATCTCTTTTCCCTTAGATAGTTTTCATTGAAAAAAAAATAATTGCATTGTTTGCATTTTCATGTTTTTGAGTATATTTGGATTGGAAAGAGTCACGAACATCGTTGAGTCCATTCCATTACCTTTTAAGTAATCTACAATAATAAAAAATAAAAGCACTTAACTTAAAATCAATTAGACATTTTTCTTTTTAGCAAACCAACATAGCTCAAGTATTAGGGCCTTGGCGGAGGATTGGAGAATAAACTCTCCAAGGCCATAAAACCAAACTAGGAAATTGACCAATGAGTGTAAAAATCCATTAGTAGCAAGGAGTGCTTGTCGAGAAAGCACATCTAACACAAGGATCAAGCACAATGTCACATTAGGTCAAGTGAAGTGATATCCCCTCTTCACTTGTTTTAGTGTTTGTAGATTATTGCTTATACATGGGTTTTGGAGAGAAGTGATAACACCTCTCTCTAAAATTTTGGGCTTTTTTTCCTTGCTCACATGTTTAGTCTCAACCCATGGCTGTTCCCATCAGTTGTCGATTGTGAAGTGGTAGCCATAGTGAATTTTCCTAGGGCATCACATTAGTGACTATGAGTGGGAAGTATTTATGGTACATGAGGAATACGTCGAATCCCCAAGAGGGTGATCATATTCATGAGGGTACTTTCACCTTGGTGTGATTGTTACGTTCATGTTACTGTAACTATCTCATACCTTCGCTAGCCAGTCCTGGTAACTTGACATCCCCCATGATTTTTGTTTTTTAGAACGCCCATTTGACCTACAATTTGTTTACTTGTTGAAGCTTTAGATTTTCTAGGGTGTGCTTTGTGGTTATTTGTGTTGGCCATATGTTAATGTTTTTGTTTTGGATTAAAACACACTTTTAACCATGGTTTACCAACATCTTTGCTGGTCTTGTCAATAATGAGGAATTCCTTCTGAAAAAGAGGAACTGCAATTCGCGAGGCGACAACAGTTGTCCAAATCAAAAGACACTAACACAAAATCCTTCAAACCTCACACATCATATTTAGAGGAGTTTGAACAAACGAAGGTTAAAGTCATTGAATAAAGTCCTCCACCAAAATTTAACCCTCCTTTGACTGGTCCCTTCGTTCCTTTACTCATTCAGGTGAGTAGACCATTTAATGATCCTTTTTCCTGCTTCAGTAATCCTCACGAGATGTCAGGAATCAATGCGTCATCTAGCATGGGAGGACCTATTCCCACATCTTCTAGTACAATGGGATGAGTCACAATGGATTCTTCCTTGTCATCAATTAGTGGGATAACTCCTCCCACCTATGCCTATGACATTTGGTTTTCCGATTTGGGGAATTCTATCGGTCACGTCATTTCCTTCGATGAGTTTACTTAGTATTAGTTTGCTTGCTGTGTCCACACTAATTCCCACATCTATATTTGTTTTTGGTGGGGGGAAAGGACTTGTTTTCTGGCATTCCAATAGGTGGTCCGATAATACCAAATGATGGTTTTTCATTTGGATGGAGTGTTAATACCGGGTCTATTCCTTCCACTAGTACTTTTACTAGCGCTGGGGGCAATAATGTTAGTAGGGGCAGTAATATCACAGGGGGTAGTAATTCCCCTGGGGGAAGTGGTGTGGGCTGACTGCAAGGTCAATCTTCTTTCTATCAAAATCCATTTGACAACACAAAGTTACCTTTACTAGTGACTCTGAATCTTCTTGATCGATCTAGGTTGATGAAAAATTACCATCTAATATCCCAAAAATTGATGGTAAACATAGGGAAGATCCTTCCACACATGTCATGACATGTTATCTTTGGTGTTCCGTGAACTCCTTGGTGGATGATAGTATAAGGTTGAGGATTTTTTAGTGTGTCTTGACAAGAAGTTCCACTAAATGGTACATTGAGTTACTAGGTGCTTCTTATATTGAATTTGCCTCCTTGGCCATGTCATTTTTGACATATTTCCAACTACTAATTCAATATGAGATCAAAAATAAGATTTTGACGTATTTCCAACTACCAATTCAATATGAGATCATAATTTTTTTTTTGACTCCATTACATCAAAACACTGCCACACATATCTTATATCATATTCATGAATGGAGACGACAACGTAGGCCAATTAGATCCAAGATTCTGGATCATCTGTTAGCAGATTGGTTTGTTAAGTTGTTAGGATATTTAGACACTTAGGAGTTAGTTAATATCAACTTGGTATAATGTTTCGTTAGGTTAAAGTATATTTCTTTAGTATGCATTAGTATGCATTTGTAGTTAGGAAATCCGACGGTCATGATATGTTTTCAACATAGAGTGATCCGACGACTCATATTCTCCTCGATCTTAACGACCACATTGATCCATGGATTAACACTTGATTGGTCCATGATATCTATTTAAATATCATGGAGGGTCATTTTCTGATGATCGATTGTGAGAAACTCTCTTATAAATCTCTTCGTAATATTTTATTTTTCATTAATAAATTGCTCCAAGTTGCCACATTGACTTGGGTCATAGATGTTTCCCCACAGGGGTTTAACCACGTAAAAACATTAGTGTGTTGATATTTAATTTGGTTGTGTGAGTGGTTACTAAAGGGGTTCATCCTCTATTGGAATACTTGTGTTTTCAAACATGGTATCAGAGCGTGTTTGAAGACCCACTCCCGTTGTAGATCGAGATCTTGAAGCTGTGTTGCCACATCTCTGGGTTATTCTATTTTCGTACATTTTTTGGCAGAGAGGAATATTCCATTGTATACAGAGTGCTTCTTTCAGCTAGAAATGCTTTTTGTTTCACTAAAAAAGGTTTCCGTTTGCCCAAGATACGACCATTTTAGTTAGATCGGGAGGTATAAAGATTGAACATGCCCTTTTAATTTTTTGTAGAGATAATATTTCGGTTTTCTATTTTTTATTTTTGGGTTGCTACTCTTTTCGATTTGTGTATTATCTTTGTCTTGCGCTCTGTGTGATCTCAAGAAATTAGAAATAGAGTGGAAATGGTTTTCTTGTCTCCGTATGCTCTTTGTCTTACGCTCTATGAGATCATGGTAAGTCAGAAACAAAGGAAAAACTTGCATTTTCCGGGTAAGCTACTCGAGATATTACCCTTTTATTTTGTGTGTGAATGCATGAAGATAATTTTTTATTGAGAATGCACTCCAAGGCTGTCTTCCACCACAACCACCACCACCACAACAACAATCCTCCTTTTTTAGGCTATAATGTGTTTTGCAATAGCTCACTTGGTTGAAAGTTACTTTACTTAGTAAGAAGTCTTGGGTTCAAGTTTCTTTTTTGTTACTTTTTTTCGAAAAATTTCATGCATTCATTGTGAAGTGCATTTCACTTAATTATAAAAGTGAATCACTATTAAATAGCTTTGATATTCTATTTTAAGTTATTTTTTGCATGCAACTTTCATTTACAAAGTAACTTTATTGTAAAAGTGATTCCCGCTTAGTGTATAAAAGTGGGTCACTTCATAAGTAACTTATTTAAAAGTGAGCTTATAGATGCAATTAGATAAGGAGGAACATTACCATGTGGACCATCTTCTACTTGCCACATGGCTCTCTGGTTACTGTTTATGCCTTTTTTCAAAAGGGCATAACTTTCACATTCGAAGTTCGTATTTAGTGCCATTTTTTTGGAACAACCTATTTTTTCGAGAGATTTCCATCCAGACCATCAATTTCATATTTTAAATCCATACTGTATGTATATTTAATATGACTTYTGCCAGTGATATTTTGCTTACCATCACTAACTACTTCTCATGGAAATCCTATATGGAGGATTTACTAAGAAGTAAAGGATTGTATTGGATTACGTTGGTAACATAACAAGAACCCATTGCTGATGAAAATAAAGTCAAATGGGAAAATAAGAATGACTAAGCACATGGACTAATCAAAATTTGCATCTCTCCTGATTTGAGGTTTCACCTTCAAGAAATTGATGGCCAAAATAAAGCTTGGGAAAAGATTGAAGACATGTTTGAAAAACAAAATATTATTCGATCCCACGAGTTGGTAAATAAATTAAAGAATTTAAGTCCAAATAATTTTCCTTGCGTTGAAGATTACTTATATAAATTCAAAACACTTAGAATTTTGTGTATAAGTGCACACTAGATCCGAAGGAAGATTGATGCATATATGCTATTCTTTCTAAGCTTGGTAGTGCATATTTTGTTTTTGTATCTACCTTTTATGCCACAATAGAATCTCTAGGGAGTGCCTATAAACAACCTTCTCTTGAGTCTTTTTGTGATGCTCCGATTCGAGATCAAGATAAGGTTGTGCAACTTGGATTGATTAGCTCTGCAAGTACATCCAACAAATCCTTAGTGGTCCAAAAAAAGATAAATCCAATAATGCTAAGAAGAAACATCCTCACCAAAAAAACAAGCAAAACAAGGATTCCAAACCCTCTCTACTAGCTTATGCTCCTAGTGGTGACAAATGATACAAATCCAAAAGTAAGAAGACTGACATACATTTCAACTTTTGTGGGAAATATGGTCATGTGAAGTCCAAATGTTTTAAAAGGATGGAAGCCTTGGAAACATCGATGAAGATTCACAACATCAATATTGATTCTTCTTCTTTTTCTCATGGACATGCACTTTCTGCTTCTAGTTTCTCCTTCACTGCAACTTCTACTTCGTCTTCTGATGAGTGGCTTATTGATTGTGGAGTATATTGTCATATGGCTAAGGATAAAGCCATCTTTTCTGCTCTTAATGAATGTAACACCAAGAAAATGTTTGTTGGTGATGATATGTCTCTTAGTGTTGTAGGGTCTGGAATAATTCAAGTAGATAATGGTAATTTTAATGATGTATTATGTGTTCCAAGTCTTTCCTGCAACCTTCTATAATTGTATCAAATCACTCATTCATGTGAAGGTAAAACCGTAGATTTTTCACCTCACCAAGTTGTAATCAAGGATCTAAAATATCCTAAGCATGTTCTTGCAAATGGAATTACTGATGATATTATTAGGTTGTACAAGTTTGACAACTTTGGGTCATCATCTTTTCTACCATCTTTTGTTGCTCATAGAAAAGACTTAAGAAAACTTTGGCATGAGTGGTTTGGTCATCTAAACTATTGTTCATTGCAACAACTATGTAATCAACAAATGGTGACTGGTCCTCCTCTTGTTTCTTGAAAATATGGTGTTTGTATCAATTGTGTCCTCGAAAAACATCATCGGGACAATTTTGACAAACATGCCTCTTGGCACGCCTCTACCCTTTTGCAACTTGTTCACAATGACTTGTGTGGTTCGATTTATTCTCCTTTTTTTCTGGGTGAAATTATTTCTTAACCTTCATTAATGAATTCTCCAGATGCACTTGGGTTTACATCTTAAAACTTAAGAGCAAAGTATTTGACAAGTTTTTGGCCTACAAGGTCCTTGTAGAAAAACAATCTGGACATCAAATTCAAATAATAAGAACAAATAATGGAGGTGAATATGTGAACAACAATTTTACAAGTTACTGCACTACACAAGGCATCCAAATGAGACACACTTTTCCATATGCACCACAACAAAATGGTGTTGTTGAGAGAAATAATCACACAATAAAGAAATGGCTAATAATATGATGCAATCTAAGGGATTAAGTCTTAATTATTGGGAGAAAGCCATCAATTGTGCAAATTACATAGTAAATCACACTCCCATAAATAATCTAAAAAATATAACACCAGGAGAAGTATGGAATAAAATTAAGCCAGATGTAAGTCACGTCTGTGTATTTGGTAGTTTATTATGGGCTTATATTCCTGATGAGAAAATGAAATCTTTATAGCCTAAAAGTGAGAAGTGTATTTTTGTTGGAGATTCTGAAGATGTCAAAGGTTACATATTTCTTTAACCTCTTTCTAATGAAATTATTATTAGAAGAGATGCTAAATTTGAGGAAAATATATTGGCATGCTAGCCTAATTCAACGTTTGTGCCTTCTTCGGCCGATGATCCATATTCAACGTTTGTGCCATCTTCTATTCCTATTTTGGTTTATTCTTCTTCAGATGATGGAAACAAGGATGAAAATCCACCTTTTCCTGCTCACCTTACTCTGGATGAGTCCATTGAACATGAACATGCACCTACACCACAACTTCCCAGATGGGTCCATTCAACTCGAGAAGCAACTGGTGATATTGTTAGTGATCCTTCAGATCAACGTTATACATGTTCACAGTTCTAGTGAGCCTCTTCTCTTTTGGCTCAAGTTTTAGAGCCTCATGATCCAAAAAAAATTGCACAAGCTTTAGGTCATCCATATTGGGATACAACAATGAATGACGAGTATCACTCTTTAATGGAAAATGATACATGGGATCTTATATCTCTTCCAAAAGGAAGAAAACTTGTCAAATGTAAATGGGTCTACAGAAATAAGTATACATAAGATGGAAGTGTTGAAAGACACAAGGCCTAGTTAGTTTCCAAAGGGTTATATCAAGTTGAAAGCATTGACTATAATGAAACCTTTTCCCCCGTCGCCAAAATGAATTCCATTTGCCTTGTTCTAGTTTTTGTAGCCTCACTTTAATGGGAGGTCTATCAAATGGATGCTAAATCTTCCTTCTTTCATGGGGATTTGCAAGAAGAAATCTACATGGAACAACCTCCTGGCTATGTCCACAATGACTCTAGCCTTGTTTGTCACCTTAAGAAATATTTTTATGGTCTTAAGAAAGCTCCCTGAGCTTGGTATGCCAAAATTGACATTTTTCTTCTTAACAATGAATTTTCTAGTTTCCATTATGATCCTAATGTCTATACAAAGAAAGCAGGAAGCCATATCATAATACTTGTTCTTTATGTTGATGATCTTATCCTCATTGATAGTGAACCTAAACTTTTAAACCATGTGAAAAAGAAACCTTAAGAAGAAACTTGAAATGATTGACTTAGAACATTTGCACTATTTCCTTGGCCTCGAAGTATTGTAAAACAAGGAAGGAATATTTATTTCCCAGTGTAAGTATGTTTGTGAACTTCTTTGATTTTTTCACATGGATGATTCTAAACCAAACCCTTCTCCCTTCCATTCTAGAGTCAAACTTGTTGCCACTTGTATTTCTCCCGAAGTGGATGCCACATTGTATCGCTAGTTAGTTGGTAGCCTCTTACATTTGTAATGCAAGAGCATCAACTTCAACTTCAAAGACGCAAGCGTGGAGGCAGGGATATGACATCTCAACATGGCAGATTTTCAAATCAACATTTAACTCAGAAATAAATCGAGTTGTTGAGATATTTTGAAAACAATGTTTTTTAATATATCTTGTTTGTAAAAGTATTATATGACTGTAAGGATTTAAAGATAGGGAGTGGGAGCTCTTATCGAGTAATAACTGATAGTTATTGTAATAGGAGAAGGTAGGTAACTGCTAAGTCCTGATAGGATAGGTTGCAAACATGAAGGAGAGAGCTCGTGGAGCTAGTTCTTAGATAGTTTGTTGTTGTATTGTAATAGATATAGAGATAGAGAGATAGAGATTAGTAGAAGCAGAATAGAGTAGAGGAAAGACGCAGGGAAGAACTGAAATATTATGTAATTTGTTTCATGAATGAATAGAACAAAAAAAATTGTCCAAATTCTTCGGATTGTGTTCAATTGATGTGTGATTGAATGAATGTTACATTTTGTGTGTGTGATTTAGTTCATTTTGTTCATGTATGATTGTTAAGAGTTGATTGTATGAGTTTGTGACAAAACTGTATAAGTTTCAATTGTTTCTCTTCTGAAACTCGTATGCAAGGTGTGCATCTTGTACGCAAGGAGTGCGTTGACAGAGTCTCGGATTGACTCAGAGGAGTTCAGAGAGAACATAGGGAACTTAGACCAAGGTCAAGGAGTGCACAATGTCAAGGAGTGACCAAGCGTCGAAGAACCATAACAGAGGAATGCAAGGAGTGTGGGAAGAATTTATTTTCAAGAAATCCTTTGAACTGAGTTATCGAAATCCCAAGAACACAAGGAGTGCGAGAAGAATTTATTTTCAAGAAATACTTCGAACTGAGTTATTGAAATCCCAGGAATGCAAGGAGTGCATGGGAAATCAAAATCTTCAAAGAGATCAAGATCAGAAGAGATAGTGCTTTTCAGAAGTGCAGACGAAGCCCAAGAGACAGACTCATAGGAGGATCAAGGGTCGAGGCCTTTGAACACTTAGAAAATATTCTAAGTCAGAGGAAGTCAGAAGCTCAGGAGGAGGAGTGACAACAATTGTTAGATCACAATCTAGAGGATCAACAACCGTTTGATCAAAGAAAGGTGCACAAACCTCAACGCTTTTGCACACGCAAGAGGGTGAACTTGCCAAAGTTCCGAAGTCCCGAAGTAATTTGGGACCGTCCATCACCAAGGAGGATAGGTGGCGCAAGATCCACAACTCCAAAAGTTTGTGGACCAGGAGGAAGTGAAATATCCGAAGTAGATCCTGACCATTGATCACCAAGAGACACGTGTCAGTAGATCGTGAGCTCCGGAGAAATCACTTCGATAGTTTCGATTGAGAGTTGAAACTCCCGAAGCCCGGAGAGCCGGAGAAGATCTGGACCGTCGGATCCAGAGG
This sequence comes from Picea sitchensis, assembly GCA_010110895.2. Taxonomy (NCBI): domain Eukaryota; kingdom Viridiplantae; phylum Streptophyta; class Pinopsida; order Pinales; family Pinaceae; genus Picea; species Picea sitchensis. The sequence continues at coordinate 358,615 of SNQJ01S0005570.1, forward strand.
GACACGTGGTGACGAATTGTGAACTCTGGAGAAATCACTTTTAGAGGTTCAGTTGAGAATTGAAACTCCCGAAGCTCGGAGAGACGAAGTCCTGAAGTAATTATCAACCATCAGATCCAGAGGACAGGTGGCGTAAATTTATGGACTTCGGGTAAAGACCCGAAGTAATTCATAGACGTTCGATTAAGGGTACCACGAGGTGAAAATCCGTGGACTCCGGGTAAAGACCCGAAGTAAATTTCAACCATCCGATTCAAGGGGACACATGACAGGAATCCACATACTTTGAGGGAAAGTGAAGTTTGAGAATTGAAAAGTCCGAAGCCCGAAGACCCAAAGGTATTACAACCGTCATATTAGTGGGAGACACACGTCAATGGATTACCAACTCCGGATAAAATCCATTGGGGAAGGAGTTGATATTGGAGATTTACGAAGTTCGGAGTCCCAAAACGACAACAACCGTCGATTGAAGAGGGCATGTGGAAAAATATCTGTCATTTCAGGAGGAAGCAAGGTTTGAGAGTTCAAAAATCTGAACACCGAATCGCGAAACAAATCACAATTGTTGATATGAAAGGGGACAGATCTGAGCCGTCAATTCTGAAGCACCATCAAGATCGTGAGATTGAAGGCCACCTTGCATTACGGGGACATAAGGTGCTCAAGTTTTAAAAAGTCGAGGGCGGGCCACAATCGAGACCACAGTATTGGTAAAAGGACACGTGGTGACTTGTAGTGAATTGTAGGACAAAAAATATTTTGGTTCCAAACCACTCTTGGGTGCACTCGCAACCACGTGTTTACGTGAGGTCATCGCCCAAGGTCACAGAAAGAGGGGCCTATCAGAAAGGGATCTAGTGCCCAAACTATGAGATTTTGCAAGCGCGAAGGGGAAGGTCGTGGGTGCCATAAGACCTGCACTAAAAAGCCGAAAGGGATTGTGTTTAGATACATAACGAGACCATCAAGGTTTCAGAGAGTCACTTGACTCAAGAATTAGAGATCCTTGACCGGGTGTTTGTGTAGCCCTATGGGGGAGTAGGGGGGATGCATCAGGTGGTATTAGAGCTGATATTAATATTGTTTGTAGACAACAAAAAAAAATGGAAAGGAGATAAATTGGTACCAATTGCGGTATCAAATATTTGATTTTTATTTGTAGGCATCATGAGGTGACGCAGTGGAATCATGCCACCCAGAAGGCGTAGAGAGAATGCATACATGGAAGAATAAATGAGGCGACTTAGAATGAGACTGGATGCCATGGAAACAACGCAGAGGAGAGCACCAGACATTGGAGATATTAGTGAAACTAAGAGCGAAGAGATAGAGGTTGAAGAAGATGTAACAAAGGCTGCTGTGGAAGACCTCTCATTGAAAGTTGTTTCCAGAATAGGAGCCAAAGCAAAAATAGAGGTACCATTATATGAATGAAATTTAGAAGTTGAAGAATTGTTGGATTGGGTACGAGCTATGGACAAGTACTTTGATTACGAAGATATCGAGGAAGACAAGATGGTGAAGCATGCAGTGACAAGACTGAAGGGTCATGCAACACTATGGTGGGACAAACTGCAAGCCGATTGCAGATGCAAGGGTAAGTAGAAAATTAAAAGTTGGGATAGGATGGTAGCCAAGTTGAAAGCCAAATTTATCCCAAAGGATTATCAAATCAATATGTTCAGAAGATTGCAGAACTTGAGACAAAAAATATTATTAGTGAAGGAATACACCGAGGAATATTATAGACTGAACATCAGGGCTGGACAGAAAGAAAATGAAGATGAAAAAACAACCAGGTATATCAATGGGCTGAGATATGAAATACAAGAGGAGATCAACATGATGTCTGTTATTAAAGTTGAAGATGCTTACCAAGCAGACTTGAAAACTGAAGAGAAATTGGCCAGTAAACAAACCCAATGAAACAGAGGAGGAAATTCAAGCAGAGGTAAGGGAACCAGTAGAGAGAAGTTCCAGAAACCAGAGCATGAAGCTGGCAAGCAACATAGTCACCCTGAGAAAGGTGGAAGTTATAAACAAGGACAACATGGAGGAAGAAGCTCTTTTCCTAGAGGATGAAGAAGAGCCAGAGGAGGTGAAGTTAGATGTTATGCCTATGGAAAACCAGTGCACAAGTCTTGGGAATGTCCCGAGAGAAAGAAAGAAGGAGGAGGAGAAGCACAAAAGTATGTGAAGGCATAAGCATTAGAAGGAGGAAAGAACCTCATGATGAGGAAAGTTATTCTTAAACCGGAGAAGGAGGTAGAGGAACCAGTTCATAGAACAAGTCTATTCAGAACTGCTTGCAAGACGAAAGACATAGTTTGCAAGGTGATCATAGATAGTGGGATCACTAACAATCTAGTATCCACAAAGATGGTGGAGAAATTGGAACTGAAGACAACTGCGCATCCAAACCCATACAAGGTATCATGGTTGCAAAAAGGACATCAAGTAATGTTAAGTCAACAATGCCAAGTTGAATTTAAAATAGGAGGTTATAGGGATGAAATATTATGTGATGTAATTCCTATGGATGTTTGTCATATTTTATTGGGGAGACCATGGCAGTTTGACCGAAAAGTTATTCATGATGGGAGGAAGAATACTTATACCTTAGAAAATAATGGTAGGACACACATGTTGTTGCCAATAGAAGACAAAGAGTAAAAGAGGGAAGATATTTCAAGTATACTTCTCATGAGTGGGAAGGAACTCTCTAATGAAGTCAAAAAGGAGAAAGAACTGCAGTTTTCTATAGTGAGGAAGCCAAGAGTTATCCTTACTAATACTTCTTTGGATGATTTACTTGAAGAAATCAGGAACTATTAGAAAACTTAGCTGACATAGTAGTGGATGAGTTACCACACTCATTTCCACCCATTAGGAGTATAAGCCATCATTTGACCTTATTCCAGGAGCTAGTTTTCCAAACAAAGCAACTTATAAGTTGACACCTAGAGAGAATGAGGAAGTCAAAAATCAAGTTCAGGAGTTGTTGGATAAAGGTTTAGTTAGGGAATTCCTGAGCCCATGGGAAATATCAACTTTGTTATGTCCAAAGAAGGATGGAGGATGGAGAATGTGTACAGATTCCAGAGCCATCAATAAGATCACCATTAGGTATAGATTCCCTTTGCCAAGGATGGATGATTTTATGGATTGTTTAAGTGGAGCAAGCTATTTTTCCAAGATAGACTTAAAGAGTGGATATCATCAAATAAGGATGAGAGAGGGAGATGAGTGGAAAACAACAATCAAGACAAATGAAGGATTGTTTGAATGGCTGGTCATGCCATTTGGGTTGACAAATGCACCAAGCACATTTATGAGATTAATGAATGAAATATTGAAAGACTTCATAGGAAAATTTGTCATAGCGTATCTGGATGACATACTAATCTTCAGTAAGACATAGGGAGAACACTTAAGACACCTGACATCAGTGATGGAAAAGTTGCAGCAAGAAAAATTGCTGATAAATCTGAAGAAAATATCTTTTATGAAGACATAAGTCATATACTTGGGTTTTGTGATCTCTTCGAATGAATTGAATATGGATCCAGAAAAGGTGAGAGCAATCAAAGAATGGGCATCACCAGGAAGCATATTTGAGGTAATAATTTTTCATGGATTAACAAGTTTTTATAGAAAGTTAATCAGAAATTTCAGTGATATATGTACACCCATGTTGGACACTATGAAGAAGAAACACAAGTCTTTTAATTGGACAGAGGAAGATGAAAAAAGTTTCAAGGTGTTGAAGGAGAAGATCACAGAACAACCAATTCTGGTCTTACCATATTTTAGAAAAACATTTCAAGTGAGATGTGATGCAAGTGGAGTAGTTATTGGAGTAGTCTTGAGTTAGGATAATAGGCCAGTTTCTTATTTCAGTGAGAAGCTAAATGACACCAAGAATAATTATTCCACATATGACAAAGAATTTTATGCAGTGATTCAAGATTTGAAGAAGTGGAGGCACTATCTAATTCCTAAAGAATTTGTCTTGTACAATGATAATCAAGCTTTGCAATATATTAGTAGGTAGGAAAAGTTGAATTACAGACATGCTAAATGGGTAGATTTCATGCAGAATTTTACTTTTGTTATTAAACATATTGCTGGAACTGCTAACAAAGTTGCAGATGCTTTGAGCAGGAGGAGTTTAATCGTACAAGAATTCCAAGTGGAGACCTTAGGGTTTGAACGCCTCAAGGAAATGTATCGAGAAGATACATATTTTAAGGAAGCTTATGAGGCATGAAAGAATCCTTTGTTGGGAGACAGAAGCCCATGGACAAAATATTTGATCCAAGATGGATTATTATTCAAAGGAAGCGAACTATGCATAGAAAAATTCTCAATGAGAGATAACCTGCTAAAAGAGAAACACAATGGAGGTTTAGCTAGACATTTTGGTCATGATAAGACATTTGCACAACTGAGAAATTCATATTATTGGCCAATCATGAGGGTAGAGGTGAAAAAGTTTGTGAAAAAATGCAAAATTTGTCAGTATGCAAAAGGAAGACAACAGGACACTGGTTTTTATCAGCCATTACCAATTCCATAAAGGCCGTGGGATGCACTCAATATGGA
>SNQJ01S0005571.1:0-19240 GCA_010110895.2 Picea sitchensis
ATGAACCTGTCCAAAATCACCTTGAACATAATCTAGAAAATGTTTTCTATGGGGTATGGCATGAAATGAAGCCCTTGAATCTACTACCCAAGACTCAGAAATATTATCTACAAAAGGAATCAAATAATCTTGTAACACATCACCTGTTACATTTGCTTCTTGATTTTTCTCTTGTTGTCCATCTCTTTATTTCTTTGGATCTCTACAGTATTTCTTCAGATGTCCTTTCTTCCCACAATTCCAGCACTCTATATTTCCAAGTATGGATTTGGATTTCCCCTTCCTATAATTCCCATGGTTTCCTAATCCCTTTCCTCTATCTATTTGTCTTCCCTTGTTCTCCATGTTCAATGCATTACATGATGTCAAACTTATGCTTTTCCATCACATTTCCTCGTTAAGGATAAAAACAACACCATCATAAAATTTTAAAGTGTTTGAACCAGAGACAGAGTTACTTACATCCATGACCAAGTCGTTCCATCTTTCTGGTAATGAGAAAAAGATTAGAAGATCTTTGACCTCATCATCAAAGTCCACTTTTATAGAACTTAGTTTATTAGTAACTTTATTAAATTCATTTAAATGATCTGCAACAGATCCACCTTCTGACATATTCATATTAAATAATATCTTCATTAGAAATACCTTATTGGATGTTGAGGGTTTTTCATACAGTTTATCCAATGCGTCCATCATCTCCTTCCTTGTCTTTTCTTTCAAAATATTGAAATACATCGACACTTCCAGGCTCAGTTGTATCGTTCCTAGATCCTTTCTATCAAGAATCTCTCATTCTTCATCCTTCATGGATGTTGACTTATTTTTTATTCCACCCAATGGTAGGAATAGATCCTTTTGATATAAATAATCTTCCATCTGCATCTTCCATAACTAGTAGTTTTGGTCGTTAAATTTCTTGACCCTAAACTTACCAATTGTTAGGAAAATGGGATCACGAAGCAATAAAATAAAACAAATTCGGAAATAAAACACAAAAGATATACAATACAATAAAGACACAGATATATGTGGTTCACCCAGTGTGGGCTACGTCCACCAGATAAATTTCTAGGTCCTTCCTTTATTATTATCCAACAAATGAAGGGATACAACCTACAACACACCCGTTGTAAATTCTTCTTCTTTCTCTCATAGTCTACTCTCTCAGAATACAATATTTCCAATGACACATAGTCGCAATACATTTCCCTCATAAAAGATGGTTTCCTTATAGGTAAAAAAAACCTTAACATAACTTCTATCATTAGATCTGCGACATTATAATGAACGGTCCATCTTTACTATGAAATTACAATATACATTTACAAGGCAATATTTCCTTCGGGGGCTTCGCCCCCAAATCCCCGCAAGAGGGGTAACTCCCCCGCATGGAGAAGTGTACATTCTTCTGGGGTGTAAAGTCTTCATGGGGTATAAACATGACTAAAATCAAAGACCTCTAAATCAGGAAGATAATCAAGCTCCACAACCACCATATAGATTCACCAACTTCTTCTCCCAATCCTCTGATTGCATTCACTTTTTCAACAACTCGTAAGAAGTAAGATGCAATATTCTCATCTTCCTTCACCTTCAGTTGTTCAAATTTACCTCTGTAAGTTTGAAGCTTTGTTTCCTTGACTTTTTCATTTCCTTCATAAATATTTTGAAGTTTGTCCCAAATCTCCTTTACGGGGCTACAATACATATATTTGACATATACTGAATCAACCAGACCATTCGGGAGTCCATTTTTGGCTTTTGAATTTTTTAGATTGAGTTTCCTTCCATTTTCATTTGTTTGAGGAATGGATGGTTCTTTATATCCATCTACAACTAATTTCCAAACCTCAAATCCATGTTCTTGTACATATGTTTTCATCCTTCTACTCCAGAATGCATAGTTTTGTCCATCAAACTATGGTATTCCATTTTTATACATATTGTTTCTTTCCATGATCTACCTTTCATTGGTTAAACTAATTTATGAAGCAAGTCACTATGATACCAATTGTTGGATTACTAAGAGGGGGTTGAATCAATAATATAGCTTTTTAATACTTTTAACCACAATAAATAAGTGGTTCTTATCTTTATGATAAATATACCATTATCATTCAACAAGTGCAGAGAAAATAAACCATGAACAATGAACAATCATACACATACACATTACACCAGTATTTTACGTGGAAACCCAATGTGGGAGAAAACCATGAAATGATTTTTTTAATATGTCTTTAAGAATTACATTCATTGGAAGCACCAACTTCCTTTGTTCTCCAGCTGCAACTAGAAGGAGACTCCAACCCCCTATATTTTTAGGCTACAACCTAAGGGAAGCTCCAACTCCCCAATTCTCTAGCTACAAATAGGAGGAGGCTACAACCCCCTATGTTCTCTGACTACAACCACCTATCCTTCCCCCGTCCAACCACCCTGAAATATAAGTGTCAAGTAAAATGATGAAACCACTTCCACACTATCACTATGAGATAAACCATCGTAAACCTGTACCAATATGTGCCAACAACCTGTAACTAACCTGTACCAAAATCCTGTAATCAATCCTATACCAGATGTCAGTTTGTACAAATAAATATCAATAGGTACATGACATGTATATGTTGTAGCTTGTGTATGTATGTGTCGTGTCTATACTACAGCCTGCATATGTACGCAACATGTCTATATTGCAGCTTGCATACACCTTCAGAAATCTAGGGTTTTCACCTTTTCTGAAACTTCAAGCACGTTGTTTCCTCTATCACATCAACCTACAACATGTCACTCGATCTTAACTGTAAATTTTCCCTATGCATATATCATCTTCTATATCCCTTAACCAAGTTCATGTGTGTCTCTCTATTCATGTGTCATATGTGTGTCTATAATCATGAACAAGTGTAATAACCCTCACATGTACTAGACATCAAACCCTTACTAATATGTATCCTCAAACTTCACAAACAACTTCACAATCACTTCACAACCAAAAGTCCTACACCATGTACCAAAAATACTAAAAATATCTCAAAAATTCAACCAAGAATATCTACCAATGAATAATACCAACATACCAGTGTTGTATTTCTGTAGATCTAGCTCATACCATAGGTTCCATACAACCAACAACCTCTCTACGGAATATCCTCAAACCCCATAACCATATCTCTTGTAGATAACAATATCCAACTACACATAGAAATAAGACATACCTTTTGAACCTGTAGATAGATGTTTTGTACCTGATCACTATAGACCTTCATGTGATCTTGCTTTCAGACTCTAGAGACTTGGCATCTTCATCTACTAAAGATTTCATGGATTTTTCCAACTATACGCGGCCTCTTCTTCTTCATACAACGTATGTACACGCCATTTTCTCCTTCATCCTAAGTATGTACATGCCTTACTCCATTGTAGATGTACACCTCAAAAACTAGGGTTTCTTCAGTAATTCTGCAATTTCAAAAGTTTCGTCATCAACCCTTCATGCTACCTCATACTTGTGTAACTTCAGATGTATCAATGAGTACCTAAAATAAACCTTACACAATAATATATATTCAATGTTCTCAATAGGTGGTAATAGGAGACCCTTGCTCTCTTATTTATACTCTAGAAGTAGCTTCCTCTAGGGGTTACCTTCTAACCAACTTAACCCAACTTCCTTATTTTATGGCTAACCCACTTCTAACCACTTTTCCACTTATAACAACTTTATCCACAAATAGTAAACTCTCCACTTCTAGTTGAAACTAATTTATTTTTAATTATTTTCTTATTGTAGCAACTTAACCCAAGATTAACTCCTAGTTTCACCCATATTGACTAGTCAACTTCTTCTAGGGGTTTCTAGAATAATTTGACTTCTTTGACGTTCTAGGGGCTTCTAGATGACTCAAGAGGGTTCTTCAACTTCACAAGGCCATAACTCTCTAACCGTGAGGATTTATGTGACATTCCACATATCACCAAAAATGGAATGATATGTACTATCCATCTAGGATATTCTTACCTGCAAATACATTGATATTCATACCTTTATATCTCAAACAATATTGAGTGCCTTAACCATACTATTGGGGATACCAAAATTTGCTACCAAACTTGCTTCAAGGGTTGACATCAATGACAACCAACCCAATTAATCAACAAAAGAATGGCCCTTCAACATACATTTTGAAATCTTTGGAAGGGGAGACTAAAAACATCCCCGTGAATGGTCAAATTCTAAAGAAATATTTTTCTTGACCACTTCTAGTAGTAATCATTAGTATTTTAAATATTAGAATTTTGGTTTTTATTTTTTTCTTTTCTCGTTTGTTTATCTCTTTCTATTAAATTTATGTTATTTGATTTTTTCTTTTTTTATTTTCATTTGCAAAAATTCTGAGGTTGATGCAATAATTTCAACTTTTGACCATCCACTAGAGATATATTTTAAATTCATGGACAATAAAGTGGTTTCTCTATATAGAATACATGTATCAAATTCATTTACCATTGGATAGTGATAAATTGTTTTGGTGGAACACATAATCCTTGAAAGAAATGCATCAATAATTTTGTAGTAAAGGAAAGTGCTTATTTGTTATTCTATTATAGTCCAATCCACCTCACATTAATAATTTGTTCACAATATTGATGGATACTTTGGATATATCCATGTTAAAATTTAAAAGCACGACATATTCTTACTATATCAAAACAACTCTTATATCACCCCACTTCTTAGACACCCAATTGCATAAGAAATACTATTATACAAATCTAAAACGGGTGATCATTTTATAAAATAGGAAGTAGAAAGCACTATGATTAGTGTGGGAAGTCTAAGTAAACATTTTAGGGACATAGACGCTCATTGGAAGTGCGGCGATTCTTGTATGATACTGAGGAATCTTCTTTGGGGCTATAGACGCTTGTTGGTAGTGAAGCAATGTCAAGAAAAAAACGATGAGGAACACACTTATGTAGATCTCTTCTTATATAAAAATACAAAAGAAACCTATGGTTAAAACAAATCCTATCTGGAGTTTATGGAAAATTCAAGAAAACAACCTCACTAATTTACTCTTTGAGAATGATATATAGATTATAAGTACTTGAAATATGGATTTATAACTTTAAAAAAACTTGGCATTATTGTGGTACCCATGATTTTTTTTTTAAATTCCTTCAGTCACTAAACTTATCTTTAACTTTCAAATGTGAAGTAAAGGCCTTTAGGTGGTTTACAGAGATAATTGTTTCTCTCAGTGTGTCATTCATTGTTTTACTTGCAACAACCTCCCATTTATTTTTGTTAAAAATAAAAGGATCCACATTTAAATATTTGATTTTATCATTTAATCCTACTTTGGAGTTTTTACATTGCATGTTTATTTGTTTCTATTCTAGTTTTTCCTTGATTTTTCTTATATTTTTTTGTGAATTGGAATGAATTTTGTTTTTATAATTGGTTGGGTCTTGTTCATGATTTTCACTTTGCACCTGTTAAATAATGGAAACTCTAAAATTTAGCAAACGTTTTTGCCATGAATTAGTAATTTTTCTAGATTCCTAAGTCACGATAAAACTATAGAACTCATTTTCTCTTCACTAAATAAATGACCCATATTAATTTCATGGTTTAATGGACTGTCTAATTTGGTTCATTCATTTCAAAGTTTCTTATAGCACACATTTTTTAAAATATTGGATCTCACATGTGGAATTACAAGCTCCCAGTCGATGGAATCTTGAACCCCGTTTACCCGCTAGATACTCACCACTTTCCTTATCTATATTTGTGCAATATTTACTCAATCTAACGCATCCATCTGATGTGTCAATCCTACATGTCCTCATATGTGTCAGGTGATGTGTCCTATCCTACGTGGCATCCAGATCCAACTTTTATTTTCATTGAATTTTGTTTCTCTTTGGAACTTGCAAGCCTATCGGGCTTCCCCCTTTGAGTTTTCCTCATCAAAATGTAAATTCAACAACCTTTAAAATATTATCGAATCCCATAGGCTGCAATCCTAGTGGGATTTCCTTCACGTATTTTTCTCATTAGGGTCACGAGAAAATTGTACATGTAATGTTTCTGCAGCCCACAACCCATAAGTCTTATGGGAAACACTTCATGAACTGAATCTGTTGGAATTTTAAGATATGTGATCTTCTTTCAAAACTTCTTCCCATGATAATTTCTCCCCACGATATTATCCCTCAAAAATTCTTCCCGTGATACTTTCTCCACACAAATATTCCACCCACAATCCTATCAGATTGTCTCTTCCCGCGAGAACTTTACTAGATACTTTACCATGGGGGACTTTTCCCACAATACTACCAAGTTCTCACCATGCTCGGGAAATTTATGTATTGTCTTACCTTGCATATATTACAATGGACATTTTTCCTCCCATAACACTATCAGGTTTTCACCTTCCCACAACACTCGCGGATATTTTACTGCAATCGGGATTTTTTTCATCTTATTTTACCTTTCAAATTTTACTAACCATTGTAACACCCATGTTTCCCCCAGTTTGTAAATATAACTATAAATGGACAAGAGACTATGATGGACTAAATATGTGTGAATGTTTTATTTGATGAACCTTTGTATAAAAGGGTCAACGTATGAATTTTATGTTATTAATAGAAAATGGTTATGTGTTGCACAACTATTGAAAGGGGGGGAGTTTACCAAGATAGACCATGGATGCTATGAAATATATGGTAAGGGAAACCAAGAATGTTTGAGATGACCCTCACCAAACCAATACTTACTAGATGTAATTTCTCAACAATCCTCTGAACCATAAATGATTTACCAGTCAGGTTGGTAGTTGGAAGGCCCTCCTCAAGAGTTAAAGAGGATATGGGGAAGGGTACCCATATGTAAGGATTCCAGGCATGACCCTGTGTTGGGGATTCATACCCATGAAACCTTGTTGAGGAAGGAAATAAAGGAATTAATTCAGGGGACAAAGGAAAATCTGCAAGGAAGAAGAGTAGAGAAAGAAATCTCCATAAGAGAAGAGAGCATGTTTTCAACTCTGGATTTGAGAGGAAAGAAAAGAAGAAAGCTCATTTTGGCTGAAATAACTGATGGTAAGGGTCTTTATATAAGTTGATAAACAAGTTTTACGAGTGACTGATGAAGTGCTCATGAAGACCTCCTTGCTTGGTGTAGAGAAAACTGATTGCCAAGATCCCATGGGAGGTGGAGAGTAACCTTCGTCCCTAACTGTCGTGGAGAAAGGATAAAGAATATGTCTCATAGAATCATGGTCTAGGTCAGGGGTGGCCAATGGTAAATCCATCAGGACTGGTTTTGCCTATGGTTGGGTGGAAACGGGCACCCCTTTCAGCAGTCGCTTCACATTTTCCATTTTTGATAAGTATTTTCATACTTTGTGTAATACATTGGATTCGATGATTGAATGTCTATGTTTATGTTTAATTTTTTCATTCTTTGAATAGCTATTAGAAATTATCATTTTCTTCTGTAAACTATTATATTTACATGGTCTTCGATTTACCTCAGTTTAGTTGCTAGAGAGTTATGGGATGTGAATCCACAGGAGAGTCCAAGTAGGATTAACTGAAACATCTAAGTCCTACCGACCTTTTGTGATATAGGTGGATATCGGTTGCCACCCACCTTGTCCCACTAGCTCAAAACAGTTTTCTAGCAATTTTGGCAATTTACTATTTTTAGCAGTTTTTAACTTCAGGGGCCATTTTGAGGGCCTAAATGAAGGTTTTTCGGGATTGAGCTCCTCAATGATAGTTGAAGGAATTATCGATCCCCCAAAATGAATCTCCTTGATGATACCTTTCCAACGGGCCATCACATGCCCAAAACGAAGATCGTATGCAAAAGTTACAACCCCAGGAAGTTGATGTACTAACTTACCCAAATGGGGCCCACATGACTTTTGGCGCTTCATCTCCTAGGGTAAGGTTTTTGGATGTCTAGGGTTTTTGACATTCATTCTTATTGTAAAAATTCCTTGAGAGCCTCATTGTAACCATCTTCTTGGGAATGTGAGTAGTCGTCACATCTCTTCTCAGAGATAAGCTGCCACCATTCTATCGAGTCTTTCACTCTATATTTTACAGTCTCTGTACATTTATTTCATTAATAGAAATCATGTATTACTATATATCTATGTTTATGGTTGCATATATGATATATTTTTGTTATATTATTGAATATATGTGATATCTCTGTGCATTTCTTTATTATAGCTCCGTTCTCATTTCGTGCCGAAAATAATCTGGATCAGTGGTATTAGAGCAGGTTGCTCTTGACCATTTTTTTTAGTGCATGTCCCCAATGAGGTCCAAGTATAGAAATTTGGGTATCAAGCTTGTCTCTCTTGAAGACAACCACTCTCGCACACCCAAGAAACCCTCAATGGTGGAAGAAAATAAAAATGACAGAGCAGATGATCCTATCAATCTGTTGCTTGAACAAGCTCTCACGCGATAGAGGGATGAAAAGATGGAAAACTTTTCCCACGTCCTTCAACGTCTACCGATAGCAACAGATGCATATTCATCAAGTGGCCACTTTGGAGGCACCTTGCCTTTCAAGGTACAATTTAATTTTGATATTCTTGTATTTGAAGGACAGATAGGTACAAAATCCCTAGAAAAATGGTTAACTCTGCTAGAAGGTTATTTCTCTATTCACAATTTTTCTGACAAAGAAAAGATCACCTTTGCACTCCTTAAAGCTCTCCCTCATGTCAAACATTGGTGGGAAACTTACTGAGAGAAAAGTTCCATAGAACAGTCTGGAATATATGGGGTCAAGCCCACTTGGGATTTTTTTGTGGATGCGGTAAAGGAACAATATTACCCTGTTGGCAACTATGAGGACCAGTACATGAGATGGACCACACTGTGGCAAGAGAGGGGCCACGCAGTTCTGGAGTTCACCAATACCTTCCATACCTTGCGCACCAATTTGGGTATCAAAGACTCCAAACGAAATTTGGTTATGAAATACTGTGGGGCTCTACACAGATACATCCAGACTGAAATGGATTTTCTGGACATCTCATCACTCGGTGTTGCCTATCGATATGTTGTTAAAATTGAGTAGAAATTTAAGCACCATAAAAAACGGGAGTTAAGGTTTGCAAATCTGCAACAACCAAAGTATGACAAAGATGGCCCTAACAAACAGTCTCCCAAAAACCAGTCCAAGAGATAGGAAAAGAAGGGTCACGGGAAGACAAAGAAGGACACCAGAAAATGGTGCGAGTTCCACAAAAGTCCCTAGAACAACACCGATGAATGTCTCTCAAAACAATCATTGGTGGTTGAGATCAAAGACAAAGAGCCAAACCCTAATTCAGAATCTGATTCTAAAAATAATGGTAAAGGAAAGATCATTGATGCAGACCCCACTGCTATTGTCATGAACGGAACAATTCAACCAGAAGAACCAACAGATCCCGAAGAGGGGGAGCACCTTTTTCATTCACAAATGTGGGTGAAGGGGACCCCGCTGCATTTTATTGTTGATAGAGGAAGCCAGAAGAACCTCATCTCAGCAGAGGTCATCAAACAGTTAGGATTGTCGACAACATCACACCCACAACCATACAACATTAGGTGGCTTCACCAAGGATGAGATCTCTATGTCAACCAGCAATTTTGATCATCATACAACATCCATCCCTTCAAGGATGAGGTATTATGTGATGTTTCCTCACTGGATGTCTGTGATGTTCTCTTGGGCCAACCATATATGTGGAAGCGCCATGTTTTTTATGAGTCTCTACCCTGCAGTGTCATTGTTTCTCTGGGGGGTCATATCTACAAAATACCAGAGGTATTTCCAACTACTGTTCCACCAAAAAAGTGTCACGAGGTATTATCTCATACTGCAAAATTTAGCTTCTTCACAATATGTTCAAAAGAATAACAGAAGAACACTACAACCACTACAGCCTCGCCCCAAGCACCTTCTATCCAACAGAAGCAGGTGGAAAAGGCTGTAGAAAAGCGCAAATATTCCTTCTTCACACCATCCTCTCATGTATCTTGACTTGTTTAACAGCCTCAGCCTCAACAGGTTCGTGCCAGACTTCCACAAACTGAGCAGCGCGACATCTCCAACAAGACAAGCAGCTCACCAAGATGCAGATTCAGCAAACACTTTTCCCTCTCCCCCAAGAACTCAACGCAATGGATACCATTACTTCCTAAGGAGGGAGGATTGATCCAGGTGGATATCGGTGGCCACCCACCTTGTCCGACTGGCTCAAAACAGTTTTCTGGCAATTTTGGCAATTTACTATTTTTAGCATTTTTTAACTTTCGGGGCCATTTTGAGGGCTTAAATGAAGGTTTTTCAGGATGGAGCTCCTCAATGATATCTAAAGGAATTATTGATCCCCCAAAATAGATCTCCTCTATGATACCTTTCCAACAGGCTATCACACACCCAAAACGGAGATCATATGAAAAAGTTACGACCCCGGGAAGTTGATGTACTAACTTACCCAAACGGGGCCCACATGACTTTTGGCGCTTCATCTCCTAGGGTTAGGTTTTTGGATGTCTAGGGTTTTTTGACATTCCTTCTTATTGTAAAAATTCTTTGAGAGCCTCATTGTAACCATCTTCTTGTGAATGCGAGTAGCTGTCACATCACATCTTAGAGATAAGCTGCCACCATTCTATCGAGTCTTTCACTCTGTATTTTACAGTCTCTGTACATTTATTTCATTAATATAAATCATGTATTACTGTATATATGTGTTTATGGTTTCATCTCTGATATATTTCTATTATATTATTGAATATTTGTGATATCTCTATACATTTCTTTATTATAGCCTCATTCTCATTTCGTGCCGAAAATAATCCGGATCATTTTGAGTTTACCTTAGCAGGAATGTCAAGTTCAACTCTGTGCTAGAAGGGTGTTTCCTTCAGACCTTATGTTACACATTATTTTGGTAACCCCTTGATCATCGATGATATGTGTACTTCTTACTTCTATGTTCCCTGAAACTACTGAATAAATTATACTTTCTCCCTTAGAAATTGAATCATCTTTATTTTCTTAAAAACCCTATCAAAGGATATCGTCGCACCATGCTAAATGCTTGAGGTGTGAAAATGCTTAATCGTTGCATGTTTCACCAAAATGGGTTGTGGCGTCATCGCAATTTTCTTCTTCTTAAGGTGCGACAATGCTCAAACAAGGGAAAAAGGTGAAATTCGTGAAAGTTATAGAATGGAATCTTCTAGAAGATGAGGTGGCCTCCGATCGGTTTGGATCTTACTTTCTTCTCTAATTTTGTGGGATCATCCTAATATACTCATCCATACCTATTCACCTTATAAAAGGAGAGATATCTCATGGGAAAGGATAGTTTGTCTTATGCATGAAGAACTTTTCTAAAGATTGCACTTATGATAGCTTTGCTTTAGCTTTCCAAGTCAGGTTGTGAATACTCTTCATCCAAAGCATTGGAGCAAAGGTGTGTGTGTTGAGGCAAAGGGACATTGGAAGGGACCTTGAAACATCAAGGCATAGGTTGTATTCTCCACTTTCATCAATATAATGCAACAATACATTCATTCCCTATAAAAGTGTCTTAATGTTTATTGTATAACTCCTTGATCTTATACATAGATTTCATTGGAATCTATATATTGTTTCTCTCTTTATTTGTTGGTTTATGTCTCTTAAACAAGTTCAATATCCCACAAGATTGAGGATGGGGCAAGGATGACACTAGAAAGGGTCAAACGATGTTTAAACGGTATGTCATCTATCCCTCATTGAACTAGTTTATATAACAATGAAATCTAAGGAGAAGCGTGTAATTTGATATGTTTTGTTCTAATTTCTTGTTGAAGTTAGGGAGATTAGTTTGTGTCCGCACTTACTGATTTGTCTAGTAATAAAATTGGCAACCAGACTGTGGATCATCCTCTTTTGTATTTTTCTTCCTTTTTTTCTTTTGGCTTACCTGATTTTGGTTGTTTTTCATTCTTTGATTCATTGGGGGATTCATGTCGACTCTTTGGTCTTGAAAATTCATTTTGAAATCATGTCCTCTATTCATTTTTATTTTATTTTCATTTATCGTCACACCCTGGCTATGGAAACCAATGTGATGACGTCACATTGTGTATTTCTCATTGATTGCGACGATCCTTGATCGTCGCACTGTGTCCTTTTTCTTCCTACGATGATTTCTGTAGAAAATTTTTGAGTCATAGTCAATTTTTCCTCTTTGCCCAAATTTGTCATTATTTCTTGGAATGAATTTTTGATCCCATTGAATGATTCTTCACAGCTTAGTTTTCAATTTTTAAACTAAAATTATCATTTCTCAAGTGTTAAGAGTTTTTATAAGTTTCAAACGTTTTATCTTTGACTTATTGGTTCAAGGTCATAATCTCTAGGTTTCATCCTTGGGTTCTTGTCAGTTAACTTGTTAATAATATTTTGTGAGTTTTGGTTTGTTGTTGATTTCAAAACGATTTGTGTTTCCATTAGACAAATGATTTTTCTTGTTTTGACATTTTTGGTTGGATTATTAGTTAAATTTGGAAAATTGTGTTGTGAGTGCATTGTTTCTCTTGAACAACTTTTTATTCTTGATTTAGATCTCTATTCTTACTTGAAAAGAAAATGAATTGAATCTTTTTTTTTCTCTTCGTAGTGTTTACAAGATATTTTTTGCATTCAAGTTTTGTTTTAAAAGAGAAAATTTGAAAATTCGATACATTTGATTATTTGACATCGAGATTGTTCAAATTTGATAGGATTTGTATTTTTGCAACTTGTTGTATTTGGAAAAAGAAAGCCTTCTATTTTATATAATTAGAGTTCATCGAACGAAACGATTGCATCTCATCTCTCTTTGCATATTGTTGAGTCAAGGTCAAACATTTCATCAGTTTCATCTCCGTGTCCTTTATGAGTTAAACAACAGCCATTAAAATTAATCATAATTGTAAAATTTATCTAGTAACTTTTATTTCTAGAACTCTTATACACCAACATTAGCTAGGGATAGAGCTTTGGAATATGTTGTGAGGAATAATCTCCAAAGCATCAAAACACACAATATTATCTTATGATAGGGAGAGTCAAATCCACTTGCTACATTTTGTCTTGGGAAGCCCTTCTAACACAAGGGTCAATAACGAGGTCGCATTAAGGCTAGAAAAGTTACTCACCCTTCTTTGTTGGTCCTAGTGTAGTGAATGTGCATATTATTGGGGGTCACTTGAGAAGAAAATCCTGTGGGGACCTTCTCGAGGAGATTTTGAGCTTAGATACCCTTCCCTTGTGCGTATATCGGACTGTTGACTGTTTCCCCAGGCATCATTGTCGTAATTGGTAATATTAGTAGCCTATCTCTTTAGGGTCTTTACACAAGGTGAATGTGGAGGGGCAAGTCTTCATGGTACCTGGAATCGACGTTGGTCAAAATCACTCGGACTCCTTGGAGGGTATACCCACAATTATGTGTGGGATATTTTACCAGGGTGTAATTCCATTGAGCAGGTCATCAACGTAACTTTTCCACTCACTTTACCCCAGCCCCTTCTTGTCTTTATCTCGCAACATTGGATTTCATCACCAACTAGTGATCTCGAAATAAGAAGGTTCTTTTGTGTGCTTGATATCTAGATTTTATTAGTGAAGTTTTGTTTGTTTCCTTTATTTGGCCATAGATTTTTTTCATTCTTTATTTGGTGTGGCCAACAAAGACCCTCTTTGTTCACGTAGTATGTAAGGATTACCTCTAGAAGAAACAAAAGAATACACCCCTTTGCTTCATGATTCACCGAAGGGTCCTTCCCCTGAAGGAGAAGTCAATAACGATGTATCCTCTGAGATCGGGAGTTCTACTCCATTGGTCGAATCATCACTCCCTGTAAACAGGTTTTTTGAATGTTATTCAAGACCCTTCTTTTATCCAAATAAAATCGTCAGGAGACGTTGTGGCTGAAGACTATAGTAGAATGCCTTTGGGACCTTTTGTAGAGTATGGTGTCGATGATCCACCATTTCATAGTGAATCATTTAGAACTCTGGTTCACACTTTTGAAATTTTTAATCCTATTTCAGTCTCAGTCTGATATTTTTGGAGGACTCCTTCAGGACACGATATTTTTTATAGACTAGGTATGAGTCCAAACCAACCCACATCATCCCACGTACCAGTTACTTTGACTTCTTATACAGTACCTCTAAATCATTTTACTAGCACGACAAGTAATGTTGGTACAGCTTCTGATCCGTTGTTGGTTGGTACACATATAATCCTTCCCCTCCATTTTACTAGCTCTACCACAGTCCCACAAGTTGCATCGTTGTCTACCAGAAGTCTGACAACTATTCAATATCCTATTGGAACACCTCTTTCTCTTAGATAAAATCCATCACTTCCACCTGTATATATTTCTCTTAGTAGTTATATTCCTAATCCTACCCAGGATCCATCTGGAGGACCTAGTCTGTTTATTCCACCTGGGTATAATGCTGCTAGCAGTTTCACTTCTACTTCTACTCAATTTTTACCTGGGGGGGCTAGTCTTCCTCCACTGCTTGGAGGATCTAATCATCCTAGCCCAAGTAGCTCTAATTTACTTGGAGGCATAATTCATTCAGTTACTTCCAGTTATCAACTTTCTATTGGAGGTCAACCTCAAGTTGGGGGCCACAACCTAGTTTATGGGTAGTATATGCCTGGATTACAACCCAATCTTGGAATTATCCCTTCCAAGGAAATCAACAACTTCCTGGGGGGGGAATCCTCACTTAAATTCTGTTGTACCCTCTAATCCCGGTCAACCTTATCCAAGCACTATAAATCCTACCTGGGGTCAAATTTCCCAACATTATTCTCCTTTCCAAGGTGGCATACCAAATCCACAAACAAATGTTAGCTACTTAAACCAAAACCCTCCACCACCAAACTTGATAGGACCCTCTAACTATTTACAAACTTCTTATGGTCCTACTAGTATACCTACAGGATTACCTCCTCAAAACTACCAGTTTCTTCAAGTCAATAGACAATTTTCGTTTCTAGCTACTTTGGATTTACCAAATTTATCTCGAATTTTGAACGATCCTATACTCCACTCTCCTTTTTAGTTGGTTATCCCTGCTAAAATACCTTCGGACATTCCAAAGTTTGACGGCCGACCAAGAGAGGATCCAAACAATCATGTCATGATGTTTCATCTTTGGTGTTCATCCAATTCCTTGATGGATGACTCCATACGACTACGAATTTTCCAATGCACTCTGACGGGTTCGGCTGCCAAATGGTACATCAAATTTCCTAGGAGTTTTTTTAATGATTTCAACACCTTATCCATGGCCTTCTTAACACATTACCAACTGTCGATCTGGTACGAGACAAGAACGGAAATTCTAAGTTCATTTAAGCAATCCTCTTCTACCCACATCTCTGATCATATTCATGAGTGGAGGAGGAGATAGAGATTAATTAAAGTTCCCCTTCCTGATAAATTGTTGGTTGAGTGGTTCACCAAATCACTCATCAGTCCTATAGCCCATGATGTTTCTATGGGAGTTGTCTTCACTAAATAACAGGTGAATATTCGTGCTCAATACTTGGATTTATTTTATTCTCAAATGGACACATTATATGACTTGATCCCTAACACTCCTCGCCCATCTACAACTCCCACCCCAACACTTCCAGTGGCATCTCATGTTGTTGATGGTGTGATTGGAACTTTTCATGTTGAAACTTAGTCTAAGCATGTCAATCATCCTGTTAGGACCCTATAATGTACCTTTTTGTTCACACTTTTGGCTACCATTACATCATTTTTCCACTCACTTTTAAACTTACATTATCACCTTACCCTATCTTTCCAAAGGTATATAACATCTCTTCTCTTTACTATATGTTTAATTTGTTTTGCATATAATTTTACATTACTCTCATACTTAACCATCGATCAGAAATATATAAGTGTTGAAACAGTTCACTGCAGATTATCGTTGTTGTTTGAAGGCCCGTTGCTGAAACAGTCAAGAGCATGCAAACCCCGTGGCTGAAACAGTGCATGGTCTACGATGCTGAAATAACAATTCACACAAAGAATAAGTTGTTACACTGACCACAACAGCCGCACCTTGAGCCAAAATTAACCATTGTTGTTGCTTGAGACCACATTGCTGAAACAATCAGAACGTGAATTTCATTGTTGAAACAGCCCGCGATTTGCGATGTTGAAATAGTAGACAACATCAGTAACAAGAAGATAAATAAAGAAGCTGTTACACCAGCCACAAAAGCTACACCCAACTATTGTAATAGCATTATGTTACGGGAGACCAGGATATCCTATTCCAGTATAGAGATCAGATCTGACTAAGAATAGGATTCAGATGTGCACATGTAATTTGATGATCAAATTGTATCGAGGGGATTCTCCTCTTTAAATAAGGGGAAATGATCATTAGAAAGGGAATTTTTGGCTAACAAAGGAATTACAGAGAAGAACGTGTTTACTTCTTACATTGTAACATGATACAGTTGACAGATGAACAAAATATTGTTCTGAGCATTTCTTCCTAGTTCCTTTCGTTTCTGGGGAATCTTGTGAGAAGGGAGGGCCCACCTTCTTCACAAGATTCACCCATTAGCTCAGTAGTGTGTTAGTGTTATTTTTGTTCATGCCTTGATTCAATTATGTTTTGTTGAAACTCTACTTTACTGAAATCTGTTTTGCTGAAACTTTGCTTTACTGATTGTTACATTGTTTTCATATGATTCATGCTTGGGTAACTATTAATCATTCTAGTTAGCAATCATGTTTGGTAAATTTATGAAAGCATTATAATCAGAGACAGGTGTTGAATATTCCTTCTTGGGGAATAGGGTCTTTTTCTCTGTTAAGAGATAGTTAGCCTTCAGTGTGTGTCATTCATTTCTATTAGTAATGAGTTCATGAAAGTGTGATGATCGAAAACAAGTGTTGAAGATTCCTGCTTGGGGAATAGGGTCATGTTCTCTGTTATAGAATAGTTGGTCTTTCCTTTTGAAGTATCCTGGAAGATTTCTTTCTTATGTTGTTATTTCCTAATGTAATCCAGGATTCTTCGAATAACTATTTCTTTAAACTTTGAACTTTGCAATAGGTAGGTCGCTTTTCTGTAATTCAAAGTAGAACTTCAGTTTGTTCAAGGCAAGGTGTTATTAATATATTTTTTTACTACAACTTTAGATTGATTTTGAGATTGAGCATATACAGTGTGTGATTACCTTTGAAATAAACAGACTTCCCTGGGTTGACAATTTATGTAGCACTTGATTGTTTAGTTAAATAAGCAATTACAGTGACCAACAGTTTGGCGTCGTTGTCGGGGAAGGTAATTATAGATTTCAAAATCACTTATGTTCTTTCAGATATAAATATTGCATGAGAGGATGTGGAGACCCCAAAGAAACTGACCCTATAGGTGGCAGGGGTAGAGGAAGGGGAGGAAGAAAGACTTATATTGACGAGATTATATCAAAATCTGAATCTGCTGCTCCTCAACGACCAAACTCTCGGAAACCAAAATCCCAACCTTCCTTTCAAGAAAACTTTGAAACGGGGAAAGAGGTTTGGAGTCCTAATACAGACAAGAAACCAGCAGGAAACATTGAGGACAGAGCAAGCACAGCAAGGGAGCAAACAGAAGAAAACATGGATGAGTATAATGAAGAACTGCATCATGAAGAACAGGCAGGTCCTGAAAGAGAGGTAAATGATGAAAACTCTTTTTCCACTTTAGGATTTCCTATTGGTGATCTTCCTAAAGGGGTAGCTCCCATGAAGAACATTCCACTCTCGTCATTACCTAACTTTCATGGTTTATCTTCATAAGATCCTGATGAATTCCTTTTTGAGTTTGACATATTATGCAAAAGTTATGATTACATTTCCAATGCTCAAAAATTAAAACTATTTCCAGCAACATTGAAAGGAAATGCATTAAGATGGTTCATGAGTCTTGGAGGTCATGTAATCACAACATGGGATCAGATGAAACAGAAATTTCTGCATAAATACCAGGACTATTGCCAAAAAAGAGAAAAAAGAGAGGAATTATTCAAGATGATACAGAAAGAGGATGCAAATCTGGAGGACTTTGTAGAAAGGCTACAGTATAATCTACAAAGATCCAGTCACCCTGATGTAAGTAAAGATATTCTTAAAACAATATTACTAAAAGGAGTAATGGATGACTGTCTAGATATGTTGAATATGCCTGGAAAAGGGGACATATCTAAAGAATCATATGATGAAATTGTTAACCTATGTAAAAGATGTTCAAGAGGAGCTTCAAGGAATAGATCAAATAGTAGGGATACCACATTTTCAAGAGTTCAAAAATCAGCCAGTGGGGGAGCATCAAGAGACGAAATAGGTAATTTACTTGAAGGTTTTAAAACTGAAATGTTAAGCTCTTTTGCCTCACAAATTGATACCCTGCAGATTCAAAAGAAATAAGCCGATGCAGAAGCAGCTCTGTCCATATTTTGTTCTAAATGCAGAGACATGCACCCATGAAGGGAATTCCCATTAGACAAAAAGTCAATTTGCACCATCTGTGATAAGGATCATGAAACTCAACAATGCCCTTCTTTACCAGAAATCAAGGCAGCATTACAACCAACTGAAAAAGAAGTTGAAGCTATCTATCTATTGACACAGAGAAGGCAATGGCAACCGCGGGGACAAGGTATGAATCCTAATATGTCATTTACATCTTCTAATCATTGGAATAACTATCCTTATTTTAATCAAGCGAAATACCTTCCCTATAATCAAATGCAATACCTAAATCAAATCAATTACCCACCCATGCAACAAACTAACCCTCCCTTTGTTGATCCGTCAATGTGGACTCCTTGGCCTCTACAACAAAAACCCTATCTTAACCAATGGAATCCAAATTGGAGAGGACAACAACCCCGGTTCCCAAATCAATTACCTCAATCACAATTTCTGCAACCACTCTCCTTACCATCAGGTACTCCACCAAACAATCAAATGATGAGGCCCCAACTACCTGTACAACCTAACCCTAATCCCAATAATAAAGTTGTGCAGTGCATTGATATTCATAACCAGCCTACATTTTATCTTCTCCCTGCGCAATGAAATGATATTCATTTACAATCTGGGAGAATAGTAGAACCTATCA
>SNQJ01S0005571.1:21621-58005 GCA_010110895.2 Picea sitchensis
TGGACACTGTTTTCCCCAATAGAACAGTAAGGCTCCTCACAATCGATGACTCTAAAACATCGTTACTTGTAAATGGTCATCGGCTCCGTCTGTACCAACGCCCTATTTCCAAAGAAGATTTTAAGGCCACATGTGTGGCAGACTCTCATTACCTCTTTTTAGAGGGGCCTCTTACCCCTCATTGCAATTAATTCTTTTGAATTTAATTCCTTTAGTATTAGATTAGATTTCTTTTACTAATAATCCCTGTCAAGGAATGCCATGTTACAATTGATTTTTGCAGATTCTCGATCAAAGAAAAGGCCTACCAAGAAAGGATGATCTTACTCCAAGAAGAGCCAAGCTTCATTTTGTGAAACACTACTTCCCTTTTCCCCCATTGTTGAAACACCATTGTTCAACAACTTTCTCCTTTTTCCCCATTGCTAAAACACCATTGTTCAACAACTTCTTTCCCTTTTCCCCATTGTTGAAACACCATTGTTCAACAATTTTTCGCCTTTTTCCCCATTGCCGAAACACCACTGTTCAACAATTTTTCTACTTTTCCCCCATTGCCGAAACACCACCATTCCAAAAAATTTCGCCTTTTCCCCCATTGCCGAAACACCATTGTTCCGCAATCTTCACCCTTTTTCTCCATTGTTGAAACACCATTGTTCAACAATTTTTCGCATTTTTCCCCATTGTTGAAACACCACTGTTCAGTAATTTTTTGCCCTTTTCTCTATCGCTGAAACACCACTACTCAGCAACATGTCGCCACTGCTGAAACACCACTTCCTCAGCAATATTCTGCAACATCACTCTTCAGCAAACATTTCTCTATTCTTTCCTTGTTGCTGAAACACCAACTTTTCAACATTCCCTGTCAATAAGCTCTTGTGCTCTCATACTACATTTTGTCCTTCCACTAAACAAATCCTAGATACAATTTCTCTAACAAATCAAAAGTCTCCCCCATGGCTACTACAGAACTATTATGGACAAGCACTATATTTTGTTTGAAGTACGAATCAAAGGTAAAGATGAGGTATGTAAACTTATATGTAAATACAATTAAACTATGGTTAATGAGAAGATCCCAACTCATTATTGTCACTCATGTAAAATCATTTATTTTAGCCATACTTGAAGGGGGGGGAATATCAAAATCTTATACCATCATTTCACACGAACCGACCACCGTCATTCTTTTTTTTACCATCCTTTCATTTGTTTCACCACCATTTGCATGCCTTCACCCGAAAAACTTACTCTGCTCAGAAGTGGTTACTTGACTCTCTGACGGTGCATTTTACTGAGTTGTTAGCTATGGGAGGCCCTGTTATACGATACGAACCCGCCACGATATCCCTGTTAGAACTATATCCAGAAGTCTATCAAAGTTTTCTGCAGACAGGATGGATGGGTTATTTTCAGAGGCTCTAGGGATTTGATCAACAACAGGTTCTTCAATTTGCTCGAAATCTTCAGGAAGATTATTCCATTGTTCAAGGGGTTCAGATTCCAGTTACAGAGGATGATATAGCACAGGTTTTGGGTCTCCCTATCAATGGAATTCATTGGTTCAGCCGCAAACATATCATCCTTAATGCCCAGCAGGATTTCCTCTTACCAGGGGAACAAATTGAGCCTAAAGGTCAGGGTGCCCGACTTATCTTGTTGTCGCTTCCTTGGCCGAAAGTTGCAGAGTTTGTCAAGCACTAACTTACCTGTGAAGGTCGATACCAGGTAGTCTACCAGTACAATTTTGTCCTGTTGTCTCATTTACGACATGCTAGATTGGTGAACATTCCTTATTATCTGCTTGGATGTCTTAAAAATATGTCACATTACTATAAAAAGGATAAAAATCCCTCCCTTTCCCTCACCCATCACCATCTCTCTCAACTACTTATTCAAAAGGGTTTTTCCCAACAAAACCCTCTCCTAAATAACCCACCCATAGATCCCCAAGAAGTTGTTGAATATCCTGAAAATCTTCAGGAACAACAACCACAAAACCCTCAAGACCCTCTGAATGTACCTAACAGACTGACTACAGACCCAATCAATCCAATTAACCTTCCTACCATACCAATCCCACCCCACATCTTACTAGAATCATCCACTCCTACCGTTCATATCCTTAGCGATGATTCTGAACCAGACAACTCTCCCTGACCCATCACTAAGGAAAATCCCCCACACAAACGAAATCAAATTCCTTTTTTTCCTCCCTTTTTACAAAGAAAACGAACAAGGACCTCAACAAGAGAAACCACCACTGCCATTGCCCCAAACCCCCAACCCATCCGGCTAAAACCCCGTACACCTCCAACCTCCCAAATTCCAGAATTTTTACCTATTCCACCCACGAGCACTAAAACACAAGAACCAGAGGCCCAGTGTGTTGCAACGTCATCCTTTTCAAATCAAGTAGCTGAAACAAAAGAACCAACTACTCATCAAGTAGATGAAACACAAGAACCAGCTACTCATCAAGTAGATGAAACACAAGAACCAGCTACTCATTCAGTAGCTGAAACACAAGAACCAACTACTCATCAAGTAGTTGAAACACAAGAACCAGCTACTCATTCAGTAGATGAAACACAAGAACCAGTGACTCATTTAGTAGTTGAAACACAAGAAACAGCTATAGCTCTTACACAAGAACCAGCTACAGTTGAAACACAAGAACCAGCCGTTGATATTGTTACCGAGATACAGGAATCAGATGCCCAAGGTGTTGCAACATTACTTTCTCTACATCAAGAAGTTGAAATACAAGAATCAGTTGTTGATCCTGTAGCTGCTCCAAAAGAACCAACTAGTGTGGTTGTGACTGTTACACAAGAACCAGTCACCCCTCTTAATATACCCTTGAAATATCAACAACAAGAACGAACAATGGCCTCCGTCTTATAAGAAAATGAGTTCCTAAGGTATGAACTGGAAGCCTACAAGAAAGAGCTATTTATGGTAAAGGAAGCCTACAAGAAGGAACTTAAATTGTACACCCTAGCTCACATAGCGACCATGACAGAATAAATTACAATAGAGAATCAGTGTAGAGAGTATATGTGAAGTCAATGTGGGGACATCTATTATCAAGTAGGATACAAAGTAATTCAAATTCCAATGCCAGGGGCTTCCCCTGCACCTACGACTTTCGCAGTCAAAGAATAAAACCCTGATGTTACACAAGAACTAGTAGGACCTTCCAAAATTAAAAATGAACCCTAGCCTACAACAATTGCCAAATCTGAAGCCCCTGTTTTTGTTAATAAAGTTGTACAAACATTGCCTATTGATGAATCTACCCCTCCTAGCCAGATCAATACCCACACCTTTGTTGAACAAGCCACTCAGACCCTACCTCAGCCTATCACTTGCAATGTTGAAACACAAACTCAACCATGGGATGAGCAGGAAACAATGGACAAATGGAAAAAAGAGTATGTTGTTACACAGGACAAAAACCTGCAGGAGCACATACTACTCTGGCTAAACCATATCTATTCAAACTGGGAATCTTTGGAGCAAACATGCCACGAATCCCGTGCCCATAAGAAACAGAATAAAGAGCTAAAAGGAAAATTGTTCCTGATGTTTGACTTGGCACAAAAGTTGTTGCCTGTAAGGAAACCATCCTGCAATTACTCTCTGTTCCTCATGGAACGACTTACATTTTTTCAGATTAACTCAATCAAAGAAGGCAAACCCCATGTACTATTAAATCCAGTAGATTTTGTTAGAACCTTTGAAAAAGCTTCTACTATGGATCAACACCTCCTCTATGAGGTATATCTTCATAATGAGGCCATCCCTGAGAACCGACAGCTTAACCTTAACCGTCTTGTCGGTGATATCCAGATTCGGGCACTCACCTCCTTCCTTAACAATCAGATTATATGGCAGAATGACTTCCTAGATGCCAAGCATAACGAGGATAACCGCCTTCTCTGGATACGGCCAGAACCACAAAATGTTGTCACCTTTGTTGCAGAGTATTATCAGTTTTTGAAGAAACTAGTGATGACTCAATACATTCGGAAACTACAGACAACAGTGCTTCAGGGTTGTCAATAATTCATTAAATCCACAGAGATTGCTACCCTACAAGAAAATAACATGTTTTGGCAACAATCTGTTGAGAAAAGATAGCAACACAATCCCTTTAGCCCCACTAATCTTGAGACAACAATCACCCGGGTACCTAGCTACATCAAATGTGTTCAGCAATGTGTTGAAAGATGGATAGGTTATCAGTTTCATTTTCCTATTCTTTGGATGCCAGCAAAGAAATATCAAGTTCATCATAAGTTTCCCAAGAAGACCAAAACAGCAACTTGGCAAAGGCTACAACGCATTCAAGGATTCAGAGCTCCAATAGACAACACTTTCTACAGCTACTGCTTAAGTAACTTGCATGCTCAGAGTCGGTATTTAGATTCTGATTCAGATTGAAGTTGCCTGAGGACATGCAACCTTTTAAGTTGGGGGGGATGTTAGGACCCTATAATTTACCTTTTTGTTCAAACTTTTGGCTACCATTACATCCTTTTTCCACTCACATTNACCAAAGGTTTATAACATCTCTTCTCTTTACTGTATGTTTAATTTGTTTTGCATATAATTTTACATTACTCTCATACTTAACCATCGATCAGAAATATATAAGTGTTGAAACAGTTCACTGCAGATTATCGTTGTTATTTGAAGGCCCGTTGCTGAAACAATCAAGAGCACGCAAACCCTGTGGCTGAAACAGTCTGTGGTCTACGATGTTGAAACAACAATTCACACAAAGAAGAAGTTGTTACACTGACCACAACAGCGGCACCTTGAGCCAGAATTAACCATCACTGTTTCTTGAGACCACATTGTTGAAACGGTCAGAACGCAAATTCTGTTGTTGAAACAGCATGTGATTTGCGATGCTGAAACAGTAGACAACATCAGTAACAAGAAGATAAATAAATAAGTTGTTACACCAGCCGCAATAGCTACACCCAACTATTGTAATAGCATTTTGTTACGGGAGACCAGGATATCCTATTCCAGTATAGAGATCAAATATGACTAAGAATAGGATTCAGATGTGCACATGTAATTTGATGATCAAATTGTATCGAGGGGATTCTCCTCTTTAAATAAGGGGAAATCATCATTAGAAAGGGACTTTTTGGCTAAGAAAAGAATTACAGAGAAGAACGTGTTTAGTTCTTACATTGTAACATGATACAATTGACAGATGATTAAAATATTGTTCTGAGCATTTCTTCCTAGTTCCTTTCATTTCTGGGGAATCTTGTGAGAAGGGAGGGCCCACCTTCTTCACAAGATTCACCCATTAGCTCTGTAGTGTGTTAGAGTTATTTTTGTTCATGCCTTGATTCAATTATGTTTTGTTGAAACTCTACTTTACTGAAATCTGTTTTGCTGAAACTTTGCTTTACTGATTGTTACATTGTTTTCATATGATTCATGCTTGGGTAACTGTTAATCATTCTAGTTAGCAATCATGTTTGGTGAATTTATGAAAGCGTGATAATCAGAGACAGGTGTTGAAGATTCTTGCTTGGGGAATAGGGTCATGTTCTCTATTAAGAGATAGTTAGCCTTCGGTGTGTGTCAGTCATTTCGATTAGTAATGAGTTCATGAAAGTGTGATGATCGGAAACAGGTGCTAAAGATTCTTGCTTGGGGAATAGGGTCATGTTCTCTGTTACAAAATAGTTTGTCTTTCCTTTTGAAGTATCCTAAAAGATTTCTTTCTTAGGTTGTTATTTCTTAATGTAATCCAGGATTATTTGGATAATTATTTTTTTAAACTCTGAACTCTGCAATAGGTAGGTCGCTTTTCTGTAATTCAAAGTAGAACTTCAGTTTGTTCAAGGCAAGGTGTGATTAATATATTTTTTTACTACAACTTTAGATTGCTTTTGAGATTGAGCATATACAGTGTGTGATTACCCTTGAAATAAACAGACTTCCCTGGGTTGACAATTTATGTAGCACTTGATTGTTTAGTTAAATAAACAATTACAGTGACCAACACATCCCAATCCCAAATCTACTACTACTAGTGTACAAAATGCTTCTCCTCCTGCTCCCTCTCCTGGTGAAACCTCTGAGGCAAATATGGTTCAGTCTACGACTACCAGTAAATCTCAAAATAAAAATAAAAGGAAGGATATGAATACAGAGGATAAAACTAATAATCAGCAACCAGATGAACCCAAAACTCAACCTGTTG
Source organism: Picea sitchensis (assembly GCA_010110895.2). Classification (NCBI taxonomy): domain Eukaryota; kingdom Viridiplantae; phylum Streptophyta; class Pinopsida; order Pinales; family Pinaceae; genus Picea; species Picea sitchensis. The sequence goes on from SNQJ01S0005571.1 coordinate 27,869, forward strand.
ATGATAAAGAAAAGTGAAACCTCATTATTGATGACGCAGCCCCCTCCTCACCCCGCAGGCTGGAAGGTCTGCGCCAACAAAAGGATCGTTCTTCTCTCCTTGGCCTAAATAATTCTAAACTGCTCTTCTATTTCCCTTTCAGGAAATCCACACCCACAGCAACTCCTCGCGGGATCCTCCTTTTGCACTTAGGAGATCGGACTTCGCGATATTGCGAATCTTGTGGTCGAGCACCTGCTCACTATGACCCCAAATCCCAAAACTCCAAACCTTTGATATCACCCCGACTTGTCGGATTTCATGAATTTGCGAGTTGCGGTAACATACAACTCTACCCATGAACCCCGAAATCTTGATGCTCTATTCTCTGAACTCCTGAGATGTTAGACTCTGACACGTTTCTCGGCGCTGGCCCACAACTAGCCTTCTTGCCTTTTCGAGACTTCAACTCGATTAACTTCCACGTCGACAGCATGTCACCTATCCACCTTGCTGGCTCCTATGGTCCCACACAATCCTATCAATCCTTCACGGCTTCGCGATTTCATGAACTTTGATACCAAGTTTTCGACCCTTCTACTCACAAAATCCCGATAGGCGACTTCACGAGTGATCTAACGACCCCTGGCTGACTTGGATCTATGGCTCTAGTCCTCCTGAGCTTAGAACCTTTCGAAGCACTTGTTGTAACTTCCCTACTCCTCCGTGAGATATGACGGTTCACGAGACTTCGTGAAATTCTCCACAGCGAATTCCGATTGTCCGATTCTTTCCTTTGAGAACCTGTCCTCCTACGGTCCGACGTTGCTACGTCTTCCTTCAAACTTTCAAGGTACTTGGCCTCTTTCCTTCCTTGGACTCCCTCGAAGGCCCAAATCCTTCTGAGCTTTTCCACGACTCTGAGTTTTTTTGAAAAACCCTTGCACGCACTCCTTGCGGTAGACTTTCAAACACTTCCAAGTGTTGAAATCCTTCTACTTTGTGCACACCTGCAGCAGCAGTCTCTCAATGCTTCACTCAGATTCGAAACTCTAAGACTTTACTCGGCCTGTGCACTCCTTGCACGACTCCTATGCCTAACTTCACTTCTATGGAAATGAGAACAAAAGCTATCTCTCCTAAGCTTTCAGAGACAAACCTATGAACACCTTGTCGACACACTCCTTGCAGACAATTCAACTACACTCCTTGCAGGAACTCTTTCTCAAATAGGGAAACAATTGAAACTCATTCCCTTTTCCCTTTCCTCTCAGATTTCAAAAATTCAACAAGAAATCATTCATACATAGCATAAAATCAAATGTACAACAGAAAGAGTGAAATAACCATGAGCACAACATCTAGCATACATACACAGAGAAAAAACACGACGCCATGAATTTGAATCAAAGCTTTCTCTATTAATTCAAATTTCTATACATGGGTGTTTTCACACAGCTCTCTGCTTCTCCTCTATGCTCTTCACACTCTTCATGCTAATCATACTACTGTTACAATACACAATGAGGGTGTCTATATACCATTTCCCTCTTGTGCTCTAAAACTGTCAAATCTAACATTCAACTCTATCTACTTGCATTAACTACCATAAAATTCTTTCTATCTACTAAGGACGAGAGCGAATCGCTCAAGGTCCGGTTACATTTTACAAAGGTTCTCCTTCTTAATGGCTGCATTAATATTTTAAGGCATTTTCAAAAATTGTGCTGGCGCTTTTCCAGTTGTCCGTTGTCTCTGCGCTGGCTCACTTGAGATGCTCCTGCATCATACTCCCTGGCTTGAAAATTTTCATGGGCTCCTGTCCATGAGCTCATGCACAGTCTGTCCATGCCTCTTGATCTCCGCTTCATTCTCCTAGCTGGCATCTTCAACTGGATGGCCCTTCCACTTGACCAAATACTCAAAGTATTGCTTCTGCCTGATCTTCTTGCTGACCCTTTTGTCCAGTATGCGCTCCATCTGTAGCTTATCTGAAAATGGAATCTGATTTGTCCACGGGATCACTGGCTGCTCATTTCCTATCCCTGCTTCCTCATCTTTATATGGGTACAAATCTGAGATATTGAATATCGGAGAAATTCCGATCCCATCAGGTAATTCAATCTCGTAAGCATTCACCCCAAATTTCTTCAAGACCCTACACGGTCTGATTTTCTTCATCTTCAACTTATTATATGTTCCTCTCGGGAACCTTTCCTTTCTCAAATGTTCCATAATCAAATCACCAACCTCAAATTGAAGTTGTCTCTTGTGTTGATCTGCTCTGCGCTTATATTCCTGGCTCGAACTCTGCAAACGTTCCTTCACCTGGCTGTGAAGTTCCTTCATCGCCTCTGCGAAATCTTCTGCACTAGCGCTTCTGGTTGCATTCTATTCTGAATCCCTCAACTCAGAAATTCCTCTCGGCTGCATGCCAAAGACAATCTGAAACAGACTTTTCCCTATGCTTCTGTTAATTGAGTCATTATAAGAAAACTCTGTATGTGGTAATATGTTGTCCCACTGGTTGTGGTGTTCTGTCACCATGCTTCTTAGCAAGTCTCCCAGACTTCTATTCACCACCTCTGTCTGTCCATCCGTCCGAGGATGATAAGCTGAACTAAATGACAAGTTAGTTCCCAGCTTCTTCCATAAGGTCCTCCAAAAGTGTCCTATGAACTTAGTGTCTCGATCCGAAACTATGCTTCTTGGTAAGACATCAAGTCGAATGACTTCTTTGAAAAACAGATTCACAATGTGAGTTGTGTCACTAGTTTTCTAACATGGAATGAAGTGTTCCATCTTGGAAAATCTATCCACCACCACAAAGATTGAGTCAAAACCTCTTTGTATTCTTGGCAACCCCAATATGAAATCCATGTTGATTGCATCCCACGGCCTCTCAGGTATGGGAAATGGTTGATAAAACCCTGCATTTTGTTTCCTTCCCTTCGAATGCTGGCAAATTTTGCATCTGTCCACGAATCTCTTGACATCTTCTCTCATTCCCGGCCAAAAATATGACTCATTCAACTTTGTGAACGTCTTGTCGTGACCAAATTTCCCTGCCAATCCTCCACTGTGTTTCTCCTTCAGCAAATTCTCCCTCAGGGAGCATTTTGGAATACACAGCTGATTACCTTTAAACAGTAATCCTTCCTAGATCATATATTCTACCCATTGGATTTTATCCCTGAGAATCAGATTCTCAGCTACTTCATATGCCTCCTTAAAATCTGGATCATCCTTGTACATCTCCCTGAGATCATCAAAACCCAATGTTTTGACTTTGAACTCCTACAATAGCAAACACTTCCTGCTCAAAGCATCAGCAACTTTGTTAGCAGTACCCGAAATATGTTTAATCACAAAATTGAAATTCTGCATATACTCAACCCATTTAACATGTCTCTGATTCAACTTTTCCTGTTGAGTCACAAACTGTAGTGCATTATTGTCACTGTATAAGACAAACTCTTTCGGGATCAAATAATGTCTCCATTTCTTCAATGCCTGTATAATAGCATAAAATTCCTTATCATAAGTGGAGTATTTCACTTTCACTTCATTCATCTTCTCACTGAAGTATGCTATTGCCCTGTCTTCTTGACTTAATACTTCCCCTATTGCAAATCCACTTGCATCGCATTTCACTTGAAATGTCTTTTGGAAATCAGGCAACACCAGAATTGGTTGTTCCGTGATCTTCCTCTTCAACATATTAAAACTCTTCTCATCCTCTTCTGTCTAGTGAAAATACTTGTGTCTCTTCTTCACTGTATCCATCATTGGTGTGCTAATTCCACTAAAATTCCTGATGAATTTTTGATAGAAACTAGCCAATCCGTGAAAAATTCTCACCTCAAAGGTATTCTTCGATGATGGCCAATTCTTGATTACCTCCACCTTATATGGATCCATCCTCAACTCATTTGCAGAAATAACAAATCCCAAGTAAATGATCTTTTTCTTCATGAATGAGGATTTATTCATGTTTATCAACAGCCTCTCCTGTTGTAACCTCTGCATCACTATAACCAAATGTTTCAGATGCTCTGCCACTGTTTTACTAAAAACCAGTATGTCATCCAGATATATGATAACAAATTTTCCGATGAACTCCCTCAGGACTTCATTCATCAACCTCATGAAGGTACTTGGCACGTTTGTTAAGCCAAACGGCATAAGAATCCATTCATACAACCCTTCATTGGTTTTGAATGTTATTTTCCACTCATCACCTTCTCTCATGCGGATTTGATGATAACCACTTTTCAAACCAATATTTGAAAAGAATTTTCCTCCACTCAAGAAATCCATCAGATCATCCATCCTTGGCAATGGAAATATGTACCTGATGGTTATCTTGTTGATTTACCTTGAGTCAGTACACATCCTCTAGCCTCCGTCTTTCTTCGGACTGAGTACTGTCAGTATAGCACATGGACTCAAGCTTTCCCTGACCAAACCTTTGTCCAACAAATCCTGGACTTGCCTTTTGACCTCTTCATTCTCTTGCAGCATTAGTCTGTACGTGGCTTTGTTTGGAAAACTATCTCCTGGTATGAGATCAACATGATGACTCACACTTCTGATCGGTGGCAATGAACGAGGTAGTTCGTCCACTACTATGTCAGTCAACTCTTTCAGCAGTTCCTGAACTTCTTCTAGTAAATCATCTACTCTCATGCTAGTCGAAAAAATATTTGGTTTCCTGACCACAATGAATTGTGGATCCTCCTTATTCTTAACCTCTGTAAGAAGTTCCTTCCCACTCATGAGAAGTACAGTGTTGCTGACTTCCAGTTTCACCTCCTTATCCTTAATTGGAAGCAACATGTGACTCCTTCCATTCTTCTCTAGGGTGTATGTGTTCATTCTCCCATCATGAATCACATTCCTGTCATATTTCCATGGTCTACCCAGCAATAGATGGCAAACATACATGGGAATAACATCACAGAGTATCTTATCATTATATCCTCCTATCTTAAATTCAACTAAACATTGTTTAGTGACAATTACCTGATGTCCTTTTTGTAGCCACGAAACTTTGTATGGGCTTGGATGATCAATCATCTCCAGCTCCAGCTTTTCTACCATCTCTGTAGAAACGAGATTATCTATGCTACCACTGTCCAAAATGAACTTCCATACCCTTTCCTTGGTCTTGCAAGCAGTCCGGAAAAGTCTGGTCCTTTGGACTGAACTCTCCACCTCCTTTTCTGGTGTCAAAAGAACTTTTCGCATCATTAGCGATCTTCGGCCTTCAGCATCTTCTGCCTCAACATCTCGCCTCTGTGATTTGGCGATGTGAGTCTCTCCACTCTCTTTATTTTTATCTGGACACTCATAAGACATGTGCCCATTCTTTCCACATGTGAAGCATGTTATTACTCCACCTCTTCCTCTTCCTCTACCTTTGGTACGAAGAAAGATATTATTATCAGCATACTCTCCTCTTTGCTAGGTATGTTTCCCTCACTGCGAGCTTCCACCTCTCTCAGTTTGAGTCTGAGGTTTCTTCCAGTCCTCCTTGGGTTTCTGGTTCTTATCCTGGGCAACTAATTTGCCTCTGGGCTAACTTCTGCCCTAGCCTCTTTGACCATGCTTTCGGCTCATCTTCTCTTCATCTTTTAGAGCCATCTGATAAGCATATTCCACCGTTCAGATGGTTACCATGCTCATCTCATCCTGGATGTCATCTCTCAGGCCATTCATATATCTGGAAACCTTCTCATCATCGCTTTCCCGATGATCTGCCCTGATGTTCATCTTGTAGAATTCTTCAGTGTATTCTTTCGTTGTCATCAGCTTCTATCTCAGGTTCTGCATTCTCCTGAACAGAGTAATTTGATAATCCCTGAGGATGAATTTCACCTTCATCTTTGCGATCATTCTATCCCAGCTTTTCATCTTCTGCTTTCCTTTGCAGCGTCTGTCATCTTGTAGTTCATCCCACCACAATGCTGCATGTCCCTTCAATCTTGTGACAGCATGCTTGACTTTCTTGTCCTCTTCGACATCTTCATAGTCGAAATATGTGTCCAAAGCTCTAATCCAGTCTAGAATCTCCTCTGCGTCCAAGTTTCCCTCATAAAATGGAATGTCCATTTTCTCTCTTGCACCCATCCTTGCAATATCTCTAATCAAACATTCATTTGTTGCATCTTCCACTGCAACTTCTTCTTCATGTTCAGCCTCAATTTCACTTTCGGAATCACTTAGATCCCCAGCATTGACTGTGCGTCTCTATGTTGTCTCCATGTCCTCAAGTCTAGCACGTAAATCACGCATTTCTTTTTCCATGGCTGGATCAGTCATCTGCCTACCTCTTCTTCTCAGATTTTCCCTCTCCTCAGGAGGGTCGGGTGTTTGTCTGTCCCTTCTCCTTGGCAGCATGGTGAATTCTCCTTTTCTCTACTACAGAAAGCAAAGAACCTTTCTGAGCTCTGATACCAAATGATGACATAGCCCCCTCCTCGCCCTACAGGCCGGAAGGTCTACGCCAACAACAGGATCATTCTTCTCTCCTTGGCCTGAAGAACTCTAAACTTCTCTTCTATTTCCCTTTCAGGAAATCCACACCCACAACAACTCCTCGTGGGATCCTCCTTTTTCACTTAGGAGATCGGACTTCACGATATCACGAATCCTGTGGTCGAGCGCCTGCTCACTATGACCCTAAATCCTGAAACTCCGAACCTCCGATATCACCCCGACTTGTCGGCTTTCACGAATTCACGAGTTGTGGTAACATACAACTCTACCCATGAACCCCAAAATCCCGATGTTCTAGTCTCTGAAATCCTGAGATGTCAGACTCTGACACGTTTCTTGGCACTGGCCCACAACTAGCCTTCTCTCCTTTTCGAGACTTCAACTCGATTAACTTCCACGTCGACAGCGTGTCACCTATCCACCTTGTTGGCTCCTATGGTCCCACACAATCCTATCGATCCTTCATGGCTTTGCGATTTTGTGAAATTTGATACCAAGTGTTCTACCCTTCTACTCATGAAATCCCGATAGGCGATTTCATGAGTGATCCAACAGCCCCTGGATGACTTGGATCTATGGCTCTACTCCTCCTGAGCTTAGAACCTTTTGAAGCACTCATTGTAACTTCCCTGCTCCTCCGTGAGATCTGATGGTTCACGGGACTTCGCAAAATTCTCCACAGCGAATTCTGATCGTCCGTCTCTTTCCTTTGAGAACCCGTCCTCCTACGATCTGACGTTGCTACATCTTCCTCCAAACTTTCAAGGTACTTGGCCTCTTTCCTTCCTTCGACTCCCTCAAAGGCCCAAATCCTTCTGAGATTTTCCATGACTCCGATTGTTTTTGAAAAACCCTTGCACGCACTCCTTGTGGTAGACTTTCAAACACTTCCAAGTGTTGAAATCCTTCGACTCTGTGCACACCTGCAGCAGCAGTCTCTCAATGCTTCACTCATATTCGAAACTCTGAGACTTTACTCGGCCTGCGCACTCCTTGCATGGCTCCTGTGCCTAACTGCACTTCTATGGAAATGAGAACAAAAGCTATCTCTCCTGAGCTTTCAGAGACAAACCTCTGAACACCTTGTCGACGCACTCCTTGTAGGAACTCTTACTCAGATAGAGAAACAATTGAAACTCATTCCCTTTTCCCTTTCCTCTCAGATTTCAAACATTCAACAAGAAATCATTCATACATAGCATAAAAGCAAATGTACAACAGAAAGAGTGAAATAACCATGAGCACAGCATCTAGCATACATACACAGAGAACAAACATGATGCCATGAATTTGAATCAAATCTTTCTCTATTAATTCAAATTTCTATACATGGGTGTTTTCAAACAGCTCTCTGCTTCTCCTCTATGCTCTTCACACTCTTCATGCTAATCATACTACTATTACAATACACAATGAGGGTGTCTATATCCCATTTCCCTCTTGCTCTCTAAAACTATCAAATCTAACATTCAACTCTATCTACTTGCATTAACTACCATAAATTCCTTCTATCTACTAAGGACGAGAGCGAATCGCTCAAGGTCCGGTTACATTTTACAAAGGTGCTCCTTCTTAATGGCTGCATTAATATTTTAAGGAATTTTCAAAAATTGTGCTACCGCTTTTCCAGCTGTCCGTTGTCTCTGCGCTGGCTCACTTGAGATGTTCCTACATCAATTATCCTTGTATTATCTATGGTGTGTACCATTACACGAAAGATTTTCTGAGACGTGAATAAGTGACTAAGTTCCTCCAAGGAACCGGGACTCCCCCTATTCTTGTCATTTTTTCACAACCTTTTCCTTATCAACAACAGGCCCAATTGGTTATTCATGATGAACCTTCTCCCTCTACTAGATCATATGTACTTATGTGTATTGGTGACTCTAATAAAAATGAAGTGGTGGTTGCTCCTCAAGCCAAATATTATTCTCTTTCTAAAGAGAAGGTTGATCATTAACCTCCTTCGTCATCTTTGTCTCCTCCATCATCTCCACCTCCCAATGGTCCTCTTCATCTTGAATGACCTTTTCTAGATACAATTATATGTCCCCCTCCTAAGGGCATCATTCATAAGTCGTCATTTAATCCACATGCACGTGAAACTCAAAACTACACTATTGTAGAAGATATTGCACAGGAACCTTCTTCGATGTTGGCTCTCGAAGTCATTCAAATTTTTCCTACTCAATAGAAGGAACTGTTAAAGGATATTGGTGGAATCAATCCTACCAACATGTATTCGATAATATTTGACTTAGAGGATCACATTCCAAGACTCCCTCATCAATTATCTATTCAAAAACAAGTAATTGTAGAAAACAAGAATATTTTTTGAACATTTGTTGATGAAGGCACTTCAACTTGTGTTATGTTCGTCGCATGTTGGAAACCCATTGGCTCTCCTACCCTTACTGAGTCACACAACATGTTAAAATCTTATAACGGTATAGGGTTTAAACCTTATGGTGTTCTTCCTGTGTTATTTATTTCATTAGAAAGAAAAGAGGTTATTGTTGAGGTTGAAGTGTTTGATGCACCTCTCGTTTACAACCTCTTACTTGGATGATGTTGGATTGATGTTATGCGAGCAGTTGTTTCTACTCTTTTTTGTGTGATATGTTTCCCTCACCAAGGTAAAGTCATTAAAGTAGATAAACTTTCCTTTTTTAGTTCTGATTCGTGCACTAGTAATTCTCCCTTCATAGCGAAGACACCTCCTGGTTATGAGAATGTTGGGGTGGGTTTTTTAAAATATTCCTAATTAATGGGAAATTTCCCCATCCCACCACTCGATGTTCCTCCTCCTCTTTTCACTTATATTAACATGATTTCAACCACTATTATCAAAATCCATGAGTCACATGACCCTTGGATAGCCCCTAACTTGGAATATTATCTTTGTAATGGCGACCAAATGCCTTTAAGCCTGGTAGAGTTTTCCTATCATTCTATTGAATCGACAAATCATTCTCCTCATTCTCTCTTAGATATGTCTCTTGATCCGTTTCACATGGTATTCCACACCGATGAAATGATAATGAAAATTATATCTATGGAAGACACCCCATGGGATGATGGGCATCATTGTTCTATCCTCTTCCTGGAACTCAAGACTATCCAGAGTTACCAATGGATTTTTAATCCGTCTATAGTCAATAATTTTCCCCCAGTTTTTGAACCAATACGTGATGTTTTGTATGAAGGAAACTTGGGAAATATTTCACCCACCATCCCTCTAGATATTTCGATTAAGCCTGGAATTGTGGATAATGTTCATATAGGTGCCTTATGTTCTCGTGATGAGATCTGCACTTACAATGCCCTTTTCCAAGAGTTTTGTGACGTATTTGCATGGAGTTACAAAGAGATGCCTAGAATTGATCCAGATATCGTTGTACATGACATTAAGACATACCTTGATGCTAATCTCATTCGTCAACAACTTCACCCAGTTCATCCACGAAAAATAGTTGCGATCAAACTCAAAGTTTAGAAACTTCTTAAAGTTGGTTTTGTCTACCCTCTAGCATTGATTGATTGGGTGTCCAATCTTGTTCCGGTCATGAAGAAACAAGGAACGATCTGTGTTTGTGTTTATTATAGGGATATTAACAAGGCTTGTCCTAAATATAATTATCCAACCCCTTTCGTTGACCAGATCGTTGACGATTGTGTTGGGAGTAAAATCTTCTCTCTCATGGATGGATTTTCCGACTATAATAAAATTAATATTCTGCATGTGGATCGGCATAAAACTACCTTTATTTTCCCTTGGGGGACCTTCACGTACCGTAAACACCCTTTAGGTCTCAATAATGTTGGTGTGACTTTTCAACACGCTATGTCTTATGCCTTTCATGATATTAAGCACATTGTCCAACCTTATCTTGATGATTTACCAGTGCATTCCATGCGTTGTCAAGATCGTCCAACACACTTACGAGCTATTTTCCTCTGATGTCGACATTACCACATCCAATTGAATCCACATAAAAAAAAAATTGTGTGGAGTCTGGATGACTTCTAGGCTTTATTGTTTCCACTCACAGGATTCGAGTGGGTCCTTTGAAGGTTGAGGCTATTATCAACCTTCCTCCTCCTTCTACTTTACACCAACTCCAAAGTTTGCAAGGGAAGGAAAACTTTCTACGACGATTCATTCCCAATTACGCCAAACTAACAAAAAGTTTCACTCGACTTCTTAATAAGGGTCAGGATTTTGTGTGGGACGATACTTCCAACAAATCATTCGATGCTTTGAAACTTGCCTTAACCTGCACACCATTATTATTTTCCCTCGATTATAGTCGAGATTATTTCTTATATTTGGTTGGTTCGGATCATACCATTGTCATGTTTCTGTTCCAAGAGGATGATTTGCATGACAAACATGTCATTTACTATTTAATTCAGAGTCTTACAACCTCTGAAATAAAATGTATGCATGTGGAGAAATTGGTTTTGGAAGCTGTTCTAGTTGTCCAAAGTTTTTGTCACTATATCTTATTGTGAAAAACCACGATTACTTTTGATTGCAACCCTATGTAACATATTCTTACATGACAATTTTTGGAGAGAAAATACTCCAAATGGATAGTGATTCTCCAAGAGTTTGATTTGGAATTCGAGAAATCCAAGTCAAAGAAATATTTGGTCTTTGCTGGGTTGATTTGTGACCTTCCCTCCACTGATACAGAAAATGTGGCAAAAGATTATTTTCCTAATGAATCTCTTTTTCTAATTAGTTTTGATGATGTATGGTATGGAGACATCATCATTTATCTCAAAACCCAAACTTTCTGGCCCGATATTTCTCATGTAGATCTTTGTTGTATTAGGTATCAAGCCCGTCAATACATTATCCTTGGTGATACCCTTTACCGTCATGGTATTTATTTTGTATTCGACGATGTCTAACCTATGATGAAGCTGAGAAAGATTTAAATGACTGTCATTCTAGAGCATGTGGTGGTCATATGTCTGGGTATGCCACTACCCAAAAGATCCTTTGAGTTGGTTATTTATGGCCTTCGCTTTTTAAGGATTGCATTATTGCAGTTCAAAAATGCCATGCTTGTCAAATGTATAATAATAAGATTCGATCGCATCCTTCTCCTCTTTATCATGTATCTTATGTTGGCCCATTTTCTAGATGGGGAATTGATTTTATGACATGTAAACCTCACTCGTCTGGGGGCCATGGATACATTATTGTAGCTAAGGATTATTTCACTAAGTGGGACGAGGCAATGCCTACATTTGATAATACCAAGAAACCTGCAACATTGTTCATATTCAATCATACTATTACTAGGTTTGGTGTCCCTCAAGCCATCGTCACCAACCATGGCACCCATTTTCACAATTTTATGATGTTTGAACTTACCGATAAGTTGGATTTACGACATGAAAACTCAACCCCTTATTATCCACAATCCAATCGCCAAGTTGAAGAAATCAACAAAGTCTTGACCACTATGCTTCGACAGATGGTAGGGATTCACAAGTCAAGTTGGCATAAAATTATTTTTTCATCATTGTGGGCCTATCGGATGTCAGTCAAATCTGCTACAGGGTTCACACCTTTCTAATTAGTATATGGTATTGAAGCCATTTTGTCGATTTAATGTGAAATTTAGTCTTTGAAGTTAGTCATTGAACTCCTCCCCAACACTATGATCGAAGAAGAACATATGTTGTGTTTAATTAAATTAGCTGAGACCCATTGTAATGTATTGTTATTCATAGAAACTCATAAGAAACATGTCAAAGCTCAATATGACAAACATGTCAAACCTCATGTTTTTTCTGAAGGTTATTTGGTCCTCCTTTATGAGTAAGATCATGACTTGTTGGAGGTAGGAAAATTTGATCCCATGTGGCATGGCACTTATATTATTAAGTGAGTATTAGAGAAAGGGGATTACGAGTTGGTATATTACGATGGAATCCCTTTGGGTGAACCTAGAAATGGGATTTACCTAAAGAAGTACTATGCTTGAGATGTTTTGCACGAGTGCTTTGTATTTTATTGTATTATACTCTGGTGTGTTTTTTGTCATTTCTTTTCTTCCTTCAGGATGCTTACCTTTCCCCATGCTTGGTTTCCATGTGTCAGTATTCTCGCTACCTTACATTGGCTTTGTTGATGGTGCTAGTTGCAGTACTCAAAATTTAGCATCTGTTGCATGGGAAATCTATACCCCTACGGACGAGTTGATTAATATGCATGGTATTTTCCTGGGTCGTGCAACTAACGATATTGCAAAATATACTATGGTTATTGAGTTATTAACTGACGCCATTTTACTTGGCATCTGCCACTTAGTTGTATGACTCGATTCTCAACTTGTAGTGCTGCAATTGAGCAACTTTTATTCCATATGAAGTCCTACATTGTTACGGGTATACTTGAGAATTCACCTCTTGGAAAGAAATTTTGATTACATTGAATATCAACACATTCCTAGATATATAAACACATTAACATATGCATTAGACAATTATGTTTTAGATAGACATTTGCGTCATTTGTAAATCCAAACACGCACATATAAAGATAATTAAGTCGGTAGAAGTTTTGTATTATAACGCCAAAATTTACAAAAAGTGTATGTCATGAGACCAAAATGGTGAAGCACATGGCTTCATATACATATGCATCAAGGATGTTTCTCATGATAAAAAATGATTGTATGTGCTACACGACAGATAATTCAACCAATGGATGATGACACGCCAATAGCATGGCATTGGTAGCATCGAGGTAACTCATCCATAGTGATGTCAAGGATGTTCATGGTGAATCCCTCGATGTTGTGTTTGATCTCCTCGAGATACTTAGTTTCTACCCCTTGACCTCCCACTACACCTATCTCTCCATGTCTCTTGATCGATGATGATCCCAAAGGCCTGTAAGGTGCCACATCTACATTGTTGAGATTTTTTTATTAGTCTCGGAAACATAACATTTAAAAAATTTATAATTAAAATACCAAAAAAGGCATATAATGAAAAATTTTGTTTTACCTATATCTCCCCACTGAGAACCCTCGGGTAATTCCAAGTCAGGATCTCCACGGAAGTCAGTCTCTACATATGCATAGTCCTCAATCATAACATGTTGATCCCTCAGCAACTGGAAGAAATCAAGGCCATATGTAACAATTGGCATGCCACCATGGCGTGCCATCAAGTCTACCCATCTCCTCATTCAAGGATCCTGTGGAGTAGGTATTCCCCATTCCACATGTTGTAGGCACAAAATGAGGATTATCTCTAGAAAAAATGATACCAAAATCGATCCATATCCAAACTACTTCATCCGACCACCCCTACACTTTGTTAATCGTTTCTTCATATTTTTTAGAAGCCCTTTGCACCAGTTGAAAACATGGGGCTCCATACACTCGATAGCATACTAAAAATGGATTTGTAAGGCCATGTGTGGAGTTTCACTCCCTACCATATGAGTAATATTATAGATAATGTTCCTCAAAGGCAAGTCTTTAACATCCTTTATGGCAAATTTTCCACTATGTTTCTTTGTACCAACTACGCAGTGATGTGATACATAATAATCCATGGGTTCACCACCTCCTTTGCTTCCCGATAGTGACACTCGAGAGACACGACAAGATAACCCACTCAAAAAATAGATTTCATTGAACTCTAGAGTGAGATTATGTACCCCGACATGAAATTCTTGCTCATTAATGTCCTACATACGGATTAACTATTCCAATAGCATCAATTGGGCCCTCATGCCCTGCACTATGAAAAACTTTAGCAATTTGCACTCCCGGGGTACCATGACAATGCCCAGATCATTATTGGAAATGTACTCTTCCTCTTCATGCTCTCTTTCCCTCCATTCAAGCATGACCAATGGAAAATATTCCAAACAATAATGAAAGATGAATTAGTTCATCAAAAATTCAAAATTAGGATTTTTGATAGCTCTCTCTCTCTCTTTTTATTTTTTGACTTACGATCGTCGTAGGGATCAAATTTCCCACAGTGCGACGTCATCGCACCCCAAATTTAGAGCCCCTGTGATGATATAGGCTTGTCACAGTTCACGATAGGGAGGGCCTGCGACAATCCGGAGGCGCAATCTCTCTTGGAAAATTGCCCATAAATTCAAAAATTAACCATTAAAATTGAAAAAAAAATCTATAAAAAGAGAGAAGGGAGGAAGAGCACCTACCTCATGGAAATAGCTCGAGAAATCATCCACAGAGAGCTCCAGAAGCATCACTTGAAGATCGGAGGAAAATGAGGGTTTTTGGCACTAGTTTGGTGAAAATACAAGTGAAATGGTAAAATGAGTTTGTTTTGACCTATTTGACCAAGTTTTACCATTTTAAATTGAAACTAAATTATTTTTTAATATTTTTTGCCTGTGCTAAAAACCTAATGAATTTTTCAGAGTGTAAATACTGTAGGATAGAATTCTGATGACTGGAATTTTGATATCGATCACCCATTTTTTGGTTATTTTTTCATACAATGTACATATGATTTTAAGTTTTTTCAGTAAAAAACGTTGAGCATGGTCTTTATTCCTTCTCATGCTCATAAAAATATGACAATGTAATCGAGTAGAATTTTATCACTTTTTCATATTCGTAATGGAAAAAAGAAAAAAGGAACCCCTTGGAGTCCTCTTTAAGCTCTTTTAAAACTCCCTAAACATGTAAAGATAGTCGAGAAGCCTTGTTCTTTTCACGCTCGTAAAAGTATTTGAAAAAGCATCCGATGAGCGGTAAATTATCTCTTTTTCAGTCTCGTCAGACTAGTTTACAAAAAAGGATATTTTGGATTTTTCTTTAAGTATTTTTTAGATTCTCTAAACATGAAAAACCCCTGATTTTTCTTTCTTTGGACTCATAAAACAAACATGGAAAGTCCCATATGGGACCGAACCACTCCTTCCTAGTGTTCGTTAAAAGTACTCTGAGGGACTCGTCTGAAGGATGAGATTATATTTCAAGCATACTTTATCCTCCTCAAGCTTGTGTAAAAATAAAGAGGTACTCGACAGAAATGGTGGGGGGAAATTGGGAAAGGAATTTATATTTATATCGTTGTTAGTGGAAATAAGTCTCTCTTGAACATGACACCCCTATTCATTATTGTATCTAGTTTGGGAAATCCATTTGTCTCTCATTTGACCATCGACAACTCTGTATATTCGGTCCTCCTTGAGTCAATGTTTCCAAGATAATTGCCATGCCATTCATATGTTCAAGAGAAGTTCAAACTATACAAGCCTTCTATTGAGTCGGCCATCTACATCCTCAAACTTTACCATGTCGGCCTTCCCTGAGTCAGTTCTGAATCACTTTATACTATTATCTACTTCAAATCTATTACATATTTCATGTCATTGATGGGGGATACATTAAGGCCCTCCAGTGACGAGTATTTTCCTGACGACTTCAACACATTATCTGGGAATTAGAATTAGAAATCATTTATTACCTTGGAACCTGCATGCCTCAATGGCAGGTTTCCTCATTTTCGACAGTGGGTTCACATCATTGGCCCCTGATTAGGAAATTCCATTAAGTTTTCGACTTCATCTCATTAATTTGCATTCAATGGATTGTACTAGAGTACCTTGGGGATCATGACACCAATGGTGATTTCCCTCGCACTTATTAATGATATTCATCAATGACCGATAATCAAGTGGTTTATACCATGTTCTACTTCGACACATGTAATCACATGGATAGATTCGTACTTCGAGACGATTGAGATGAAGACCCTGGATATCGCCATATCGGTCCAGGTTGCGATGGAGTATTCATAAGTCTGTATTGACACATATATCCACCATGTATTTCTTGTGGCTATGTCAAAATTTGAGTCATTGTAACATAGATCCACAGTGTACTTCTCGTGGTTGTTTTGAATCATGATGACATGGATCCATAGTGTATAATTGGGGGCCATGACTCACTTGACATTTATTCTTAGGGTCACTTGTAGTTTGAGTATGGGAATGCCTACCTCAGTCATTGGTATGTTATTTTTATGCATATGCTTGTTGTTGACAGGTCTCCAACCGATGCACTCTTTGTTCCCAACACACACATTCTACAAAGTATTTTATATATCACATGTTCCAAATTCATACTTTGGGGGGCATTATATTACACATTATTTTGGTCACCCCTTGATCACCGAAGATATGTGTACTACTTACTTCTCTATTCCATGAAACTAGTAAAGAAATGAGACTTTCTCCTTGAGAAATTGAATCATCTTTATTTTCTTAAAAACCCTGTCAAAGGAGATCGTCGCACCCTGATAAATGATTGGGGTGTGACGATGCTTAATCATTGCATGCTGCGCAAAAATGGGTTGTAGTGTCATCACAGGATACTTGTTCTTAGGGTATGACGATGCTCAAACAAGGGAAAAAGGTGAAATTCTCGAAAGTTCTAGAATGGAATCTTCTAGAAGATGAGGTGGTCTCCAATCGGTTTGGATCTTACTCGCTTATCTGATTTAGTGGGATCATCCTAATATCCTCATCCATCCCTTTGCACCTTATAATAGGAGGGATCTCTCATGGGAAAGGCTAGGTTGGCTTATGCATGAATAATTATGCTAACGATTGCACTTGTGATAGCTTTGCTTTAGCTTTCCAAGTCAAGTTGTGAATACCCTTCATCAAAAGCATTGGAGCAAAGGTGTGTGTGTTGAGGCAAAGAGCCATTGGAAGGGACCTTGCAACATCAATGTGTAGGTTGTATTCTCCACTTTCATCAATATGATGCAATAATAGATTCCTTCCCTATAAAAGTGTCTTCATTTTTATTGTATAACTCCTTGATCTTATACATAGATTTCATTGGAATATATATGTCGTTGCTCTCTTTCTTTGTTGGTTTGTGTCTCTTAAACATGTTCAATATCCCACAAGTCTGAGGATGGATCAAGGATGACACTAGAAAGGATCAAATGACATTTAAATGGTATGTCATTGATCCCTCATTGAACTAGTTTATATCACAATGAAATCTAAGGAGAATCTTGTATTCTGCTCTATTTTGTTCTAATTTCTTGTTGAAGTTAGGGAGATCAATTTGTGTCCAAACTTACTGATTTGTCTAGTAACACCTTCCACCCATGTGACTAAGGTCTCATACCCATGGCCTTAATCAAGTCTCGAATAAGAGTTGAGTGTAGCCTGGAACCTCAATATGATCTCATATGACATAGGGTTGGAAACCCCTTGCTATGACCGAAAGGAGTGAAGATACTTTGGATTCGGGACTTCGGGACTTTGGGACATATGACTCCACAACTCTAGAAAATAGTTGAAGGCTGAAGTCGCAAATTGATGAGGGTTGTGGATCTAGGAATCCAATGGAGATCTCTCTCAAACGTTAGATAGGACTTAGGAAGGGGTAGTGTTAAGTACTTAGACGAAGTCCCACTTCAAGAGAATAGGGGTGGTCTAGTGCCAAAAATCATGAATGTTAGATTCACAAAGTTAATCTAGACCATTGAGAATAAATGGAAGCATGTCCACAGATCAACGACTATCCAAAAGTTCGGGTATTCAGCGGTATCAATGTGAATTCATAGGGATGCGTGAGTTTCCAAGAAGCTCTGTAGGATAGAGTAAATCTTGGTCATGAATTCTAGGTGAACGGGACGATATATCAAGCATGGTTCAAAGATTCGGAGCTCCAGAGAGGAAGCTGTAAGATACACATAAAACTCCCAAATGCCGAACTTCCGAATTGACATGGACCGTCGATCCATGGATCCTTTGGGATCCCTCTCAACCTTCGATATAAGGAATCTATTGAGAAACCCTATTAACTTCCCAACCAATCGGGAACGTGTCATGGAGCGACATGTGGCCCCCTCTTGTCCCCTGTCAAATGTTGTTCATTGGACTAGAGATGTTGGATGAGAGGCTACATGGCTTGATATCCTATAGGCCGGAGACTTGGTACTTCAGAGGAACTTGACCAAGTGTCTTCAAGGTCAAAAAACTCCTGAAGTCACGAACGGTGAAGTGAATCTCAACCATTGACAGGTAGAGGACACATGGCGCTAGATTCAAGAGTTCGAAGACTTGGATCTTTGGGGGATTCACAATTTGAGGAGTTGGTAATATTTGAATCTCGGAGTTTCCAAGTAATGAGAGCCATGGATCTATATATCTACATCCAATAGGCTACCAAAATCAAAGATGTGGCCAGGAGCATGCCACAAATTTATGCAGCCTTGGATAATAGCCAAGTTGACCACCAAGCTTCAATGGTGGATATGGAAGGTACGATTTCCAACCATCATTTTTTCATTTTAATTGAACCTGGTTCTAATTTGAGTTATGTTTCCCCTCAAACTATTGAGAAATGTAAATTGCAACAAGTTAAACATGTTAAATCATGGTGGGTAAAACTAGCCACTGGAACCAAAAGAAAAGTAACAGAGGTCATACCAACATGTCAATTCGTTATAAGTGGGTTTCCCACCCAAGAGAACCTAAACATACTTTCTTTAGGATCTTATGACTTGTTGATTGGCATGGACTGGTTTCCTTCCCACAAAACCAAGTAGGACTATTACATTAAAACTTTGGAGTGTGAAAATGAAGAAGGAAGAAGGGAAACCCTACAAAGGATCAAATCTTGTCTCAGTGAGACAAATATCATCCCTCCAAGTGAAGAAGTATTGCATAAAGGAATTCCCCTTGTATGCAATACAAGTACTAAACTCTATTGAGAATGACAAACCCAGCCTAGAGGACCATCCCATATTAAGACAATATAAAGATGTATTCCCAGAAGAAGTGTCAGGTCTACCTCCAAGAAGGGATATTGACTTTTCAATAGAACTTATACCAAGAGCGGTACCAATGTCTAGAACAACCTGTAGAATGAGTACACCAGAGCTAGTTGATCTCAAACTACAGCTGAAGGAGATGTGCGAAAAATACTACTTTTGACCGAGTGTGTCTCCATGGGGATCACCATCCTTGTTTGTGAAAAATAAAGATGGCACACTCAGACTATGCATAGATTATATACAACTCAATAATATGACCATAAAGAATAAGTATCCCTTGTCAAGTATTGATGACTTGTTTGACCAATTACAGGGTGATACAATATTTTCCAAGATTGACTTGAGTTCTAGATACGATCAGGTCTAAATTAAATATGAATACATCCACAAGAAAACCTTTAGGACAAGATATGGTCATTATGAATTTGTGGTGGTGCCATTTTGGATTACCAATGCACCAACCATCTTTATGTTCTTAATGAATAATGTATTCATAAATTTCTTAGATAGGTTTGTGTTGGTTTTCATTGATGATATCTTAATCTATTCCAATAATAGAGAAGAACATGAAGAACATCTCAATATAGTACTCCAAGTACTAAGAGAACATCAACTCTATGCTAAGCTTAGTAAGTGTGACTTTTTCTAGAAACAAGTCCATTACTTAGGCCATGTTATTTCTAAGGAAGGAGTGGTAGTTGATCCTGACAATATTAAATCCATAATGGATTGGCCTACCCCAAAGGATGTATCTGATATCATATCCTTTATGGGCCTAGAAGGATGTTATATAAGATTCATAAATGGATTCTCCAAGATTGGTTGCCTAATCACCTCCCTTCAGAAAAAGGGGGCTAAATTCATTTGGACATCAAAATGTGAAGAAATATTCCAAGAGATGAAATACCTTCTAACCAATGCGCTTGTACTGAATATTGTAGACATAAACAAGGACTTCCTTGTGTGTACATATTCCTGCAAGGAAGGGCTCGGAGGATTCCTTATGAAAGAAGGACATGTGATTTCCTACGAATCCATAAAATTGAATGAGCATGAAGTCAATTATGTGACCCAGGACATGGAATTGGCTGCCATAGTGCATGCTTTAAAAATGTGGAGGCATTACCTCTTAGGTAGAATATTTGTACTTATGACAGACCATATTGGATTGAGGTATTTGTTTGACCAACCAAAACTCAATGTGAGACAAGCTAGGTGGATGGCTCTCCTTAGTGAGTTTTATTTTGAAATAAAAAATATCAAAGGAAAAGAGAATAGGGTGGATGATGCCCCTAGTAGAAGTATGAAAGTAGTTCATTTGGAAGCTATACGTGCCAGCGAATGAGACATCAAAGATAGAGTCAAAATTGCACAAGAAACAGATCCATTTTTCAAGACCGTAACATCATACCTAAATAAAGAGCCCACGGGGCTGAAGTACGAAGGATATCAAATGATTAATGATGGCTTGCTAACTTACAAGGGATGATTGTATATTCTGAATTGTCATGAATTGAAGAGGTTCATAATGGATGAAATACAAAAAATACCATATATTGGTCATCATGGTTATCAGAAAATGATCACGGCCACTAGGAAACTATTTTATTGGCCTGGATTGAAAAAGGACATAGTTGATTACTTAGCTAAGTGTCTAGAATGTTAGCAAGTCAAGGCAGAGCACCAAAACCTAGTAGGGTTTCTTCATCCCCTACCAATTCCCGAATGGAAATGGGAATCCATATCCATGGATTTCATCACAGGATTACCAAGATCAACCAAACAAAGTGACGCCATCATGGTAGTTGTGGAAAAAATGAGCTAGGTTGCTCACTTCATACCCGTAAAGTCAACTTTCAAGGCAATATATATTTCCAGCATTTTCATGAAAGAGATATTTAGACTACATGGCATGCCTAAGGAAATTATATCCGAAAGAGATACAAAATTTACTTCAAACTTTTGGAAATCTCTGTTTGTTGTTTTTGAAACAAAATTGCTCTTTAGTACAACCTATCACCCTCAAACCGATGGGAAAATAGAGAGGGTAAACCAAGTGTTAGAAGACATGTTTCGGATGCATGTAATGCATCAACCCAAGAAGTGGGAGGACTACCTACCGCTGGTAGAATTTTCCTACAATAATGGCTATCAAGAGTCATTAAAAATGAGCCCTTTTGAAGCCCTCCATGGAAGAAAATGTAACATTCCAATCAGTTGGAACAACCCAGTAGACATAGTTACAATCATGCCAGATATGCTAAAGGAAATGGAACAACAAGTAACTCAGATCAGACAAAATATAAAGATAGCCCTAGATAGACAAAAGAGTTATGCAGACATGAAAAGGAGTCCTAGAGAGTTCAAAGCAGTGGATCATGTTTATCTCTGATTTAGAACCAAGAAAATATCTTTGAGGATGGGAGCTTGTGCCAAGATGGCACCTCAATATTGTGGACCCTTTGAAGTTTTGGATAGAGTGGGACTAGTATCCTATCGGCTAGCACTTCCTCCCATAGTGAAGGCACATAATGTTTTCCATGTTTCTTTATTAAAGAAATATGTACATGATTCTAATCATATTATTGATTGGTCTATGATTCAGGTGGAACCTGAGGGAGAATTCCTACCAGAACCTCAATGCATAATAGACAGGAAGGACACCCCACTCAAGAACAGAACCATTGCACAAGTCAAGGTGCAGTGGAAACACTATGGCATAGATGAGGCTACATGGGAAATGGAGGATGCCATGAAACAAGCATATCCATTTTTTTTTACTTATGTACATACAAAGCAAGTTGGAAAATAGAACATTGAGGACGATGTTCCTTTAATGGAGAGGGGATTGTAAAACCCATGTTTCCCCCAGTTTGTAAATATAACTATAACTAGCCAAGAGACTATGGTGGACTAAATATGTGTGACTAATTGATTTGATGAACCTTTGTATAAAAGGGTCAATGTATGAATTTTATGTTATTAATAGAAAATTGTTATGTGTTGCACAACTACTGAAAGGGAGGGAGTTTTCCAAGATAGACCATGGATTCTATGAGCGAGATGGTTAGGGAAGCCAAGAATGGTTGAGATGACCCTCACCAAACTAGGTATTACTGGATGTAATTTCTCAATAGTCCTCTAACCCAAAAATGAATTACCAGTCAGGTTGGTAGTTGGAAGGCCTTCCTCAAGAGTTAAAGAGGAGATGGGGAAGGGTACCCATATGTAAGGCTTTTAGGCCAGACCACGAGTTGGGGATTCAGACCCACACAACCTTGCTGAGGAAGGAAATAAAGGAAGTAATTTGGGGGACAGAGACAGAACTGCAAGGAAGCAGAGTAGAGAAAACAATCTCCAGAAGAGAAGAGAGCATGTTTTCAAATCTAGAGTTGAGAGGAAAGCGAAGAAGCAAGCTCATTTTGGATGAAAGAAGAAATGGGTAGGGTCTCTCTACAAGTTGATAAACAAAGCTGATGAGTGACTAAGGAAGTGCTCATGCATACCTCCTTTCTTGGTGTAGAGAAAATCAGTTTCCAAGATCCTGTGGGAGGAGGAGAGTAACCTTTGTCCCTGACTATCATGGAGCAAGGAGAAAGAATCTCTCTCAGATTATCATGGTCTATCTTGGGGGTGGCCAGCGATAAATCCGTTAGAAGTGGTTGTGCCTATGGTTGGGTGGAAACGGGCACCCCTTTCAGCATTCGCTTCACATTTTCCAGTTCTGATAAGTATTTTCATACTCTGTGTAATACATTGGATGTGATGATTGAATGTCTGTGTTTATGGTTAATTTTTGCAGTGTTTGAACAACTATTAGAAATTCTCATTTTCTTCTGTAAACTACTATATTCACATGGTCTTCGGTTTACCTCAATTTAGCTACTAGAGGGTTATGGGATGTGAATCCGTAGGAGAGTCAAGGTAGGATTAACTGAAACGTCTAAGTCCTACCGACCTTTTGAGTTTACCTTAGCGGGAATGTCAGGTTCAACTCTGTAGAAGAAGGGTGTTTCCTTCATACCTTTTACCCATGTGACTAAGGGCTCATACCCATGGACTTGATCAAGTCTCGACTAAGAGATGAGTGTATCCCAGAACCTCAATATGATCCCATATGACCCTGGGTTGGAAAACCCTCGCTAAGCTTGAAAGGATTGAAGCTACTTTGGCTTCGGGACTTCGGGACTTATGACTCTAGAAATCTCGAAAACAATAGAAGGCTGGAGTCATGAATTGATGAGGGTCATGGATCTAGGAATCCAGTGGATATCTCTTTCAACCATTAGATCAGACTTAGGAAGGGGTAGTGTTAAGTACTTCGGTGAAGTCACACTTCGAGAGAATAGGGGTGGTCTAGCACCGAAACTCCCAAATTTTAAAGTCACAAAGTTAATATGGACCATTGAGAATAGAGGGATGCATGTCCACAGATCAAAAACCATCTAAAATTTTGGGTATTCGACAGTATCAATGTGAATTCATAGGGGCGTGCGAGTTTCCCCAGAGCTTTGCAGGTCGAAGCAAATACTGGTCGTGAATGCTAGGTTAAAATGGCGATATATTGGGCGTGGTTCGAATATTCAGAGCTCTAGAGAGGAAGTTGGAAGATAGACATCAAACTCTCGAATGTCGAACTTCCGAATTGATGTGGACCTTCGATCCTAGGATCCTTAGAGATCCCTCTCAATCGTCGATCTAAGGAATCTGTTGAGAAACCCTATTAACTTCCCAACCAACTGGGAACGTGTCATGGAGCGACACGTGGCCCCCTCTTGTCCCCTGTCAAATGTTGTCTGTTGGAATAGATCCCTTGGATGAGAGGCTACGTGGCAGGAGATCCTATAGTCCAGATACTTGGTACTCCAGAGGAACTTGGCCAAGAGTCTTCAAGGTGAGAAAACTCCCACAGTCGCGAACGCCGAAGCGAATCTCAATCGTTGATAGGTAGAGGACATCTGGCGCTAGATTTGAGAGTCCAGAGACTTGGCTCTTCAGGGGATTCACGATGTGAGGAGTTGGTAAGCTCTAAAGCCCGGAGTTGTGAAGTAACAGGAGCCATGGATCTATGGATCTACGTGTATAGACGTCGACCATGAGATTTTAAAGAAGTTAGAAGGTCGTATGTCTGGGGATGACGTGGCTCACTGACATCATCTAGGGTGACGTGGACCCGCAACTAAGGTTTCATGTGTCATCGGGATATGGATGATTCAAAGATGCCTTATTCCTATTATATCATGACACATGTCACCCTCTAATGAGGACACGTGTCACCCCCAACCCTCGTCGGGTGTCAGCCTCTAGTTTGTGCCCACCTGGCCAACATGGTTGGTGATGCGACTGGGACTTCGGGAGTTAGGAAGATTTGGGGTGTAGTATAGTAGAGGGACATTCAACGTCGAACGTTCAACATCGATCGTCAATCTTCGAACATCGAACATGCAACCTCAATGTCGAATGATGAACATCAAAAAAGGGACGTCCAATGTCGAACGCTGACATTCAACGTAGAACACCGATTGTCGATCGTCCAATGGCCAAGGCCATATGGAGAGATTTCGATACTTCAGGGAGTATGCATGTAATAAGAAAAGGGGCGTTCAGGGTCGAACATCAAAGACCCCAACTAATAACGCCCAGATAACTTTGGGAGGCAATAACCTGCAAACCAGAGCTCATATTTTAGTGTGGTGGAGATCGTTAGAAATCTTGTGGAGAGAAGTAGACAATGGAGATCCCGGAATTAGGATTTGAGATAGTTAGGAAAAACAAAATTATGATGTCCCACCCCTTAAAATAGTAATTAGGGGTCCGGTGTGTTACAACCAAAAGGATTTCACTGCAAGCCTATTAAAATATTCTTTCCCACAAGCATATCAG
This sequence comes from Picea sitchensis, assembly GCA_010110895.2. NCBI lineage: Eukaryota > Viridiplantae > Streptophyta > Pinopsida > Pinales > Pinaceae > Picea > Picea sitchensis. The sequence continues at coordinate 53,057 of SNQJ01S0005571.1, forward strand.
ACATTGATTTTTGGATTATTTAATTATTTTTTGGATCTTGGATGACCACGTCATTCGGTAAATCATGACCACTTCATCCTCCAACTTATCACTTGGTCATCCTCCAACTCACCTCCATGTCATATTTGGTTTCTCAATTGGTCTGGTGATTATCCTACGTGGTATCTAGGTTTTGCTAACATGTGATCATACGTGTCCATCCTATGTGGCATTTGGGTCCAGGTTTTTAATTTACATTATTTTTATGATTTCTCATATATATGGATTCCGGATTAAATGGTAACTGTAACCAAAATATAAATATATTCATTGACCATGCGAAGTTCCATACTTTCCCCGAGTATACACAAACTATGTAGGGAGGAATTTTCAATTAAAAAAAAAATGTGAGATTTTCACCCAATTCATGTGGAATAATTCCTCTAGCTCGCAAATCAATGGTCGAGATTCTCTTGGGAGCATAATTAATGGTTTCTAAACCACGATTTTCTACAAGCTATAAATCAAGCATCCGATGGATAAATCAGGAAAACAAGAGCTCGATGGAAATCTCAGGACACGAGGAATAACTTGAAATGGGTTTTTCATGATTAATTAATACTTAATTGTTTAAATTTTAAAAAGATGTTGATATCTCTCCTTTTCCTAAAATATCACTAAATTCATGTATTTTTATCACTATCATTTGACTTCATTTATGTTGTGGCAGGAGTGCAAAGGAGAGATCACACCACATTGTTTATGGGAGCACAAATCGTGCAATAGATGTCATGGAGGATTTCAATATGCCTCACAATATCCAAACAAATTATGTCTTGCAAATATAGAAGATCAAATAAATGATAGGAAGGACAAGATTTCACAAATTTAGGCTTGGGATAACAGCTTAATCAATGAGTTTATAATGTGATGTAGGTTTGGAATGTCAAAGTCCTCCTCTCATATTAGATATATTGAAAATCCATAATCAATGGAAAATATTCTTAGAGAAAAAAGTGAGTGGAAATAAAATAGAATCTTCTTTTGTAACCGAATTGTAATTAATTCCCTTCTTTAGGTGGATTGAGTGGAAGAAGACAATTGACTCAGATTCTTGAGCAAGGAGGTTTAAAAGGAGGAAACTCTTGGAGGTAGAGAAGGATGGAAAACTATGATTTGAGACTTGTATATTTTTATCAGTTTTAATAAGAAGTTGAAAGCCTAAATCAACTAGAGAAAATTGTTCAATTGAATGTTTAAAGTTGTATTACAACATTTCTGTGAATTATGCAATTTTAGCATTTGATGTCTTTCATATTAAAAAAAATTGTGAAATGCAAATTTCTTCAATTGATAAAATTAGATATAAGAATGCATGTGTTGTTTTCAGATAATTTCTTATTTGCAAATGTTACATGTTTTCTTGCTTAAAAAATTTACTGAATCAAGGAACTATTTCGTTAATCAACAATTTTTCCTTTAGTCTTCTATCTGATTTTAATTTCATTCGCTCTTAGATAAGATAGTTAGGATTAAATTTATTCAAATTTTTAGAAATAGTTTCGTAGATGTTATTGTTATATTTAGATCTAATTTGTTTTTAGAACCATATCAGATCATTTTTTCCATTTAGGCGGAAACCGGGCCCACATACCGGAGGAGATCGCCATCCCAACTGAGAGTGAGGCTAATTGGGACTTTCCATTGAGTGATTCTCCATCATTGTTGGTGGTAGGAAAATTTTCAATCGTCAATAGTTAGTTAGCTCACCAAAGGAGATCAATAAATTAAAACTTGTTATTCTACCTTAACTACCCGTCCTCCTTCTCTTAGGATTTCTTTATTTTCCCCTAAAATCAAGTGGTGACTTCACTCTCTCCTTCCTCCTTGTGGTAGAGAGATTCCTAACTCTAACCATCATGCTACAAGGATTACTTATGCATAAGTTATGGATGCATTCAAATAGTGTGATTTCATCTCTTATAGTTTTAATACGACTGCATGATGTAGCCTATTATTTTGTAGCCAATATAAGGATCTGAGCATCCCAATGTTTAGCATGGAAGTTGATCACATATCTTCCAAAACTTGGAGCTTGTCTCTAACAATTAATATGGTGTCTTGAACAAATCAGAGGTAATTTAATGACCAACTCCTTCAATTTTTAATAGGACTCCAACCTATCATGTTAATACAATTTGGGATGGACATGTCTTGTATACACTTTTGAAAACCAAGGTTGTAAGAACTTGCTCAGCGAAATTTTCTTCATTGTGATTATATCGTAATGCCATGTTGTTTTGAATTTACATGTAAAGGAATATTTATGTGATATTATGATTATTTGAAAAATAGAAAACATTGTTAATATTTATTAAAATTAAAATTAAAATGAATTTATGATGATGATGATGACAACGACTTAAGTTCATTAAAATCAAATTTGATTTATCAAACTTTTAAAAAGGTAATGAATTATTTTGTTTGTTTTAAAATTTTATTTTTATGCTCAAAAAACTTTAATAAAAGCATTCTTAACTCACTATAATTTTGATGAGTTAAAAAGTTAGAAAAGTAGATATTATAAAAAATATTTTGAAACAGTAACATTTTAATTTTCAAAAGTAAAAAGATAAAATAAGAAAATAATACTTTACTTCAAAGTTTCTTTATAATTATTTCTCCTCATAAATAAATTTTCCAAAACACTGATAGCATTTCCTCCCATTTTGAGAGTAATATATAGTGTAAAGCTAGCAATGTAAACTTAATATACCTAACTCTATGGGACTTGAATCAAGAAATTACACAACACATGAGATTAGTGATAATGTCTTGACAATCAATTAAGTAACCCTTAAAGAAAAAAAAAATGTTATCAAACATATGATCTCAGCCTCAAGTATTTAAGTGAGCGTGAGATTATTAATACCTTACCAATTACAGCATGAGTGGGCCTAATGGTTAAGAACATGTGTTTCCTCTTAAAAGGTCACAAGTTCAAATCCAGAGGGGGGTAAAGTATGTATACCTTCATAGACTTTACCAGTATCGTTGGGTGGAGGGGGATCCCTTGTCCCACAAACAAGGGGGTCTCATACACCAATTTGATGTGGCTTGACGGTAACCTTAAAAATAAATTATTATTATTACAATCAATCTAAAAAAACATTTCATAAACAAAATTTAAACTTAAATGCAAAAATTAACACTCCACTTAATTATCCCAACTTAACATTAATATTTGTTTTTTATCTCAACATTATTACATTTAGATTTTAAACAAGTACATATATTATTATATTCCATATTCATAAAAGGGTAAAATGACATATTCCCCTCCATTAAAACACAACATTATTTAAAGTAGATGCTCCAACATAAAAGAAATATTGTTTGATTAGTTATTTAAGGTAGATGCTCTAACATAAAATTCATTTGTTTAATTAGTTAAATGATAAATTAACATAAAATTCATTTGTTTAATTAGTTAAATGATAAATATCATTCAATAAGAGGAATCTTTGTATAGTTTTTTTGTATTTGTGGTATATAAATGATTGTGAATTTTTGTGTTTATATAGAATTTTGATTATATGGACGGGACAAGATCGTATTCCAATGACAGAACTCTAATTTATAAGACATAAAAAATAATAAACATATTATAAAAATAAATATAAAAAACATACATCTTAATAAAAGTTTAACCTCCCATTCAACGACCATCCTCATATTCTCAACAATGTGTATTTATGCAGATGAAGCCTTTGGTAGATAAATAATTAGAAATCTTTTAAGAAAGTAAAGGCATCAATGATGAGCATGTCTGGTTTTACAAAGTGAGATGTGACATAAGTTTATGTCAATGAATTATTTTTATTAATTAATATAAAGTTATTTTAGAAAATAGATGGATAAAAATAATTTATTAAATAGTTTATGTAATTGAATAGTAATATAAAGAAAGTTGCATAGCTAATGACAAATGTATTTGTGAGTTCAGAAATAAGAAATAAAATGTGAAAAATACAATCACATAGTATAATCGAAGTGGTATAAAGTCAATAAAGTTATTAGAGTTTAATTAATATCATTAATTTTTATTAATAATGCATTAATAAATGTGTTACTATTGAGTTGTATTAATTATATTTCACGGAAATGGTAAGTAAGTTTTGGTATAGATTATGTTTGTATGATGTGGTACATTTATGTCATCATTGATCTATACTTAATAGAAGTGGCAAGTTAAGTCTCAAAATTTTAAGGGTATGTATACCTTCGTAGACTTTACCAATTAAATTGTTGGGCGGAGGGGGCTCTCTTGTCCCACAAACAAGAGAATCTCATACACCAATTTAGTGTGGCTTAACCGTGACCTTAAAAATAGATTAAAAAAAAAATGTAATATCATTACATTACTTATACATGTCAACAATGACTGGACAACTGCAATAAATGAATGTAGAATGGGATAAAGTACATTTGAGACCATTCTTTCCTAATTTGAAACCATTCTTTCTTAGTTATGAGGGAAGGTTTAAGTGGATATTTGATCTCCATCAATGCATGCAATTTATCGAGTTACCCAAACATAGACCACCACCATAGCTTTCATTATGTGAGAGCTCGTACCACACTCTGAATTTGGTAGGTATGTTGGAGTCGGTTCATAGTTGGTTAATTACGATAATACGAGTGGTTTACTTGCAAGACGAATTAAATGAAAGTTTAATGCACAACAATTTTCTTGAGGATTACGTTGCCACGACTTATCCCTTCATTGATCCCATGGATTCAAGTGTTTTTACCTAAAAATATTATAATAAATATTTTGAAATTATAACATTTTTGTGTTTTTTACCTTAAAAAAATATTTTGAAATTATAACATTTTTATTTAAAAAAAATATTTTAATTTAAAGGTTTTTTTTTTTTTTTTTTTTTAAATAAATTTTCCAATTTTTT
>SNQJ01S0005571.1:62055-74251 GCA_010110895.2 Picea sitchensis
TATCTCTTTACTGCGCGATAACTTTCTAAGTACTAGGAGGTCAATTGTCTCTTTACAGTTTGAGTTGACTCCCATTGATCATTCCTCTGAGTTCTGTACCTCCTAAATCTTTCAACTGTACATCTCCCCCATCTGTGACAGTCTTCACTTCATATGGTCCCAACCAATGCATTATGAATTTTCATGGATGCTGAAGAAATTTACTATCATACACCAAGACTAGCTCTCCCTCCTTGAAGCTCTTCCTTTTAATATGTTTGTCATGCCAAGCTTTGTCCCTTGCTTTCTGTACTTCTTGGTGAAATCCTGCTAGAATCCTATCTTCTTCCATCACCATCAGTTGACTTAGCCTTTCTTGTACTACGCCTCATTATGTCATGTTGGTGATTTCTTATACGCGCAAACTAGGTACCAAAAATTATAATGGCACCATTGCTTCTTGTCCACACACCAACCTGAATGGTGTTTGTCCTGACAACTTTTTGCATGTAATTTTGTATGCCCATAAGACTGTTGGTATCTTCAAGTCCCAATCATCCATGTTAACATTGCAAATCTTTGTCAATACATTCTCTAGGATCTTATTAAAGGCTTCCACTGTTCCACTTGATTGAGGGAGATATGGTGTACTCTTTTGATGATAGACTTCAAACTCCTAAATCATAGCCTTGATAGTACTATTTATGAAGTGAGTGCCTAGGTCACTCATCAAAATACTTGGGCATCCAAATCTAGTGATCACTTGCTCAAACAGGAAGTGTGTTGTTGTCTCTACACTACAATCTTTTACCGGTGTTGCTTCTACCCATTTTGTTAAGTAATATGTCGCAGTAATGATATACCTTTCCCCTAACCCTTTTGTTGGTGGATTAATTGGTCCCACAAAATCTATTTCCCATTTTTTGAATACTTGCAAGGTTACTTGTGGTCTTAGGGGCATCTCATCCCATCTATTAGGTTGTCCAACCCTTGACATACATCACATCTTTGGCAGTAATTCATTGTATCTCTGCAAATGGTCGGCCACCATAGTCATGCGCACAATACCTTATGCACGGTAGCTTTTCCTTCATAATGTCCTCTAGTTATTCCCTCATGAGCCTCTGCTAGAATCCTAGGCCTCTCATGTTCTAGTACACATCTTCTCAAAAATTTGTTTGTGCATGTTGTAACCTAGGTCTGCATCCCCTACGTCTCCCCTCTTTTTCCCTATGCCTTCATTTTTTTTTTCCTTTTCTAGTTAGTTAAGTCATTTTCCCATCACTAAGTGACATGGTTCCTGTTTGATTCTTTCCTATTTGAGTCTTTGCGCATTTCATTTTCTGTCTTTCTTGAAGGATGAAATATACGTCATATTTGTTTCGGAATGATTGTCATCACATGCACCATTGATTGAGCTCACCACAGGTCTACCAAGCCTTTTCTATGCACAGGAAATGCCCATGCACACGACGCATCAATCTAGAGCAGCAAATTTCGAGCTCAAACTGTAGGAACAGACAGGTTAATTTTCGACGACAGAGATCCATCAGGTCAAATAGATCAACGACTCTCGTCCATTCAGATTCCAGAATCACGCAGGTTTTAATATCAAGTTCAAAGTACTGAGTTCACGAAGACCTGAATCCTCCGAAGAGTCGAAGAGCTGAAGTCCCGAGAACCTAACACGTCGCTTCGGCGATTTTCCTTTGGGATTTTTCCAAGCATAACATTCATAAACTCCTGAACTCTCGAAGCCTAGATTTCTGAAGAAAATATGGACCGTTCGTCCGTCACAACATGCGACAACAGATCATTCACTTCAGAGGTTTTCCTTCGGGAGGTTTTTCACGCTCCATATTTGAAACTCCCGAAGCCTAGACTTCCAAAGAGAATATGGACTGTTCATTTAGGATGACACGCCACATCAGATCATTCACTTCGAGGATTTTCCTCTGGGAGATTTTTCATGCTTCACATTTGAAACTCCCGAAGCCCATAATTTTGAAGAGAATCTGGACCATTCATTCATCATGACACGCGGCAGCAGATCATTCACTTCAAGGATTTTCCTCCAGGAAGTTTTTCATGCTTCACATTCGAAACCCCCGAAGCCCAAAGTGTTGAAGCATGTGACACACTCATCAGTCCTGACACATGGCGCACTCATCAGTCATGACATTCGGCATTCATCCCAGGTCATATGGTTGTGACATTAATCCATTTCCACGTGACACGTGTCACCCTTCTTTCCATGACACATCAGCATCCGTGACATCATATGACATCAGGCCACCACATCACTTCAGAGATTTTCCTCTGGGAGATTCTTCATGTTTCACATTCAAAACACCCGAATCTCGAAAGTCCGAAGTGAATCTGGACCATTGATCCCAAGTCAACGCGAATCGTTAATCCTTGGAGCAGGAAATGTCACCTACATCACAGATCGTCATCGATGACCATGCTTCATTGCGTGGATGTAAACTGCTCGAGCGTTAATTTTCCTAAGCGGTCCCACAATTTAAACCATGGTTTTGTTGGGAGGGTACGTGGCAGTTTGTGGGGGATTGTGGGCCCAAAGGCAGTGTGGACCCAAACCTACCTCAATAACTTCTGCAATCACGTGCTTATATGACACCGCGTCACATCCACGTCACCTCTACTCATCCCACTCACTACTTTCACCCCTCTCGCTATGCACCATCTGTCTTCCACACACATCTATTGCCTCCACCTCCCCTCCACTTCATCTACATCCATGTCGTCCACCTTCACGCGTCCGATTTTCCTATTGGACACCTGCCTCCATGTCTTCCTTTCCACGATCAGCTCATCATGGAGAAAGAAAGAAGAAGGGCCAATTATAGGAAAGATAGAGTACAACAGAGAGTTAAGTCCCAGTCACGGGCTAACGCAGATTAGTTCTAGAACACTTCAGCAGGCTCTGTTCATGCAACCATGTTATCTCCAGTAGCCTCCAACAGCTCACAGACATGTCGTTGTTCAACACATATCTCTTCTCTCTCACCCTGAGGCCTATTTTCAACCACTCAGTTCCTCCAGCACATGCATCAGTTCTATCGTAGAGACAATAGTATTTTTATTTGATTAAGTCCAACATTTTCCTAGATTAGATGCAAGAGTGGTCTTACGTTTGTGATAAGAACCACTCTTCCTAATTGATTCCAGTGTCTTAGTAAAGTTAATTATTTTATTTTCGAATAGTTCCCTAAATTTAGGACTCAGTCCCTTAAGGACGAGAGCCTCTGCAACTCTTTTAAATAGTTAGTTTTTGGATATTGTAAAGGTCAAATTTTTTGAGGAAAAATAGCAATACAATAGATTGGTTGGACCCATTTTATGCATGGATTAAATCTCTCTACCTAGTGAACATACTCTTGATGGCAGTGTTTCATTCAACTCTTCATGTTTTTTCATTCTTATCTTGAATACAGTTTTTTATTTGTGCAACGCACATTTCATTTCCTTTCAGCTATTGTACGACTTATTTTTACTGATATGCAACCTGTCAAAGAACTAATTCTTTGGTGAAGATTTGTTTTATGCAACCTGTGGGAGTTATTGTGTTTTGATACATGTTTGATGTCTTGAACTGATATTTTAAGCATTGAACTTCTTGCAGCAGATTATTCATTGAGTAGTTTGTTGTTTCCCTCTGTTTTATATTATTTCATTGGTCTATCATTAATATGCCATCAACCAAGGAGGGCCCTCATCCATATCATTCTGCCAAACCTTGCCTTTGTCTTGATAGAATAACCCTCTGACCAACCAACAAAAATTGAAAAGAAGCAATCATTCTAAACTGATAGGTGGCCTAACTTTTCCCTTTAGCAGTCAAGTGCAGACCTTAGGACCAACATCTTCTGGCGTCGTTGCCAGGGAATGGTGTAACGAAATATCTTTCCCTATGAGAACAAAAATTGATCAGCTCTAACCTTTGATGGTGAACAAATATCAGACACCAACAAACTGCCATCTTTCACCTGGTGACTTCACTGAGTAAAATTTAAAGAAGAAATACTGGCACCCAGAAAGGGATTCAATAGATCCAAATCTGAAAATAGAAAAGCCAAGAAGGATGATTATAACCGTGAGAATAACACAGTAGGATCTAAGCTATAAAGGAAACTAAGGAAATCCACTGTAGATCAGAGATACACTTCCCCCCTCAAGGGAAAAGCTGCACACCAAGAGAATACTTCAAACCATCATCACGAGCAGCTTGAATACTCCTGATTCCACTTTAGCATCCAGTCCTACATCCACTCCTTTATCTCCCATAAATTTGCATATTCCTATTGTTCAATCCATGGTCGTTAATAGGATGGATGTCATAATTGCTGCTAGATATCCACCCTTAGTGCTACTTGTACTTTTACATGCACTCCCAACCACATATTACATGAAACAAATACCAAGATATAATGGGGAGGGTGAAATAACTATTGAATAACATCTGGTATCCTTTTATAGTTTTGCAGATAACTTTAACATTGATCATTCAGATGTGTGGATGAGGTTGTTTGTACAAAGTCTAGATGGGGAGGTCATAAAATGGTTCAAAAGTCTTCCTCCAGCCTCCATTGCAGATATTGAGGCGTTAGTTGAAGCTTTTATAAAGCAATGGGGATATAGGAGGGATTATCTCTATTACATCACTGAATTTGGGGCTCTAAAGAGAAAAAATGGTGAATCTATTTCAGACTTCACCAAGAGATTTAATAAAATGTATGGTAGAATCCCAAATGAAATCAAACCAACTGAGGTCTCTGACAAGATCACTTATGCTAATGTATTTGATGCAGAATTCTCTTTCCTTCTCAGAGAGAGAAGGTCAAACACATTGTTTTCCATGCAGGAAGCAACCATTGAAGTTGAATCTAATATTTTGGCATCAGACATATTAAAGACTAGATCTGAAAAAGAGAAGAAAAAATAGAGAGAAGATGCCCCTACCTCCTCTAACCCAGCTACATCTGATCCCAAACTTGAAGAGATGACTAAGACTTTGAAGGATCTGACTTCTAAGATAGCTAAGCTAAAATGGGAATCCAAACAGTGAAACAAAACCTTTCAAGGGGCTGGTAATAGAAATCAAAACCAATTCAGAAGGCCTAATGATGCTCCTCAAGTAATGCAGAGAGAAAGGAGAAATGTTGATGATAAAAGGGTAGTGCCCCCTTTCCAAAACAATCAGATTGAGGAGATAGATGCAGACAATGATGTTGTGGATGATACTGTTGTTGTTTTCAATGAGACAGATTATTATACAAGTCACTTAACACAGCAAGAATATGAGGTAGCACAATTGTCAAAACAATTTGATGTTCAGATAGGGGAAGAGGGAGTTATTCAAGGTCAACCTAAGAAGAAATACGATTTGAGGATGGGGAATGGAGCTTCCAAGGCCACCACCCCTGATCAAGGAAAACAAGCAGAAGCCCCTCCCAAGCCAAATCCAAATAAAGGTATTTCATCTAAAACTCGGTCATCTCCACTATAAAAACCTATTTCCCCTGAAACAAAGGAAGCTGATAAGCCACCAACCTCTTTTAGCCTGGAACACGAGCTGAGAAAAATCAAGATTCCCGTCCCTTTGACAAAATTGTTAAAAAATGAACCTTTCAAGAAATCCATCATGAAAGTTCTACAACCAATTCCTTCTAGTGTATCTTCTAATGTCATTAGTCTATAGGATGAAAACCCAACCATTATTGTGGGTCCACACATTGAGGATGGCTCTGATTCTTCTCCTCCTTTCTATATATATCTGAATGTCCATGATAAGATCTTGCACAAATGTCTTATGGACTCAAGAGCCTCTCACAATGTCATGCCCGAAGTTGTTATGGAAGAACTAGGTCTGGACATTACCAAGCCTTACCAAGACTTGTACTCCTTTGATTCCAAGAAAGTAAAATGCCTAGGATTGATAAAGGATATGGTGGTTTCTCTAGCATAATTACCCATGCAAAGTGTAGTGATGGACATTGTGGTGGCTGACATCCCCCCAAAGTTTGGCATGCTATTATCCAGAACTTGGGCTAAGAAGGTTGGAGGATCATTTCAAATGGACCTCACATATGCCACCATTCCTGTGTTTGGTGGTGAGCACGGGAGGCTATACAGAGAGGTAAGGTTAGCCTACATAGTAGATGATCATCAGAACCCAAGAAATCACCCCATTTATGTTGTTGAGGATGGGATTGGTTCGTCTATTTTTCATTTAGATGATGATGAACCTGAAATATCAGTCAACCAACGCAGAGATTAGCCAATGACTGGTCAACAAAACAAGGTGTAGAAGATGTATTTCGATGGCTCTTCGTCAAAAGACGGATCAGGTGCAGGTATTCTCCTCATTTCCCCTACAGAAGAAGTTATAACCCTCTCTTATAAGCTAGAGTTTGAGAATACTAGAAATATAGCTGAATATGAAGCTTTGGTATTGGGATTGAGGGCTACCAAAGACATGGCCATTGATTGTTTGGCAGTTTTTGGTAATTCTGAGTTGGTCATCAATCAAGTGAGGGATATCTATCAAGCTAAGCAACAGAGGCTCAAGCAGTATAGGAAGGAGTTATGGGACCTGATCGATAATTTATTTCTAGTATTTAACCTCTCTTTCATTCCTAGAGAACAGAATCAGAAAGTTGATTCTCTGGCCTTAGCTACCAGCACGTTCATGTCTCCCATTGGCCCAAATATTAAATATCAGGTGGAAATCAGACATAGAATAGCCATACTAGACAACATAAAGCACTGGCAAGTATTTAGTGATGATTTAGAGTTGCAAATATTTATTCACGCCATTGATGAATTCTCCAATATCTCAATTGATCACAAAAGTCAAGAAGATGAAAATGAGAAATTAGAAGATCAACAATCTTCTCATCTGTTGGAGACAGTGGTGGGTCATGATATTATGGAGCTGAAAACCAATCACATTCCAAGAGGACTAGTACCATTGGAAATATTGTTCGACAACAATGATGTTTACAAATGAGATTCCATGAAGAATCAAGAAGAGGTGGTGACAGAGTGAAATATTGGGACCACTAAGAATCCCAAGATCATCAAGTTGTCCAAAGCATTGGTTGTAGAACAAAAAGACAGGTATGCCATTCTCATTAAAAAGTTTGCTGATACTTTTTCATGGTCCTATGAAGATTTGAAGACATTTGACACTGACATTATCCAACACAAGATCCCTCTAAAAACTGGCCCCAAGCCATTCAGATAGAAGATTAGACAATTTAATCCCATGTTAATGTCCATAATTGAGAAAGAGCTAAAAAGAATGTTGGATGCCAAGATTATTGTACCATTAAGGTATTCAAACTGGGTGGCCAACTTAGTACCTGTGAGAAACAAGAGTGGGGAGATACGTTTGTGTGTTGATTTCAGAAATCTAAACAAGTGCTCTTTGAAGGACAATTATCCCCTCCCCAAGATGGATCATATTTTACAGAGGGTGGTAGGTGCACACAAAATTTCCTTGTTGGATGGATACTCTAGTTATAACCAGATAGTAGTTTGTGAGGAAGATAAATAAAACACATCATTCACCACCCCATGGGGAACATTCATGTATGACAAGATGCCCTTTGGGATCATGAACGCAGGGGACAATTTTCAGAGGTCCATGGACATAGCTTTTGTGGGGGAGAAAGACAAATTTATGGTCATATACCTAGATGACATTACCATTTTTTCCAAGTCCGATGATTAACATTTGCAGCATTTGGAGAAGGTCTTCAGGAAATACAGGAGGTAAAGGATATCTTTGAATCCTAGAAAGTCTCACTTTGCCATGCCAGAAGGAAATCTCTTGGGCCACATCAATTTAGCAGGAGTCATAAAAATTGATCCAAAGAGGGTTTGTGCCATTCAAAAAATTGAGATTCCCAGAAATAAAAAGGTTGTCCAGTCTTTTATTGGTAAGATAAACTTCCTCAGACGCTTTGTCCCAAATTTTTCTGAAATTCTGAAGCCTATTACTAACATGTTGAACAAATATGCTATGATAAAATGGTCTTTGGAGGAGAAATCATCTTTCCAAAAAATCAAGCAAGCCTTAGTTGAAGCACCTGTATTGGCCAACCCTGACTATACCAAAGATTTCTTCATATTTTCCTTTGCCTCAGATGAAACAGTTGTTGTTGTACTGCTGCAGAAAAATGAAGAAGGGCATGAGCTGCCCATAGCCTTTTTCAGCAGAGCCCTCCAAGATGCTAATCTCAAGTATGATATATTAGAGAAACAGACTTATGCACTGGTGAAAACACTCAAGGCCTTCAGGGTTTATGTGCTACAGTCTAGCATAACGGCCTTTGTTCCTAGCAGCAGTGTCAAAGAGATTGTGGTCCAGCCAGACAGCGAGGGGAAAAGAGTGTTAGCCTATGGCTTACCTTTATCAATCACTATGTCTAAATTGTCACCTATATTTGTATTAATCATTTAGTATATTAGTAATATATCCTCAAGTGATGACTAATGAGTTAGTTAAGATTGCCTAGCCTAGTCATCATGCATGATTTTAGGATCTAGAGCAAATCTCTCTATGAGGTGGCATCACCCATTGTACTATAAATATGTAACATTGGAGTGAATAATGTATGTGTTGGCTAGTGAGCCTTTTCCGCCATGTTGTTCTTCTTGTTTATGTTTTATCAATTGGTATCAAAGCCAAGTTTCCTTCTTTGGAAGAGGAAAGTAGAGCGGGATTGAGCTCTTGGAGGAAAAGAAAGAACACTAATGTTCTTTACAAGAGCTGAAGAATGTTCCAGCAAGAGATATTGTTCCAGCAAGAGATAGGGGAAGTTGGCCAAACAATGTAAATCAAGCCAAAAAGAAGCGAATAGAGAAGCTTAGGCCGAGAGGTTTCTCAGCAAATGTATATGTCTAGAATAGAATGAATGAATATAATTCATTATGCCATTGAATGTCTCTGCGTTTTTAATATTGGAGTAAATCCTGTTGAATGGAGTAATTAGTGGATTTGTTTTGTGGAGGATTGCTCTGCGTTGAGAAATATTGACAAGTTCATCGTTCATTGAACATTCTAGGTTGTTTTGTGACCAAGGTGTGGTCAGCATATGAAAAATAGAGTTTTTTTTTTGTCAACTGTTGATTGGTTATTTGTCTTGAGAACAAACGATTTCTTTGTGTTGAAATCACGATGAAACTTTGTTGGGAAATTAATGGTCAAGCTCATGAATTTTGATTTCATTGACGAATTTGTGGACTGGTAGCGTGTGTATAGATTATGCAAATTGGAAGGAAGGGGAGCGATTAAAGTTGGGAACGCTGAGACCCTTTGATTTGATAAGTTCATTGGGGAAATCAAACGAATATGTTGGGTGAATAACCATGTGGAGATTCTGGAAACATGGTTATCATTCGAAGGAACATCTATGCAGACAGGTAAATGTATTGGAGCTCTGGCATTTGTTTTAACATTTCATACAGAAACTCTCGCAACTGTGCTTTCCCCATACAGATCATCCCCTATCCATATGCATCGATGAGAACAAGGTTTTGAAGCGTTGGATGATCATAAGTAATCTATTGCAACAAATAATGCCTTGTAGAAGCTGCAATTAACGAGCTTATGGTCCAAACTACTCTCAGCTTTAACTCGCCATCGATGTAGAACGATTCCATGATATTGTCGTTATCATCCAAACCCTCATTAAATTGCTATGTCCTCTGAATAGCAAAATGAGGGTTTTTCCTTGAATTCTTCTCGCAGAAATACAATGTAGATCCCAAGATCACGCAGATCTCAAGTGTATTTCCAAATTCGGCTCTCAATGAATGTGAAAGTTGCAAATTTGTTGTCCGTTTTTGGCGATTTTGGCACTCCTCAATAGCCAGTTAAGCAGTCTTGATTTTTTGGTGATTGGTTTGATTGAGATCAATTTGAAGGATACTATGCAGTCTTTGAAACTTCTGAACGATCTCATTGATCTCAACAATCTGATCCGTAATCATGTTCATTGATCTCAACTATCTGATCCGTGATGTGTTCAACAAACACGTCACAAATAGGGCCTCTCTAATTTGAATTGGATTGGAGTTCTAGGAATCTCAACCTCTCCTTGCACTCATCAAATCCTGCCACAGTCCATTTTTTGAGATTGCCCAAACTCAAGAGTTATGTCAAGTAGTAGAGTGGGCATGGAGCTCTAGTGTGAGAGCAGAATTAGAGATCGAGGTATGTGTATGAAAATGGGGTAACCTATGAGGAATGCACTGCCTCAACAGTTGGAGAGTATGCTACAGAGATGTCACTTTTTGAACATTTTGAAGTCGGAAGATTTATTTTCTTCTTTTGAAAGGGAAGATTAGTTCTTTTTCTTGTCACTGTAATAACATCCGTGTATTCTTGTAACTCCTCATTCTCAAAGTCTTTGTAAGTTAAGGATGATGTATGAGAGGTCCAATATATCTTTTGTAAGAGAAAACATTAAATACAATATTTAGTTTGATGGTTGATTTGTTCTAGACCACCCCGAAATTGAATAAGGGGGTCTAAGGACATTTTCGTTTGTGTGTGATTGTGATTGTGTTAGTGGATGATTTTTTTCCTTGAAGATGCCAATTTGTGTCTAGTCTTTGACACATCTCATTTGGAAAACAACACACACAATTAATGTTAAGAAAGTGCATGCACAATCAAGTGTAAGTAATCAATAAGCAACAAAGTTCAAGTTGTCATCCACATAATCATTCAACAACAATTCACATTCATAACATTGAAGTAATGGGTGCATCAAGCTCATAATCAAGGTCTCAAAGCATCATCGAATTTGAAGATCAATTCATCTTTGGAATCAACATTCATTGTATTACAATGTATTGGAATTAACTTTGGATTGTAATTTTTTGGGTGCCTTCTCAGTTCAACCCAACACCCACAACTTCATTGTATCATTCTATTCATGAGTCATTGTAATTTTGAGTCGAAATTTTGATAGGATTGAGTGTTGAAACTCAAATCATTGTAAACATCAAGTTTTCGGGTGCATTTTCGGTAGTATCCGACACCCTCAACTTCTTGAAAGAAATCAAGTAAGCAAGCAAGTTCAAGTGAGTGAGTACAAGCGAGCGTGTTCAAATGGAGTGAAGTCGTGAATTATTAGAGTTACTGAACACTCTAATAAACACAGTTGAAGATAATACAATCATACTTCATAAAGAAACACTTCAATCAGTGCTAACTTGTTTGCAAGTGACGCAAGCTAAAGTTAAACTTCTTCAATCTCTATCCCAGCTATTGAATGATGAGTTGATAGATCTCAAAAATCAATAGCCAATGAATTGTTCCGAACTAGTTTTTGTTCAAAACAACCCTCTCTATGATGATAATGATGATGATGATGATGTTTTTAATCAACAGTCAGTGAAGGAACAACACAGTGATACAACTTCAGAATCAGTTTTAGACGAAGTTGAATCTATTCATGAACTACATTTCAAGAGTTTTCTTGTGATTTCAGTGAAGAAAACCTTTCAATGATGCATCAACATGCGGTAAATCCACTTACATGGATTTCAAAGCAACAGGTTCATAATACTCTTTCCAAGCCCATCGTCAGACCTTGGGAAGAAATCATCTATAACAAGAATAGAACATGACTTGGATATGACAAGGAAGTTACCTTTCATATTCTTGATTATTCCAGACCAATCAAGTTCCAAAGTGTTGGATTCCTTCAAGAAGCTTCAACTTCACCTGTTCAAGTTCAACATCAGAATGATAAGTGCCAACATCTGGTCACAAGGAGAATCAGTGTTTTGATCTCCATCCTTGCCAGCATTGTGGCAAGCATAACCATTCTTCAAACAGATGTTCAACACTAAAGAAACCTGCAAGATTGAAGATTCACTATGAGTGGATTGATAATTGGCAATGGTCATCAACAACCAAGCAATTATATAAGTCTTACCGTAGAATTCAATCTCGAGTAAAAACCAATCTTGTATCACATAACATTTGTGTACCTCATATAAGTGGTCCCCTTATGGTGTAGCTTTCGAGCATGGCCCTCACGGGATGAGATAACATGTAGTTTTTTCTGCATGTCCACTTTGTGTTGTACTCAAAATGAAACAAGTACGGTACTCTCTTGAGCCTAGAAGGGGGGTGTAGAATGATGTAACTCTCATGCACCTTAAGGGGGGG
>SNQJ01S0005571.1:74598-89494 GCA_010110895.2 Picea sitchensis
AAGTTGAATCATACATAATTGGGATGTTTGATTTTGATTTTGAGAGCAATGATGTGGACGTTTGGTTCACATAGATGGTCATTCGACCTAGCAGAGGACAAGAGGATCCTTCTGCATTGCAGCTTGGCATTTGATTGAGTTGTCAGGCATTTTCAGGGATGTCTCAGACTAGAAGATGATTCACTTCTCTTGGTTCGCTCTCATCAGATTGGAGTTTACATTAAGTAAACAATTTGCATGCATCCTGGCTCACATGATTACATAGTGAGATTTTCCAGTGATGGCGGGCTTTGACAGGATTATGGTTCAATGACTTGCAATTGAATCATACACATGATACATTGGGATGCTATTGGACACCTAAAAGTGTCAAGATTGGTTAGTGGTTATCCAAAAACCATCAGATACATGGTATCAATTGGTCAGTGGTTATCCCAAACCAAAGATTCAGAGAGCACTTTCAGTGATACACTGATAGTAGAGTGGTGATACTACATGTTCACCAATTAGCAGAAGACATCAGATTCTTCTAGCTAAAATACTTGGAAAAATGGTGAAATTGTCAAGCAATCAGGGAATGTTCAGATATTGCAGCTGTTCACTTCCATATCTCAGCTCTCTTCTAGTTCATTTCAAATGAACATGTTCAGCATCTAGATTGGCGGTTTTTCAGGCAATTCTTCATTGAGGCTCAGCATAAGAGTTTCAGTATGAAGACTTGGAATTGATACCATTTTATGCTTTATTGTTGGTATTATTGATCGGACTTGTGATTGAGGGGGGGATTGTTAGCCTATGGCTTACCTTTACCAATCACTAAGTCTAAATTGTCACCTATATTTGTATTAATCATTTAGGATATTAGTAATATATCCTCAAGTGATGACTAATGAGTTAGTTAAGATTGCCTAGCCTAGTCATCATGCATGATTTTAAGATCTAGAGAAAATATCTCTATGAGGTGGCATCACCCATTGTACTATAAATATGTAACATTGGAGTGAATACATGATGTGTTGGCTAGTGAGCCTTTTCTACCATGTTGTTGTTCTTGTTTACGATTTATCAATTGTTCTTGTTCTTGTTTATGATTTATGAAAGAGGAAGATGAATTATCAAACTGTTGGAGTATGACTTGCACATAAATCCCATCAAGTTGATCAAGGGGCAAGGACTGGCCAAATTGCTATCAGAAACAAACTGCAAGTCACTAGAATTGCATCAAACCTTCACCCAATCAGATGCACCCATCATACAACCTGGACAAGACAACTTACAGGTATCTAAAACCTACTCCTCTTCGCCTTGGTATAATAACATCATCTATTTTCAAAAACTATTAGAAGACAAAGGCCAAGTCTCTTAAGTTGAAAGCCGTCAAATTCTACATCTCAAACCAGAACATGTATTGGAGAGATCCTGCTGGCATCCTGTTAAGATGCCTTGATGAAAATGAAGCTAAACAAGTCATGACAGAGATGCACAGAGGAGTGTGCGGCGGACACCAGCACTGGAAGTCCACAATGCCCAAGATCTTGAGGGTAGGATATTACTAGCCCACCCTTTTCTCTGATGTCTTTGCCACTATTAGAGCATGAAATGAATGTCATATGTTTGCAGGGAAGTAGAAGTTACTATCAGAAGCTACTATCACTACCCCTAAAACCTATCAATGCCAGTAGTCCGTTTCAGCAATGGGGGTTAGACTTCATAGGAGAAATAAATCCACCGTCTAGTGGGAAACACAAGTGGATCCTCACTGCCACCAACTACTTCACC
Organism: Picea sitchensis; assembly: GCA_010110895.2. Classification (NCBI taxonomy): domain Eukaryota; kingdom Viridiplantae; phylum Streptophyta; class Pinopsida; order Pinales; family Pinaceae; genus Picea; species Picea sitchensis. The sequence goes on from SNQJ01S0005571.1 coordinate 76,378, forward strand.
AAATGGATTGAGGTTATGCCCACTAGGAATGCCACTGACAAGGTAATCTTGAATTTCTTGGAAACTAATATTTTTTCCAGATTTGGTTGCCCCAGTAAGATGGTAACAGACAATGCCTAAGAATTCAAGTCCAAAGCCATGATTGACTTATGTGGTAGTCACAACATTTCCTTGACACATTTCACACCCTATTACCCTCTGGGAAATGGCCTGGTAGAATCATCAAACAAGACTCTCATCGGGATCATTAAAAAGTCGTTGACTGAAAACAAGAAATCCTGGGACTCTAAACTCAAATATTCCTTATGGGCTGACAGGATCAACACTAAGAAGTCTTTAGAAACCTCACCATTCCATCTTGTTTATGGAATAGCCATTTTTTTCCTACTCAGCTCGGTATACCAGTCCTAAAATTCTTGCAGGAGGATATTGAGGAGCCCAATGACATCCAACGAAGGATCTTCCAGATTATAGAAGTTCAGCAGAGAAGAGAGGCACTTGATCAAAGGACATAAGCATACCAGAGCAAGATCAAATCAGCCTTTTATAAGAAAACCAAGAAGGAGATTTTTCAAGAAGGTGACCTAGTTTTGAGGTGGGATGCCAGAAGGGATGACAAGTCCAAGCATGGTAAATTCGACAACCTCTGGTTTGTCCCTTTTAGGGTGGTTGAAGTTCTGAACAACAACAGATTCATCCTGCACAATATGGACGTTATAGAGATCTTTGGAGGCCCAGTAAATGGGTGCTTCCTGAAACACTATTTTGTTTGAGAATGGGGGGGAGGCCTCTCTTGTACCATAGACACTTTCCTTTATTGTTTATTTTGATTAGTTAGTTATGTGTGAATAAAGACTACATAGCCCAACAAGGCACTAAGGTGTAGTTTCAGTTTTTAATTCAATAAAATGCATGGCTAAGGGACAGTAACAGATTCATAGGGTTGATAGACAGAAACGAGGGTAAGTGATAAAAGGTAAGAGCAGTTATCTAATATCAAGGCACCGATCTACAGTTCTTATCACCTCACAAGGACGAGTTATCCCTAGTTGGAGCCAATTTTGTAACCTAGGTCTGCATCCCCTGCCTCTCTCCTATTTTTCCCTATGCCTTCATATTTTTTTTTCATTTTCTGGTTGGTTAAGTCATTTTCCCATCACTGAGTGACATGGTTCTTGTTTGCTTCTTTCCTATTTGATTCTTTGCGCATTTCATTTTCTGTCTTTCTTAAAGGATGAAATATACGTCATATTTTTTTTGGAATGCTTGTCATCACGTGCACCATTGATTGAGCTCACCGCAGGTCTACTAAGCCTTTTCTATGCACAGGAAATGCCCGTGCACACGATGCAGCAATCCAGAGCAGCAAATTTCAGGCTTAAACTGTCGGAACAGCCAAGTTAATTTTTTACGGCGAAGATTCATCAAGTCAAATAGATCAACGACTCTCATCCATTCGGATTCTAGAATCGTGTGGGTTTTAACATAAAGTTTGAAGTATTGAGTTCCCGAAGATCCGAAGAGCCGAAGAGCTGAAGTCCCGAAAACTTGACACGTCGCTTCGACGATTTTCCTTCGGGAGTTTTCCGAGCATAACATTCATAAACTCATGTTGGGAGAAACCAATTCTGTCGATTTTTATCACAATTAAAATCACCACAAAGAGATTATATCTTTTTGTAGCTTTTGCCTCCTTACATTTATAAACTCTTATGTTTCTAAGATTCTTGGGGATTATTGAGCTAAATTTATCTTATGAGTTTTTCGTTAAATTTTTGTTTGTTTTGTTTTGAAATTCATGACTGTAAGCATGAATTTAAATAAAAACTTGGTAACGATTCTATAGTTATATTTCCTACCTAAGAATTTGCACTTTGAAGAAACCCATATGTTGCTAAGCTTCAAATTTTATAAATCCATTGATTAAATTACCACCACAATCCTTATGTTTTATGGATATCATGACTTAATCGGTTCTTTGGTCGATCATTTGGTTGTAATATTTGAATTGTATGAATGTACAAAACATTGGGTTAACATTCGATATGGGTATCATGCTCTCAACAATCATTTCAACCTTCATGTCGCTTGGTACTGGTCTGATGTACCCACGATTACACCTCATACTGTTGTCCTCTGCATTAATGAAACCATTCATTATTCAAATTGGCATTTGATGGTAATCAAGGGTTTGATTTTCATTATAGGTAATGGTTCATAGTTATGCGTGCCCTTTGGTCATACGTCCTTCCAAACTCATTTTATCAAGCATGGTAGTCTTCAAACTTCATAGTTTTCGAGCCATTTTTGTTTGCACAAACCTCTCTTTGCCACTCATTTATTGTAATTCGAAGCCTCCCTCACATGATATATAGTGTGTCTATTCCAGAGTGACCATGGCCCCATGGTTCGAACTGAACCATTTGACTCTGAGTTTTAAAAATAAAAACCTTAATTTCATACCTAAGACATGTTTTTTAGAGAGGTTTTCTAGGCAAACGGTTAACAATTTGGAGAAACTATCAGAAACTCATTTCCAAAATGGGCTCATTTACTGTCCAAGCAGGCAGTTTCTTCAGAAACTACAATGTTTCAGAGATACATCTCGTCCTTTGGAGGGAATTTTCTCAGAATTTTCGTTTCGGTTGAGGTAAGCGTTTTTTTTTTTATTTTTTCTCAGAGATTCAAGCATGTTGATGTTATTCCTAGGGTTTAAGTTGAACATGCCCTTCTATTTGCTAATAATCCTGTGACCAAAATTCAGGGTTTCAATTCACCCGATGGCTGTGAAATTAATGAACCAAATCCTGTTGCTTTGCAAACCCCCCTGGGTAAGAAACCACGATGTATTTGTTTTCGCCCAGAAAATCATTGGAACATGTAGTGGATGTGTTGAAAGAAAGGATCTCTCCTAACCCTGATATTGAGCCAAATAAAAGCATTAGTGACAAACCCACTATCCAGGAAAATCGTAAAAGCAAGAAACAGGAAAGCTCAGATTTGAATTTTATAAATAAGAGACCCAAAAGATCCGGTAATATAATTATCGAAAATGAAACCAAGTTCAATGCAATCATTAATTCAGAACTATCTAACCCTTCACTATCTAATTTCTAAATGGTAAAAGATATTTTCTTTTTATTTCATTCTGTTTTGTTATGAAAGTCAAAATAGGAAGATTTAGTTTTGATTTTATTTGTTAATATAACACTAGCCAGTCTATTTTTGAATATTAGTTAGCATTATTTTTTGAATATCAATTTCATTTTTTCTATCTACAGGAAATGATGATTATGGTGCTACTCACATGGAGAGTCTGTCTTGGATCATGTGCTTTATAGTTCTGTAGTTGTTTTCTTTTATTTTGAGAAAACTTTGTAATAAATTTTGATAAATCAATTCCTACAGGAATAGTTTCCTGCTATACTATTTTTGAAAAACAAATCTATTTTTTGGGAATTGCACTCTATCTTGCATGATAAGAGTTTGTTAATCTTGAACTAGTTTAAATAGCAATCATTGTTAGTGGTGAAGACATCTTTATTATCCAAAGCTATCTACCATTGGCTTTAGACCTGTGTGATGCTCATTCCATTGTGTTCTTTATTATCTAGGTTTTATGAAATATTATTATGTTCGATGTAGCTTTAGTCTCATTGTCATATGTTATTTCATATCATTTAATATTTAGATGTTGTCTTTAATCTGTTATTCCATTTAGTGTTTGTGATCAATCTCCCATTTGATAATTATTGATTTATTCTTGGTATTATATGATGGATTATATTAGTACTTCAAATTGAGTTTCCTCTCTTGATAAGTGTTGATTATCATAATATCATTAGATCTTTACATTTATCATTATGTTGTTATATTCTCACTTCAATACACCTTTGATTTTCTTCTCGAAGTATTAGCATTGTTCTGTCACAGGTTTCCCTTACATGCAGGACAGTTAGGAGCTTGAATGACACAAGAAGATAAATTCAGCCTAGTCAATTAGTTACAGGTTAGTTCATTTGCTATTTAGTTAAGTTATTTATTAATGAAATAAGAACAACATGAATTATGTTTGATTGTTTATGTATTCTTATTTCAATTATATTTGCTCAACATTCATTAGTTTTAGATCTTTAAATATTCAAAAATTAACATAAAATGTATGTGCTTTCTTTATCTAATTTAAAAACACTTTCAAGAACATTCATTTCACAAGTTTTCCAGTAAACCTTGCAAGTTGTATATAGTCTGTATATAATCTTACGTGCATATTCATGTCTCCATTTGAATACTTGTAATTAATAAACCTAGATCCTTAGTATCATAGATTTTAGTTTAGTTCCATTCATTTTATCATTTTAGGAGTTTAGTTGGCTAACATAGCCATTAAACTCGTCGGGTCATTCAATTCCAAATGGTTTGGGTTATTTAGACAACCCTGGTCTAGATTTGACCTTCCAGTTGACGGTGTTTCACTTAAGTCTGTCAACAAATGGCTCTAGAAGGAGGGATGAGGTAAATTTAATGATTAAATTTTTCACCCCTCAGCCTTTCATAATTCCATATTTATAAATCCTTCTTCTGTGTCATCTTATAATGCACTACAAGGCAGGTTAGATGACAAGCTAACTATTTGGAGTCAATTTCTTCAATTTCTTAATTTTTCATGGCTCCTGCCCAAATCACTGTGTTGGAACATCATTTCAATGTCTCATTACTAGTTATTCCCAACAAGATAGTTGATCTCTTTTTAGAACTCACCTTTGATGGTGAAGGGAACACATCTGCAGTAGACCATATTTCTAAACGTTTTTATAAATGTTTAAAACATAATATCATTGATCCTAATGTTATATGTAGATTGTTCGCTCTCACTTTCCAAGGTCAGGTTAAATATCGGTTTGAATCTTTTCTGACTAATTTGATTCATTCTTTGTCTGAGTTTGTAATTGAGTTTTTATCAGATTTTAACAATTATGATTATGATGAATTAATTGAAGAATTTAGTTGCTTAAGCAAAGAAAGTGGTGAATCATTCAATGATTTTGCAATTAGGTTCATACATGTTTGTACTAGATTCCCTTTGAAATAAATGTCACTTATTAATGAATGGTTTGAATGTCTCGCTTCTATCTCAGACAAGCAAGATCAATTAATTGTTAACCAATTTGAATTGAGCACTAATACTCAATCTCAAGATGGTTCAAATTTTCATGTTGATCTTGAATATTTTGAAGCACCACAATTTTTTTGAACTTCTTTCATTTTGGAAAATCATGAGCCACATCATGCAATTGTCACCTATAATCACTCTTTTCCAACAATGTCTCCTCTTGTTGAAAAAGGAACCTTGACTTTAAAAGATGACAGTTGTCACACTCTCATAGATTTTATAATTGTTTCTAAAGTAAAAGAGATCGAATGTGAAGTTGATGATCATGTGGATGATAAAACTTCCCCTAATTTAGTTGAACAGGTCCAAGATCAATCAGTAGGAGACAAAATCATTAGTCATACTATTAATCAACCTTCTATATTCAGTAATTTACTCACACATTTTCCCTTACACAATGAACCAAATTGTCTCTTAGAAACTATCTCGTATTCTTTAAAAGAGAATACAACAGAGGTTGATCAGTTTATACAAGGAGAGGGAACAAAACTAGATTTCAAAATGCATATACGTATCATTTCAAGAGATGCATTTCGTCTCCTCAAATCTTCTACATATTATTCCTTGTACCCTGATATTTTTTATCCTAATGTTGTGCAATTGTGTGTTCCATATTACCTTGGAGATAATTCAACATTATATAATTAGGTACAAATTAATAAAGATTATCGAATAGAAGATAAAGAGGAAAATAATTATGCCCATGCACATATTAATTTTTATTCCCATCAATTATCCATGGGTAAATGAAGAAATGATTTGAAAGAGTATCAAATTGCATCTTCCATTGATTCATCTCAATTTGTGTTTAAAGAAGGATCTAAATTTTTCCATGATCAATTATTTGAGGTTGAAAAGTATAATCAGCCAAATATTATTACCAATGATGATTATTCAAAAATGTTGGTTATTCCATTTAGTCCACCTCAAATAGTTACTCTTGAAGTATTTGATCTCAATGGAAAGTTTCAAGAGAACGAGACACTTATTTTCCGATCGAGAATCACGATAAGTTCTCGCCATCTTGATCCGACCTTTTTACAAGATTCTTTCCTTGATAGTCTAATACTTTATTCTCATCAGGAATATTTGTCGTATGTGAATTATTTTGAACAATCCCATGTTAGTAATTGCATGTATTATGATAGGATTGCAGATTGGTTGGATTATTCATATCTCGAAAAGTTTCCAGGGAATGGTAATATTATCTTCACTTTATTTAGAGATCAAGGAGGTAACTTTGACACACTCATTTTATATCCTTCAGATGGAGAAAATATGGAACAAAAGGAAAATTGTCGAGAGGATGGGGCACTTCGGTCTAGACCGATGGTTATGTCAGGTCCCCATAACTCTCACAAGCTTCAAAATCTCATTTTTTTATATTTTTGTCACCCATATAATGACAAAATTGAAGAATGGTTGGAGGATTCATACAAAAAGAATGTTCAAGGGAATGGTAAGGTCATGCTTTCTTTGTTTTTAAATGATGACGATAAAGGTAAGTATGATATATTTTTGTCATTTTTCGATATACTACCATTCTTGTTATTAATATTTGATTTTGTTTCCATTGCAAGATTGGAGCTACTCCGATGGCTACATTGGAAGCATGACTTCACTTAGTATTTTGATTTGTTTAGTAGTTAGAGTAAGTTTAGGAGTAGGTTTCCTTTAGTTTTATTTCTCATTGTTTCTCTTTGTAATAATGCAGTTAAAGAACACAAGTGGTCACACCAAGAGAACCATAATATGACTATTGTCAGGGAAGTCCACTTTTTATCTTTTTCTCTCTACTTTTCGATGAATATTTCTTTTCAAAAACGCAATATCATCATGAAAATTTTAATGGAAAGTAAAGAGATAAGTAAATTTGAACTATCAATTCAACCCTGACCCGAGGTGCCACAAGTAGGACTGCACTCATATTAATAAGTATTTTTCTATTTTCTTTTAGTCTCTCAAAAGATTTTTCACTTTATGATTTCAGATCCACCCTCTTGTAAATATTTTTAAATTTCTTTTCTGTTTTTTATTTTGGTTCTTTTCATTTTGTTGGATTTTGATTTGTTTTCTAAATAATTATGTCTAAATCACCATTTCATTTGTTGAAGGGAAACAAAAATATTATTCTTTAGCAGTAGTTGATAACTTTTTCAAGCACCTGAGCATTAAGTTCTAAAACTTATATCAGCAAAGGGAAGTTTCTATTCAAACAGTGTTCCTGGTTTCTCATTAAAATCATAGGAAAACACAATTATCTTTAACAAACTTATAATGTCGTCCATGCTTTAATGAGAACAACTAAGTGTGATTCCCCATCCTAGAGATGATTTCTTAACAGAATTCTAACTGGCCAAATTATGATGGAAGTCATCAAAATAGAAAAATAATTTGTAAATGATCAAACTTTTCATTCCAAACTATGAGATTTTCAGTATCACCCCGCTCTCTTGAATGTCATGAAGTTTTTGAAAATTATAAACAAATTCTAGAGAGTTGAAAGCACTACAATGTGTGGGAAGTGTTTGCAAACCCATCGGGACACTGAAAAGGTCTGCTGGCAGTGGGTAAATGCATGCATGATACCAATGTCAGGGTACTAAACAGGCCTGCTGGCAGTGAACCAATGTCGGGTTTAAGAAGATCCTCAGGTATGTCTTATGATTTGATCAAGTATGAAGATGTTTTTATCATGAATGGACGAATCCTGGACAGGAAAGAGGTACTAGAGTGGGTTAAATGACATCCCTGTTGAGGCTATAGATGCATGCTGGCAATAGTGGCCCTGTCAATGGTATCGAAGTCATCTGCATAAACATCGCTACGCCTATGATCAAAATAAGATACCAGATTACATCTTCAGACATATGTACATCCAATGCTAAATTGCGTTATTTTCTGAGTTATTATCAGAACGCTTGATCTGTCATTAACTGTTTCTAAAAATTTATTTCATCTGTGCCCCTAACATAAATTTTCCGGTGATGCAGAGATAACTGCTTCGCCCAGTATGTCGTCATTGTTGGAAGCCACCAATTTTGTCGATTTTTATCGCAATTAAAATCACCACAAAGAGATTATATCTTTATGTAGTTGTTGCATCCTTACATTTATAAACGCTTATGTTTCTGAGCTTATTGGTGATTATTGAGCTAAATTTATCTTATGAGTTTTTCGTTAAATTTTCATTTGTTTTGTTTTGAAATTCATGACTATAAGCATGAATTTAAATAAAAACTTGGTAACGATTCTGTAGTTATATTTCCTACCTAAGAATTTGCACTTTGAAGGCACCCATATGTTGTTAAGCTTCAAATTTTATAAATTCATTGATTAAATTACCACCACAATCGTTATGTTTTATGGATATCATGACTTAATCGATTCTTTGGTCGATCATTTGGTTGCAATCTTTGAATTGTATGAATGCACAAAACATTGGGTTAACATTCGATATGGGTCTCATGCTCTCAATAGTCCTTACAACCTTCATGTCACTTGGTACTGGTCTGATGTACCACGATTACACCTCATATTGTTGTCATGTGCATTAATGAAACCATTCATTATTCGAATTGGAATTCGATGGTAATCAAGGGTTTGGTTTTCATTATGGGTAATGGTTCATAGTTATGCATGCCCTCTAGTTATACATCCTTCCAAACTCATTTTATCAAGCATGGCAGTCTCCAAACTTCATAGTTTTCGAGCCATTTTTGTTTGCACAAACCTCTCTTTGCCACTCATTTATTGAAATTCGAAGCCTCCCTCCCATGATATATATTGTGTATATTCCATAGTGACCATGGTCCTGTGGTTAGAACTGAACCATTTGACTCTGCATTTAAAAAAAAAAAAAAACTTGTAATTTCATACCTGAGACATGTTTTTGCGGGAGGTTTTCTTGGCAAACGGTTAACAATTTGGAGAAACCGTCAGAAACCCATTTCCAAAATGGTCTCATTTGATGTATATGCAGCTCGTTTCTTCAGAAACTACACTGTTTCAGAGATATGTCTCATCCTTTGGAGGGAAGTTTCTCTGAATTTTCATTTCAATTGAGGTAAGCATTTTTTTTATTTTTGCTCAGAGATTCAAGCCTATTGATGTTATTCCTAAGGTTTAAGATGAACATGCCCTTCTATTTGCTGATAATCCCATGACCAAAATTCAGGGTTTCAATTCACCTGATCGCTGTGAAATGAATGAACCAAATACTATTGCTTTGCAAACCCCCCTAGGTAAGAAACCACGATGCATTTTTTTTCGCCTAGAAAATCGTTGGAACAGGTAGTGGATGTGTTGAAAGAAAGAATCTCTCCTACCCCTTCTATTGAGCCAAATTAGAGCATTAGTGGCAAACCCACTTTCCAGGAAAATCGTAAAAGCAAGAAACATGAAAGCTCATATTTGAATTTTATAAATAAGAGACCCAAAAGATCCGGTAATATAATTATAGAAAATGCAACCAAGTTCAATGCAATCATTAATTCAGAACTGTCCGACCCTTCACTATCTAATTTCTAAATGGTAAAAGAGATATTTTTTTTATTTTTTTTTCATTTTATTTTGTTATGAAAGTCAAAATAGGAAGATTTAGTTTTGATTTTATTTGTTAATATAAGACCAGCCAGTCTATTTCTGAATATCAGTTAGCATTATTTTCTGAATATCAATTTCATTTTTTCTATCTATAGGAAATGATGATTATGGTGCTCTCACATGGAGAGACTATCTTGGATCATGTTCTTTATAGTTATGTAGTTGTTTTCTTTTATTTTGAGAAAACTTTGTAATAAATTTTGATAAATCAATTCCTACATGAATAGTTTCCTGTTATACTATTTTTGAAAAACAAATCTATTTTTGGGGGATTGCACTCTATCTTGCATGATAAGAGTTTGTTAATCCTGAACTAGTTTAAATAGAAATCATTGCTAGTGGTGAAGACATCTTTTGTTGGGATACATTATGGACATATGATTTGGAGAACTGATATGGAAAATCTATCTACCATTGGCTTTAGACCTGTGTGATGCCCATTCCATTGTGTTCTTTATTATATAGGTTTTATGAAATATTATTATGTTCGATGTAGCTTTAGTCTCATTGTCATATGTTATTTCATATCATTTAATATTCAGATGTTGTCTATAATTTGTTATTCCATTTAGTATCTATGATCAATCTACCATTTGATAATTATTGATTTATTCTTGGTATTAAATGATGGATTATATTAGTACTTCAACTTGAGTTTCCTCTCTTGATAAGTTTTGATTATCATAAGATCACCAGATATTTAGATTTATCATTCTGTTGTTATATTCTCACTACTATACACCTTTGAATTTCTTCTCGGAGTATTAGCATTGTTCTGTCACAGGTTTCCTTAACATGTAGGATAGTTAGGATCTTGAATGACACAGGAAGATAAATTCAGCCTAGTCAATTAGTTACAGGTTAGCTCATTTGTTATTTAGTTAAGTTATTTATGAATGAAATAAGGACATAATGAATTAGCTTTGACTGTTTATGTATTCTTATTTCAATTATATTTGCTCAGCATTCATTAGTTTTAGATCTTTAAATATTCAAAAATTAACAAAAAATGTATGTTATTTCTTTATCTAATTTATAAACACTTTCAAGAACATTTATTTCACAAGTTTTCCAGTAAACCTTGCAAGTTGTATATATTATGTATATAATCATACGTACATATTCATGTCTCCATTTGAACACTTGTAATTAATAAACCTAGATCCTTAGTATCATATCTTTTAGTTTAATTCCATTCCTTTTATCATTTTAGGACTTTAGTTGGCTAACAGAGCCATTAAACCCATCGGGTCATTTCATTCCAAATGGCTTGGGTTATTTAGAAAACCCCAGTCTAGATTTGACCTTCCAGTTGACAGTGTGTCACTTATGCCCGTCAACAACTCCCGAACTCCCGAAGCCCAGATTTCCGAAGAAAATCTAGACCGTTCGTCGATCACGACATGCAGCAGCAGATCATTCACTTTGGAGGTTTTCCTCCTGGAGGTTTTTCACGCTCCACATTTGAAACTCTTGAAGCTTAGACTTCCGAAGAGAATCTGGACCATTCATTCAGCATGAGACACGGAAGAAAATCATTCACTTCAGGGATTTTCCTCTGAGAGGTTTTTCATGCTTCACATTTGAAACTCCCGAAGCCCAGACTTTCAAAGAGAATATGGACCATTCATTCATCATGACACGTGGCAACAGATCATTCACTTCGGGGATTTTCCTCCGGGAGGTTTTCCATGCTTCACATTCGAAACCCCCAAAGTGTCGAAGCATGTGGCGCACTCATCAGTCTTGACATGTGGCACACTCATCAATCATGACACGTGGCATTCATCCCAGGTCATCTGGTTGTGACATTCATCCATTTCCACGTGACATGTGTCACCCTTCTTTCCATGACACATCATCATCCATGACATCATATGATGTCAGGCCACCACGTCACTTCAGATATTTTCCTCCGGGAGATTCTTCATGTTTCACATACAAAACACCCGAAGCCCGAAAGTCCGAAGTGAATATGGACCATTGATCCCAAGTCAACGAGAACTGTCGATCCTTGCAACAGGTAAATATCACCTAGATCATAGATTGTCATCATATCGACAACCACACTTGATTGCAGGGACATAAACTACTCGAGCATTAATTTTCCTAAGCAGTCGCGCAATTTAAACCATGGTTTTGTTGGAAGGGTATGTGGAAGTTTGTGGGGGATTGTGGGCCCAAAGGTGGTGTCGACCCAAACCGCCCTCAACAACTTCCACAATCCGGTGCTTATATGACACTGTGTCACATCCGTGTCACCTCCACTCATCCCACTCACTACTTTCACCCCACTTGCCATGCACCATCTATCTTCCACACACGTCTATCGCCTCCACTTCCCATCCACTTCATCTACATCCACATCGTCTGCCTTCGCGCGTCCTGTTTTCCTATTGGACGCCCACCTCCACGTCTTCCTGTCCATGATCAGCTCATCACAGAGAAAGAAATAAGAAGGGCCAATTACATGCGAGACAGAGTACGAAAGAGAGTTAATTCCCAGTCAGGGGGCAATGTAGATTAGTTCCAGAACACTTCAGCAAGCTCTGCTCATGCAACCATGTTATCTCCAGCAGCCTCCAACATCTCACAGACATGTCGTCATTCAACACAAAGCTCTGTTATTTCACTCCGAGGCCTATTTTCGTCCACTCAGTTCCTCCAGCACATACATCAGTTATGTCGCAAAGACAATAATAGTTTTATTTGATTAAGTCCATCATTTTCCTAGATTAGAAGCAAGAGTGGTCTTCTGTGTGTGATAAGAACCACTCTTGTTGATTGAGTCTAGTGTCTTAGTAAAGTTAATTATTTTATTTACGAACAATTCCCTAAATTTAGGACTCAGTCCCCTAAGGACGAGAGCCTCTGCAACTTTTTTAAATAGTTATTTTTTGGATATTGTAAAGGTTGGATTTTTTGAGGAAAAATAGCAATACAACAGATCAGTTGGACCCATTTTATGCATGGATTAAATCTCTCTACCTAGTGAACATACTCTTGATGACAGTGTTTCGTTCAACTCTTCATGTGTTTTCATTCTTATCTTGAATACAATTTTTTATTTGTGCAACATACATTTCATTTCCTTTCAGCTATTGTCTGACTTATTTTTATTAATATGCAACCTGTCAAACAACTAATGCTTTGGTGAAGATTTGTTTTCTACAACCTATGGGATTTATTGTGTTTTGATACATGTTTGATGTCTTGAAATAATATTTTAAGTATTGAACTTCTTGCAGCAGATTATTCATTGAGTATTTTGTTGTTTCCCTCTGTTTTTTATTATTTCACTGGTCTGTCATTAGTGTGCCATCATCCAAAGAGAGCCCT
>SNQJ01S0005571.1:89504-99692 GCA_010110895.2 Picea sitchensis
ACGTTATCAGGCAACATGATTTTTTTTTTTTATAAATTTCCTCTATTTTGCGACAATATGGACAATTTTGTCCATAATGCCGCAAATAAAACGTCGGAATTTTTACAATATGTAGTAGTGCTAGATCCATCAGAAGGAGAAAGGTTTGTAGAACCCACTTGCTTAGACCTAGAGGAAATCAACCAGTTATACAGAACCACTACACGAGAAGAAGATTATGTGAATCCAACTACATATGGGGTACTTAGTTGGATAAGTATCACATCAGGCACGTCAAACTCAGATACAGGGTTGAAGAATTGGCAACATAGATTACATGAAGTATCCATAATAAGGTGCACAAGAATAGACCACACAGTAAGATGGGTAGGTATAGAGATAAGATAACCTCCCAACTTTCATGGGGTGAATGACTTAGAAGAATTCCTAACAAGATACAAAGATGGATTTTTATAAAATCAGAGGCTCTTATCTCTAAACATAGCATGCAAGACAACACTTGAAATATGGTGGGGTGCGCACAAAGAGACATTCAATTACTGGTACCAATGTAAGCAATTACTATGCATTAGATTTGGTGCAGAACAGGGAAGAAATCAACTGCAGAGATATGATGGACATGGGACACCAACATAACACTTGGAAAAGTGCAGAACACTATGGAAAATTACACCACCAGAAGAATGACTTCATCACTTCATTCACACATTGGAAGGAATTCTAGCAAGCTGGTATGTATACTAGGAATTGCGTAGAGGCATTGCATAATGGAAAACATTACAATATATTTTTATAGTCACTTTCTCATTTGAACATGAGAACCCCAACATGAATTAAACACTCAAATATCTCAGAGGGGTAATATTCATTCAAGAACCATAGGTTTAACTTATAATAGAGTATCAACAACATAACAGGCAGACAATGAAATACCTATTATCATTCTATCATGTGCAAGAAGAAGCACTAGATGAATATGACCCACACAATATTCAAATTACATGAATTGAAGGAGAAAGAGAGGTGGAAGGCCCATATCTCGAATCAGAAGTATTTGCTATGCCAATCAAGGTGAATAAAGTAAATATTGGGACAAATGATAATCTCAAAATGGCCAGTATTGGAGATTACTGGGATGAACAAACAATAGAAAGAATAACGGAGTTGTTGTGCGAGTACAATGACCTGTTCCCAAAAAACTTTACAAAGATGAAATACATAGCAGGAGAGCTATGGGAGATGAAGATACCTCTCAAACCTTAGTCTAGATTAGTCAGACAATGACCATATAGACTTAACCCAATATATAAGCAAAAAGTAAAAGCATAAATTGACAGAATGTTGGAAGCTGGAATCATAGAACTAGTGGAGGAATCTGAATGGGTAAGCCCTATGGTAGTTCAGGAGAAGAAGCAAGGAGGCATAAGGATATGTGTCAATTTGAGGAATCTCAATGATTCTTTCCTAGATGACCCTTTCCCTACCCCTTTCATAGATGAAGTATTAGAGAATGTAGGAGGCTAGGAAGCATACTCATTCATAGATGGATTCTCAGGCTACCATAAGATCAAGATAGCTCCAGAAGACAGGTACATGACCACTTTTCCCACAGAATGGGGATCCTATCAGTACACCGTCATGCCTTTTGGACTGAAGAATGAACCAACAATATTCTCAAGAGTAGTCATAGCTGCATTCAAATAATTCATCCATCAGTTTTTAGAAGTATATCTGGATAATTGGACAGTCCACAATCTGTTGAAAGATCATGTAGAGGTATTAAGGATGATGTTGGAAATATGCAGGTAGTGTCAGATATCATTAAATATCAAGAAGTGCATCTTTGGGACACCTTTTGGGATACTATTGGGCCATATAGTGTGAAAACAAAGCTTGCTAGTAGATCTGCCAAGATTGCAGTGATTGTCAATTTACCACCACCAAAATCAATACGTCAGTTGAGAGAAACATTGGGACACACATGATACTACAAGAAATTTATAAAAGGGTATGCACAGATCAATGCGTCGATGGAGAAACTATTGAAGAAAGATAGTAAATTTCAGTGGAATGAGGATTGTTAGCGAGGGTTGGACACTCTAAAAGAGAAGATGGTAACAACACCGATACTAGTATTCCCAAATTGGGAAAAAAAAATCATGTGCATGTAGATGCATCAACCATAGCACTTGGTGCTATTCTGGCACAACCAGGAGCAGGAGAGTTATATCATCCTATAACATTTGCAAGAAAAAAACTGTTAGAGTTAGAGCATAACTATGATACCACAGAAAGAGAAGGCCTAACAATGGTATATGCACTGCAAAAGTTCAGACACTATCTACTTGGGAAACAATTTAAAATGTTCACAGATCATTTTTCCCTCAAATACCTAGTAAATAAGCCAGTGTTTGGGGGGAGGATCTGTAGATGGTTACTTTTGTTTCAGGAGTTTGACTTTGAAGTGATATTCAAGACATGGAAGTTGAATGCATGACCCAACCACCTTTCAAGGATCACAAATGGAGAGGAACCTACAAATTTAGAGGAAATCTCCCCTGATGCACAATTATTTTCAGTCCAAGTAGATGATGAATATTTTGCTGACATCATTCAATAATTGAGTACAGGGACTCCACCACAAGAATTCAACACTACAAACAAGAAAAATCTGGTATTCAGAGCTGCAGACTATCAATTGATTGCAGGACACTTATACAAGATAGGCACTATTGGTCCTAAGGTCTGCACCTGACTGCTAAATGGAAAGTCTAGGCCACCTATCGGTTTAAAATGATTTCTTCTTTTAACTTTTTGTTGGTTGGTTAGAGGGTTATTCTATCAAGACAAAGGCAAGGTTGGGTTGGCAGAACAATATGGATTAGGGCTCTCTTTGGATGATGGCACACTAATGACAGACCAGTGAAATAATAAAAAACAGAGGGAAACAACAAAATACTCAATGAATAATCTGCTGCAAGAAGTTCAATACTTAAAATATTATTTCAAGACATCAAACATGTATCAAAACACAATAAATCCCATAGGTTGTAGAAAACAAATCTTCACCAAAGCATTAGTTGTTTGACAGGTTGCATATTAATAAAAATAAGTCAGACAATAGCTGAAAGGAAATGAAATGTATGTTGCACAAATAAAAAATTGTATTCAAGATAAGAATGAAAACACATGAAGAGTTGAACGAAACACTGTCATCAAGAGTATGTTCACTAGGTAGAGAGATTTAATCCATGCATAAAATGGGTCCAACTGATCTGTTGTATTGCTATTTTTCCTCAAAAAATCCAACCTTTACAATATCCAAAAAATAACTATTTAAAAAAGTTGCAGAGGCTCTCGTCCTTAGGGGACTGAGTCCTAAATTTAGGGAATTGTTCGTAAATAAAATAATTAACTTTACTAAGACACTAGACTCAATCAACAAGAGTGGTTCTTATCACACACAGAAGACCACTCTTGCTTCTAATCTAGGAAAATGATGGACTTAATCAAATAAAACTATTATTGTCTTTGCGACATAACTGATGTATGTGCTGGAGGAACTGAGTGGACGAAAATAGGCCTCGGAGTGAAATAACAGAGCTTTGTGTTGAATGACGACATGTCTGTGAGATGTTGGAGGCTGCTGGAGATAACATGGTTGCATGAGCAGAGCTTGCTGAAGTGTTCTGGAACTAATCTACATTGCCCCCTGACTGGGAATTAACTCTCTTTCGTACTCTGTCTCGCATGTAATTGGCCCTTCTTATTTCTTTCTCTGTGATGAGCTGATCATGGACAGGAAGACGTGGAGGTGGGCGTCCAATAGGAAAACAGGACGCGCGAAGGCAGACGATGTGGATGTAGATGAAGTGGATGGGAAGTGGAGGCGATAGACGTGTGTGGAAGATAGATGGTGCATGGCAAGTGGGGTGAAAGTAGTGAGTGGGATGAGTGGAGGTGACACGGATGTGACACAGTGTCATATAAGCACCGGATTGTGGAAGTTGTTGAGGGCGGTTTGGGTCGACACCACCTTTGGGCCCACAATCCCCCACAAACTTCCACATACCCTTCCAACAAAACCATGGTTTAAATTGCGCGACTGCTTAGGAAAATTAATGCTCGAGTAGTTTATGTCCCTGCAATCAAGTGTGGTTGTCGATATGATGACAATCTATGATCTAGGTGATATTTACCTGTTGCAAGGATCGACAGTTCTCGTTGACTTGGGATCAATGGTCCATATTCACTTCGGACTTTCGGGCTTCGGGTGTTTTGTATGTGAAACATGAAGAATCTCCCGGAGGAAAATATCTGAAGTGACGTGGTGGCCTGACATCATATGATGTCATGGATGATGATGTGTCATGGAAAGAAGGGTGACACATGTCACGTGGAAATGGATGAATGTCACAACCAGATGACCTGGGATGAATGCCACGTGTCATGATTGATGAGTGTGCCACATGTCAAGACTGATGAGTGCGCCACATGCTTCGACACTTTGGGGGTTTCGAATGTGAAGCATGGAAAACCTCCCGGAGGAAAATCCCCGAAGTGAATGATCTGTTGCCACGTGTCATGATGAATGAATGGTCCATATTCTCTTTGAAAGTCTGGGCTTCGGGAGTTTCAAATGTGAAGCATGAAAAACCTCTCAGAGGAAAATCCCTGAAGTGAATGATTTTCTTCCGTGTCTCATGCTGAATGAATGGTCCAGATTCTCTTCGGAAGTCTAAGCTTCAAGAGTTTCAAATGTGGAGCGTGAAAAACCTCCAGGAGGAAAACCTCCAAAGTGAATGATCTGCTGCTGCATGTCGTGATCGACGAACGGTCTAGATTTTCTTCGGAAATCTGGGCTTCGGGAGTTCGGGAGTTGTTGACGGGCATAAGTGACACACTGTCAACTGGAAGGTCAAATCTAGACTGGGGTTTTCTAAATAACCCAAGCCATTTGGAATGAAATGACCCGATGGGTTTAATGGCTCTGTTAGCCAACTAAAGTCCTAAAATGATAAAAGGAATGGAATTAAACTAAAAGATATGATACTAAGGATCTAGGTTTATTAATTACAAGTGTTCAAATGGAGACATGAATATGTACGTATGATTATATACATAATATATACAACTTGCAAGGTTTANAAGTCCTAAAATGATAAAAGGAATGGAATTAAACTAAAAGATATGATACTAAGGATCTAGGTTTATTAATTACAAGTGTTCAAATGGAGACATGAATATGTACGTATGATTATATACATAATATATACAACTTGCAAGGTTTATTGGAAAACTTGTGAAATAAATGTTCTTGAAAGTGTTTATAAGTTAGATAAAGAAATAACATACATTTTTTGTTAATTTTTGAATATTTAAAGATCTAAAACTAATGAATGTTGAGCAAATATAATTGAAATAAGAATACATAAACAATCAAAGCTAATTCATGCTATCCTTATTTCATTAATAAATAACTTAACTAAATAACAAATGAACTAACCTGTAACTAATTGACTAGGCTGAATTTATCTTCCTGTGTCATTCAAGCTCCTAACTATCCTGCATGTTAGGGAAACCTGTGACAGAACAATGCTGATACTCCGAGAAGAAATTCAAAGGTGTATAGTAGTGAGAATATAGCAACAGAATGATAAATCTAAGTATCTGGTGATCTTATGATAATCAACACTTATCAAGAGAGGAAACTCAATTTGAAGTACTAATATAATCCGTCATTTAATACCAAGAATAAATCAATAATTATCAAATGGTAGATTGATCACATATACTAAATGGAATAATATATTATAGACAACATTTGAATATTAAATGATATGAAATAACAGATGACAATGAGACTAAAGCTACATCGAACATAATAATATTTCATAAAACCTCGATAATAAAGAGCACAATGGAATGGGCATCACACAGGTCTAAAGTCAATGGTAGATAGATTTTCCATATCAGTTCTCCAAATCATATGTCCATAATGTATCTCAACAAAAGATGTCTTCACCACTAGCAATGATTTCTATTTAAACTAGTTCAGGATTAACAAACTCTTATCATGCAAGATAGAGTGCAATCCCCAAAAAATAGATTTGCTTTTCAAAAATAGTATAACATGAAACTATTCATGTAGGAATTGATTTATCAAAATTTATTACAAAGTTTTCTCAAAATAAAAGAAAACAACTACATAACAATAAAGAACATGATCCAAGATAGTCTCTCCATGTGAGAGCACCATAATCATCATTTCCTATAAATAGAAAAAATGAAATTGATATTCAGAAAATAATGCTAACTGATATTCAGAAATAAACTGGTTGGTCTTATATTAACAAATAAAATCAAAACTAAATCTTCCTATTTTGACTTTCATAACAAAATAAAATGAAAAAAAAAAAAAATCTCTTTTACCATTTAGAAATTAGATAGTGAAGGGTTGAACAGTTCTGAATTAATGATTGCATTGAACTTGGTTGCATTTTCTATAATTATATTACCGGATCTTTTGGGTCTCTTATTTATAAAATTCAAATCTGAGCTTTCATGTTTCTTTCTTTTACGATTTTCCTGGAAAGTGGGTTTGCCACTAATGCTCTGATTTGGCTCAATATAAGGGTTAGGAGAGATCCTTTCTTTCAACACATCCACTACTTGTTCCAACGATTTTCTGGGCGAAAAAAAATACATCGTGGTTTCTTACCTAGGGGGGTTTGCAAAGCAACAGGATTTGGTTAATTAATTTCACAACGATCAGGTGAATTGAAACCCTGAATTTTGGTCACGGGATTATCAACAAATAGAAGGGCATGTTCATCTTAAACCCTAGGAATAACATCAATAGGCTTGAATCTCTGAGAAAAAAAAATGCTTACCTCAATCGAAACAGAAATTCAGAGAAAATTCCCTCCAAAGGACGAGACGTATCTCTGAAAAAGTGTAGTTTATGAAGAAACGACCTACATAGACATCAAATGAGACCATTTTGGAAATGGGTTTCTGACGGTTTCTCCAAATTGTTAACCGTTTGCCTAGAAAACCTCCCGCAAAAACATGTCTCAGGTATGAAATTACAGGTTTTTTTTTTTTTAAACGCAGAGTCAAATGGTTCAGTTCTAACCATGGGGCCATGGTCACTATGGAATAGACACAATGTATATCACGGGAGGGAGGCTTCGAATTTCAATAAACGAGTGGAAAAGAAAGGTCTGTGCAAACAAAAATGGCTCGAAAACTATGAAGTTTGGAGACTGCCATGCTTGATAAAATGAGTTTGGAAGGATGTATAACCAGAGGGCATAAATAACTATGAACCATTACCCATAATTAAAACCAAACCCTTGATTACCATCGAATTCCAATTCGAATAATGAATGGTTTCATTAATGCACATGACAACAATATGAGGTGTAATCATGGGTACATCAGACCAGTACCAAGCGACATGAAGGTTTAAATGACTATTGAGAGCATGAGACCCATATCGAATGTTAACCCAATGTTTTGTGCATTCATACAATTCAAAGATTACAACCAAATGATCGACCAAAGAACCGATTAAGTCATGATATCCATAAAACATAACGATTGTGGTGGTAATTTAATCAATGAATTTATAAAATTTGAAGCTTAACAACATATGGGTGCCTTCAAAGTGCAAATTCTTAGGTAGGAAATATAACTACAGAATCATTACCAAGTTTTTATTTAAATTCATGCTTACAGTCATGAATTTCAAAACAAAACAAATGAAAATTTAACGAAAAACTCATAAGATAAATTTAGCTCAATAATCACCAATAAGCTCAGAAACATAAGCGTTTATAAATGTTAGGAGGCAACAACTACAAAAAGATATAATCTCTTTGTGGTGATTTTAATTGCGATAAAAATCGACATAATTAGTGTCTGCCAACAATGATGACATACTGGGCGAAGCAGTTATCTCTGCATCACCAGAAAATTTATGTCAGGGGCACAGATGAAATAAATTTTTAGAAACAGTTAATGACAGATCAAGCGTTCTGATAATAACTCAGAAAATAACGCAATTTAGCATTGGATGTACATATGTCCGAAGATGTAATCTAGTATCTTATTTTGATCATAGGCGTAGCGATGTTTATGCAGATGACTTTGATACCATTGACAGGGCCACTACTGCCAGCAGGCGTCTATAGCCTCAACAGGGATGTCATTTAACCCACTCTAGTACCTTTGTCTTGTCTAGGTTTCATCCATTCATGATAAAAACATCTTCATACTTGATCAAATCACAAGACATACCTGAGGATCTTCTTAAACCCGACATTGGTTCGCTGCCAACATGCCTGTTTAGTACCCCGACAAAGTTGCCTTGGTACCATGCATGCATTTACCCACTGCCAGCAGACCTGTTCAATGTCCCGATGGGTTTGCAAACACTTCCCACACATTTTAGTGCTTTCAACTCTCTAGAATTTGTTTATAATTTCCAAAAACTTCATGACATTCAAGAGAGCGGGGTGATACTGAAAATCTCATAGTTTGGAATGAAAAGTTTGATCATTTACAAATTATTTTTCTGTTTTGATGACTTCCATCATGATTTGGCCAGTTAGATTTCTGTTAAGAAATCATCTCTAGGATGGGGAAGAAAACTTAGTTGTTCTCATTAAAGCATGGACAACATTATAAGTTTGTTAAAGATAATTGTGTTTTCCTATGATTTTAATGAGAAACCAGGAACAATGTTTGAATAGAAACTTCCCTCTGCTGATCTAAGTTTTAGAACTTAATGCTCAGGTGCTTGAAAAAGTTATGAACTGTTTCTAAAGAATAATAGTTTTGTTTCCCTTCAACAAATGAAATGGTGATTTAGACATAATTATGTAGAAAACAAATCAAAATCCAACAAAATTAAAAGAACCAAAAAAAAAACCAGAAAAGAAATTTAAAAATATTTACAAGAGGGTGGATCTGAAATCATAAAGCGAAAAATCTCTTGAGAGACTAAAAGAAAATAGAAAAATCCTTATTAATATGAGTGCAGTCCTACTTGTGGCACCTCGGGTCAGGGTTGAATTGATAGTTCAAATTTACTTATCTCTTTACTTTCCATTAAAATTTTCATGATGATACTGCATTTTTGAAAAGAAATATTCATCGAAAAGTAGAGAGAAAAAGATAAAAAGTGGACTTCCCTGACAATAGTCATATTATGGTTCTCTTGGTGTGACCACTTGTGTTCTTTAACTACATTATTACAAAGAGAAACAATGAGAAATAAAACTAAAGGAAACCTACTCCTAAAACTACTCTAACTACTAAACAAATCAAAATACTAAGTGAAGTCATGCTTCCAATGTAGCCATCGGAGTAGCTCCAATCCTGCAATGGAAACAAAATAAAATATTAGTAACAAGAATGGTAGTATATCGAAAAATGACAAAAATATATCATACTTACCTTTATCATCATCATTTAAAAACAAAGCAACCATGACCTTACCATTCCCTTGAAAATTCTTTTTGTATGAATCCTCCAACCATTCTTCAATTTTGTCATTATATGGGTGACAAAAATATAAAAAAATGAGATTTTGAAGCTTGTGAGAGTTATGGGGACCTGACATAACCATCGGTCTAGACCGAAGTGCCCCATCCTCCCGACAATTTTCCTTTTGTTCCATATTTTCTCCATCTGAAGGATATAAAATGAGTGTGTCAAAGTTACCTCCTTGATCTCTAAATAAAGTGAAGATAATATTACCATTCCCTGGAAATTTTTCGAGATATGAATACTCCAACCAATATACAATCCTATCATAATACATGCAATTACTAACATGGGATTGTTCGAAAGAATTCACATATGACAAATATTCCTGATGAGAATAAAGTATTAGAATATCAAGGAAAGAATCTTGTAAAAAGGTCGGATCAAGATGGCGAGAACTTATTGTGATTCTCGATCGGAAAATAAGTGTCTCATTCTCTTGAAACTTTCCATTGAGATCAAATACTTCAAGATTAACTATTTGGGGTGGACTAAATGGAACAACCAACATTTTTGAATAATCATGATTGGTAATAATATTTGGCTGATTATACTTTTCAACCTCAAATAATTGATCATGGAAAAATTTAGATCCTTCTTTAAACACAAATTTAGATGAATCAATGGAAGATG
>SNQJ01S0005571.1:104107-118462 GCA_010110895.2 Picea sitchensis
CACTTGCAAGATACCAGATATAATAAATATGCAGAACATAAATAAAATGCTAGAAATGGCAGAATAACAGTAATATATCCAACATAATCTCCACAATAACACATAAATGATATAAGAACAACAACAGAAATAACACTTTGATTCAAAAAGCAATGTTCACAGGCCTCTTTGAGGGGGCAACCTCCAATCGAGCAACGCTCTGTTACAATAATATCCAAGCTAGGTTTTTCATACCCTCGACCCTTATTTATACTAAATATGTCTATCAAGAGAAGCATATAGAGGAATATCCTTCTAGAAGGGGAAGCTTCTATTGGGTCTTCTTACATCCACCTTATTCTATTTTATTGAAAGGCCTTATTAATATTGACCTTTATTACATCCGAATATATTAATCTACCTATGTGTGGGTTAGGACCCTAACAAAGTTGCACCACTTCTCAGTGTTAGCACTAGAGGTCACACCTAGACTTTTGTAGTTGTAAGCCTAGTACCCATCATAATATAAATGGATTGAATGGTTTGAGTAGGTGTATCAACAAGACTGGTAAAGAAAGGGAGAGGGAAACAAACTTTCTACAGAGGCATTCCATTAGGCAACGAGTGATAACATCCTAAATATAAAATGCAATCAAACTGTATATTAGACAAAAGGGATATATAATTATGAGTATAGTCATGGTGAATATGAAAAGAGGAAGAACATCCATTGTATAGAGATCCTTTCTACAAACAGATAAATATTTCTTTGACAATAAACAATGATTTAATGGGCAAGCTACATCAAATCCTCTATTCATGAATCCATCCATCAATGGAAGATATGATCCTCAAAACCTGCAATATATTCAAGCAAGAAGATAAAAAAGAAATGGAAAAAACATAGAAGATAATCTGATAACAACTCTCATGAATATTTAATGGAAGAAAATGTCATTACAAACAGGCCCTCAGGCTTACAAATGATCAATTAAAACTGCTCCTCCAACTCTCTCCTCTCTTGGCTCATGAATCCAAACCTTTATTTATAAAAATCCACTTTCATATACAGTGAATGATATCTATCTACCATAAGGAGGTAGAAACCAAGGAGCTACATAGGATCCTCCTCCATTTAGGAGTCTTGTTACAAAAGATTCCAACAAAAAACCTAACAAATTCCTATTTTTTGGGATCTTGTCTATTGAGATAAATACCTTTTGAAACAGGTCATGCTGTTTGATCTGGAGATGGAACACATGTCCCTCATGTCCAAATAACTCCTAGGATACCATCCAAACCTTCCTTCATAGTTGGAAACCTTCCCATAACTCGAATTTTTCAGACTATTAGAGTTCACAGCGCCTATGACAGCAGCACTGCAAACTTTTGTGTAGGTGATGATTTTGTATTTTCTCCCAATATACAAACTGGGTTGGGATGATGTTTTGTCAGCAAGTCAAAAAAATCATTTTATTCCTCCACACCACATTTAAGAGGAACCCAATTTGGAATTTAAAAGTTATAAGAAACATAATCCTTTGTTGTGTGCTAATTTCTTACAAACTATCATAAATTATCAGTTCGTAGAACCTGACACTGCGAACTTTCCTGTAGCATCCTTTTTCACTTTTTCCAAAATATTTAACATCTCAAAACTGTATAAGGTGTCCAAAAATGTGGTAAACTTCGTAAACTTCGTAATCTTAATAATCTTGATTAAAGGAAAGCACCCAAACTAATGATCATATATTACAAAACATAGCCATCACCAAAAATATTGCAAAATGCATGAAACATGAAATTTGACCATACACTTCAGGTTTGATAGAGGTCTCCTTCAATGGATTAATATTACACTTCAAAATGATGAAAAAAATGAGTGTTTCAACCAATTATGGAAATAGAGGGTTTGCAGTGCCAGTTTGCAGCGATAGTAGATAAACCAACAAAAACTCCTCTCTCAACCCTTAAACAACATGAAAAATATCATGGAGTACTTGGTGAAACTGATATTGATGATGATGTTTGTGAATTTGAACAAAGATGTCTGCAAGATATCCAACCTCCAACTCTCATTTTCATCCAGTTGGAAAAGTCAGTTTGCAACACCAAGCTCAAATAGAGTTTGCACACTTCGAGGAAACTGTTAGTATGTCTTATGACATAATCCCTGAAGAAGTGGTTAAATGTAGGATCTGAAAACAATAAAATCCTCTTTGACACGATCCTTTAATTGGAATGATGATAAATGAATACATGAGGTACTTAGAGTACATTGCGAACTCTTGTAGTGAGTTTGAAACACATACAATTGACTCTTATTTGACATTCAAATAGATGGATGGTGACAAGGAGAAACTTGTGTACACGCTGGATGTGTGACATGTCAAGGTAATGATCTAAAAATCAAAGGTGTGACTCACAGGGGTTTATTTACCTTGTCATGATGAAAAATACATAACTCAAAGACTCTAGACTAAGGCTAGACATAACTCCACTTATTTTAAACAAAACCTAAGTTTATGAACACAACCTAAAGACTCAAAACCTATGACCTATAAACCAAACCAAAGTGACTCTTTTTTACCCCTACAATTCTATGTGCTATCATCTGGCTCCATAGGGGATGGAGACCTCACTGTGAGGCTCCAAGAACATGCAGTTCCAGTGGCCTTATTCCATTGGGCTATGGAGTCATCACCTCGTTCCAAACCTGTAAACTGTAATCAACTTATTTGAATTACAAATCCATCTACCTGGCAGGATGAAGAACAACTGTTGTTGTAGTGCCTTCATTGGGTTATGGTGTCTTATTGCTGATCTACTGAAAAAATGAAATAAAATGCTCGGAAACGAGCTTATTTTCTACACTACCCTACTCTAACCAACTGAACTATGCTTAATCAAGTGTAATGAAACTTTCAATGAAGCCATAAAAGAATATGATTGATAAATATAACTTTTTGTAGGTAACTCTTTAAGAAAAGACACAAAATATGCAACAAATGCAACAGACAGTCTATGAGCAATTTATACTTACAGCTGCAACTTGCTTGCATGGAAAAATCTCTAATGCAGGAAACTTATGAACAAATAGACTCCATGTATATGGCTATAGGATCATGAATCACATTGAAAAATTCTGGTTGCATTAGAAGACTAGGATGCTCCTTCATAATCTATGCTTTGCTGATAAGACTGTAATTCTCATGACCTCCTTGAAACATCCCATAGATATCACATGCTTCAAAGCAATCATGGACAACAAAATATTTTTTTGGCTGCTGATTATCTCCTTGGGCAAGAAACTTATTTGCAGTGTCTTCTTGAAATTTTTGGTCAACATTCTCTGAAGAAAAAATCACTGTAGACTGACCATATGATTTCTCAACCTCCTCTTTACTGTCCTATGAAAAATATTCTCTAAACCTGTCAGATACAAAGTTAATACTGGGAGAATTAATACATGCTGATACATAAATATGCTCCTTTTAACTTGCTTGTTGACTTTCTTCATGTTGGCCATCTATTTATGAAAAAGAGAAAAAAATCACATGTTCCCATAGCTCCTTCCTATCTTCTTGACCAAATTTTAAAATCATATAATCAAGGAGGTTATCATGAGCCAAGAATCTTAACTGATTTTCTAATTCAACAGTAAGATGATGAGGGGAAACAAATTTCTCTGAAACATAAATGTCACCACCTTCTGCAAAATCTTCCTCATGATAATCATCATAAAAAAATCATCCCTTTTCTCATAATTAGAAAAAGGCTCAGATGCATATGCAAATTCATCTTGCTGGTATGAGTTATAAGCATGTACATTTGCATCTTTAACAATGGAAAAATATTATTTAATAATTTCAGGATCAGAAAAAGATTTAAGATCTGAAAATGACGCACAAGCATGCTAAAACAATTGCAAGCTCAGATAAGCTTCATGTTGTCCATATACTGTCTCAGTTTCTTCCTCATCCAAAACATTGTCCAAGATTTGAAAAGAGATTTGTGCACATGCCTGAAGATTACTCTCCACTTTCTTTGCATCGACAAACATCTGTTGAAAGGATGGTGACTTTATTTCTCTGAGGTATTAGAATAGATTGGGATGTTGTGCCATTGTATACTGTACCATGGAAACAACCTTATTAGGCCGAATTTCAATAGGCATTTGTTATAAATACTATGAAACCTCCTATTGAATTGAACAATAGTTTCATCATCCTCCCTTATTAAAGCATTAAAATTAGTGAGGTATTGATTAAAAGAGTTGTTCTCACCCCAATAATTCATAAAAGCATCATGAAATTTAGTCCATGAACAAATGGAATTAGCCTCTAGATATCTAAACCACTGTCCAACATCCCCATGTACAGATTGAGATAAAGTCCTCATGAATACATCCTCATGAACGATTTGTAATAGCTCAGTGAATTGCTCAAAAGAAACCATGTGTTGCTCGATTGTCACATGATCTCCTCCTTTTAATCTAGGAAGGTAATCTAAGAATTTTGGAGGATAGTCATGAAGGACAAAAGGAAATATCAGGGGTTTATAAACTTTCCCTATAATTCTAGACTAAAATTCAGTGGGTTGAAAGTCAAGTTCAATAGGTTGATTGCAAGTTTCAACAATGATGGTGGAAGGTGATGGATCAACTTTATCATTTCCAACATGACAATAATTATTAGTTTCAAGATACATGAATATATGTACATCATCATCCTCATGTGTTTTAGCTGAAGGGATGGGATCAAAATTTATAACACAAGAAGAATGTAGAACTTCTTCTTCCATAGAGGGATATATAACAATAGGATTATGGTCATTCGAATAGATGAAGCAAAGGATAATCCTCTTTATATACAAGGGGAAAGAAAATAATGACCATAATCCTAATAAGCTGATACATGGTTTTTCACTTCCGCCTTTTCATCTTTCTATTAGCAGGAATCTTCCTCCAGTGGAGTCTTTGATTGTAGAGTTGACAGGTAGAAGATTGCAGTCAAACTTTGTGTCCTGCTCCTATCTACCATCAAGATATGTATCTTCTCAATGTCATTCTCCCAGGGAAGATTTATTCACTTCCGTCCTCGACAATGATGCCAAAAATGTTAGCACTAGAGGTGTTGGGCACAGGCCCATTTTGGAATAAAGACTAATTTTGGAGAATAAATCACAAGGAAGGAAAAGACAATTGGCAGGAAAAACATCACGTGCAAGGTAAACACACATGCAGAGGAGGAAATCATGCGAGGCACACATGAAAGAAGACCTAACCATGCTAGGGTTGGGGTTTTGGTAAGAGGATGTATTGGATAGTAAGCCAATAACGTGTATAAATAGATACCTAGGAGGTCTAGTTTAGGGTGGGGGTTGGATGTCATGTTGTTGGTCATTGTTACTATGTTGTTCGAAGAATGAATGTTTATAGAACCTGATTCCATTGTGTAAGTTGTTAAGCTGAGGAGAGGGAATTAGGTATATATTGAGGGTTAGATTATAGGCTGAGGAGCCTGGTGTGATATAGTCCGCCTCATGGTAGATCTCGAAGTATTTTGATGGAGAGTTTTAATGCACGAGGCGCTGTAGTTTTGGAACATAATAATAAAAGAGCAGAGTAGCCAAATCTTTGTGGACGTAGCCTAGGAGGGGTGAACCAAGGTAGATCATGTGTTATGTGATCAAATGTTATGTATCTCCTTTGTTGTTGATTATTATATGTTAAACAAATGTATGAATGACTTAGTTAGATCTAATATTTTACATGCATGTGTAAGAATTACAGATTAATCAAGATAAGTTGAATGTTAGATTAAAAAAATGAAGATAAGACAGTTGAATCCTAGATCCCCACTCATTCCCATGCTACAAGAACCTGAGCGTTGCAACCACCCATAAGAACTATATCGGGTGAGACTGCATAGTGCATCCTGTGCACTATGTTTCCTTCTGGTTTACCAGGAGGGACAATAGTTTTAGAGGGGTTTTGATGGAAACCACAGTAGACCTGAACTTGGGTTAGCCCCAGAATGGTAGCAAGGACAGAGTCTAACCAAAAAATGGTTATGTTGCCAGTTGGAAAAAAATGGGATTGAGTGAATGAGATCTGCTGAAGAACTGTGAAAAGAATGTCAGATCTAGTGACAAAACATCAAAAATAGTGAGAATATAAAGGGGGATGTTAAGACAGTGGAACCCAATGAAGGAAGAGATCGAGAGTTGCTTGAAAAAAAAGGAGTTGGAATTTGCACAGAAAGATAACAGAAATCTGAAGTTAACACCGCACAAATATTTGGACAAGTACGTATTTAGTGACTTGCATGAAGTATTTTTTTGTGATTTCCCACATGTGTTGCAGTAGTGGATATTGAGGTTGAAATACAACCACCCTACAAATTGGATCGGACAGCTAGAGTGGAATTATGTGGAGATTGTACAGTTACAACAAGTTGACAATAAATTTACGCGCACAATAGATTTCTGGTTAGACAACATTGTTGCAGGATTTATCATAGAATTTGCAGTAGATACTGCAAAGTCTTACAACACA
Source organism: Picea sitchensis (assembly GCA_010110895.2). NCBI lineage: Eukaryota > Viridiplantae > Streptophyta > Pinopsida > Pinales > Pinaceae > Picea > Picea sitchensis. Next base: position 110,646 of record SNQJ01S0005571.1, read on the forward strand.
ACAAAGAAAGAGTTCTTGAAAGGGCTTAGCGGTAGGTATATTAGATCAATGTATACTTCCATTAATATGTTATTGTATAAAAAAGGTGTAATGACAATGGCCTTAGACAACTAAACTTCCCTGCGTGCATGGGGGAAGGGGGGAAGAACTAACAAGAGATAGAGAAATGGAGGAAGAGATGGATAAATGAAAGAAGGAGGAGGCCTTGGATCCAATCATGATGGAGGAACACAAAATCAAGAAAATCATGGAAACAACTGGAAGAATGCGCAGTGGAGTACCCTACCAATACAAGATGAACAATAAGAAGAGAGCCATAGTTGCGAGGAAAGGATTGGAAAGTGATGAAGAAGAGGTAGAGGATATTCAGGCTGTGGAGAAGATTGAGGAAATATTGCATGCGACATATGAAAGGAAGACAAGAGGTCCAAGAGAAGAAACCAAAGGCATAACTCCTATCTATATCAATGTTAGTGTGGAACCCATAAACTCATGTGCGACTAATACACCAGAAAGAACACCACCATTTAGACAACCAAATTTCAGTGGAAGAAACACAACAGGAAGTACATCTACACAGGGAGAAAAAACTGGGGTAGCCATTTTAGGAAGCATTAGTCAAGGATATACACTACACGGAGGTAGTATTTCAACATTCAGGATGGAAGGACATGATCCCACCATCAGGTTACCAGAGTTCAAGGGAGAGGCATCAGAGGATCCTGAGAATAACTTGTTCATCTAAGAAAATATCTGGGAAGTAAAGTAGATCACAGATGAGGATACAAAACTTGTGCAGTTAGCCATCACACTAAGAGACCGCGCACTGGATTGGTACATGAACATAGTTGCAAACAATCCACTAGGAACAACCATAACGATTAGGGATATAAAGAAGCTATTGATAAATGAATTCCAGAAGCCTAGATTAGAGGATCAATACATGAATGAGATGATAGAAATCAGGCAGAAACCAAGAATATTTCTGGGATATTGACCAGAGATTCAAATGATTGAAGGGAAAATTGAAGTATGTCATGACAGATATGCAACATAGACATCTATTTGTGAATTCACTACTACCACACTTGAAATCCCCTTTGAGACAACAAAAGTTTCAAATTTGGGTAGAGGCTCTGTAGGTAGCCTTGCAACTAGAAGAGAAATAATACCAGAAGACAGATCCAACAGTAGAGGAGTTGAAGGAGGACCTGAAGAATTTAACGTTACAACTGAACCAGAACATGAGTAAGGAAAAAAGAGAAGTTGTTTGGTGTACCACATGTAGGACAAAAGGACACCACAAGAACAAATGCCCAACATTCGTGCAGTGCCTGGCATTAGGACAACCAAACCCTTTTCCATCAGGAGGATTATGGTGTGAGATCTATAAGACCTAGGGGCATGATCCATATCATTTTCCAATGATGTATAAATACCAAATAGTTCCTAAGAGATCATATTTCAACTTTTGCAAGTCAGTAGCCCATGATGAAAAACATTGCAGGACAATGGAGCTGATGAGGGAAATAAAATTAGACACCTATAGGGTGCAGGCAGAGATGATGACAGAGTAATATGCACCACAGTTTAACCAAGTACCAACCCCATATAACACTGCACCACAACAATATAACACTATGCAACCACAGTACAATACCACACAACCACAATATAATCCAACACAATATAATCAGGTGCCTTAGTACAACACACCACAAGGAGATCGAGATGGCTACAACGGTGGAGGATGAGGTAGAGGAGGCTTCAGAGGATGAAGAGGACTGGTGGTGTGACACAATTGTCAACAACCAGGACACTATGCAAGATAATGTCCACTTCCACCTGCGACTTGTATGTATTGTCATGCAACAGATCATGACACAAAAGACTGTCTGACACTATTGGGGAAGATCCAGGAAAATAGAAATTAGGACAATCAGAATGTTCAATGGATCTCTACAGAAGCGAGGGATGATGGAAGAAATATCAATATAGTTACGCGCAAAGGATATAAGATAGGAGATGACGCAATAAGACAAGATCCATCACAACACCAATGGGTGAAGAAGAATTCTGAACCACAGAAGCAATTTGATGCGCAGAATGAAAAAGAGATATTCAAGCAAGCCAAACAATAATTCTTGAAGCCAGAAATTGCATCTACATCAACTGTGCATCATAATCAGGACATACCAATGTATGAGATACCTTCATCGCTGGATCACACTAATGGAGCACAACCCCTAGGACACGTAAGTACCATAAAGGATTTTATGCAATCCCATGTTAAACTACTAAATGATCCATCATCTATTAAAATGTTACAAAATATGTTAGAAACATATAACACAGATGTAGAGGGAAAGCTAGAGAAGAAAATAGTTAATCACTTGCATACAAGGAGGAGGAAAAGTAGAAAATTCAAACAGAATGCCAACATTGGAGATTTAAACACGGGGGATATTATACTAGATTTAGGTTCCGAAGTGAATGTGCTACCCAAGAAGACATGGTAATGTATGGGAGATCCCACATTAGGATATTGACCTTTTCAGTTGAAACTAGCAAATCAACACATGGTTCTTCCAATTGAAAGGCTAAAGGGTGTGATAGTAGATCTCGATGGAGTGTGCACTAAAGTCGATTTGGAAGTGATAGAAATAGTGGATGGAACAACACCTTATCCGGTATTTCTTGGCTTGTATTGGGAGTTTGACAATCAGGCCATAATCAATTTGAATGCGAGGAAGATGAAATTTGATTCAGGTGAGTACAGATTCGTTGCGCCACTAGATCCATCAGAAGGAGAAGGGTTTGTCGAACCCACTTGCTTAAACCTGGAGGAAATCAACCAGTTATACAGAAACACTTCACAAGAAGAAGATTATGTGAATCCAACTGCATATGGGGTACTTAGTTGGATAAGTATCACATCAGGCACGTCAAACTCAGATACAGGGTTGAAGATTTGGCAACATAGATTACATGAAGTATCCATAATAAGGGGCACAAGAATAGACCATGCAGTAAGATGGGTAGGTATAGAGATAAGAGAACCTCCCAACTTTCATGGGGTGAATGACTTAAAAGAATTCTAACAAGATACAAAGATGAAGTTTTATAAAATTAGAGGCTCTTAGCTTTGAACATAGCATGCAAGACAACACTTGCAATATGGTGGGGTGCGCACAAAGAGACATTCAAGGACTGGTACCAATGTAAGCGATTACTACGCATCAGATTTGGTGCAGAACAGGGAAGCAATCAACAACAGAGATATGATGGACATGGGACACCAAAAAAACACTTGGAAAAGTGCAGAACACTATGGAAAATGACACCACCAGAAGAATGACTTCATCACTTCATTCACACATTGGAAGGAATTCTAGCAAACTAGTATGTATACCAGGAATTGTGTAGAGGCCCTGCATAATGGAAAACATTACAATATAATTTTATAGTCACTTTCTCATTTGAACATGAGAACCCCAACATGGACTCAACACTCAAATATCTCAGAGGGGTAATATTCATTCAAGAACCATAGGTTTAACTTATAATAGAGTATCAACAACATAACAGTCAGACAATGAAATACCTATTGTCATTCTATCATGTGCAGGAAGAAGCACTAGATGAATATGACCCACACAATATTCAAATTATAGAAATCGAAGGAGAAAGGGAGGTGGAAGGTCCATATCTCGAATCAGAAGTATTTGCTATGCCAATCAAGGTGAATAAAGTAAATATTGGGACAAATGATAATCCCAAAATGGCCAGTATTGGAGATTACTGGGATGTACAAACAATAGAAAGAATAACAGAGTTGTTGTGTGAGTACAATGACCTGTTCCCAAACAAATTTACAAAGATAAAATACATAGCAGGAGAGCTATGGGATATGAAGATACCTCTCAAACCTTAGTCTAGATTAGTCAGACAATGACCATATAGACTTAACCCAATATATAAGCAGAAAGTAAAAGCATAAATTGACAAAATGTTGGAAGCTAGAATCATAAAACCAATGGAGGAATCTGAATGGGTAAGCCATATGGTAGTTCAGGAGAAGAAGCAAGGAGGCATAAGGATATGTGTCGATTTGAGGACGCTCAATGATTCTTTCCTACATGACCGTTTCCCTACCCCTTTCATAGATGAAGTATTAGAGAATGTAGGAGGCCGAGAAGCATACTCATTCATAGATGGATTCTCAAGCTACCATAAGATCAAGATAGCTCCAGAAGATAGGTACATGACCACTTTTTCCATAGAATGGGGATCCTATCAGTACACAGTCATGCCTTTTGTACTGAAGAATGAACCAACAATATTCTCAAGAGTAGTCATAGCTGCATTCAAATAATTCATCCGTCAGTTTTTAGAAGTATATCTGGATAATTGGACAGTCCACAATCTGTTGAAAGATCATGTAGAGGTATTAAGGCTGATGTTGGAAATATGCAGGCAGTGTTAGATATCATTAAATATCAAGAAGTGCATCTTTGGGACACCTTTTGGGATACTATTGGGCCATATAGTGTGAAAACAAAGCTTGTTAGTAGATCCTTCCAAGATTGTAGTGATTGTCAATTTACCACCACCAAAATCAATACGTCAGTTGAGAGAAACATTGGGACACACATGATACTACAAGAAATTTATAAAAGGGTATGCACAGATCAATGCGTCAATGGAGAAACTGTTGAAGAAAGATAGTAAATTTTGGAATGAGGACTATCAGCGAGGGTTGGACACTCTAAAAGAGAAGATGGTAACAACACCGATACTAGTATTCCCAAATTGGGAAAAAAAAATTCATGTGCATGTAGATGCATCAACCATAACACTTGGAGCTATTCTGGTGCAACCAGGAGCAGGAGAGTTATATCATCCTATAGCATTTGCAAGAAAAAAACTGTTAGAGTTAGAGAATAACTATGATACCACAGAAAGAGAAGGCCTAACAATGGTATATGCACTGCAAAAGTTCAGACACTATCTACTTGGGAAACAATTTAAAATGTTCACAAATCATTTTTCCATCAAATACCTAGTAAATAAGCCAGTGTTGGGGGGGGGGATCTGTAGATGATTACTTTTGTTTCAGGAGTTTGACTTTGAAGTGATATTCAAGACAGGGAAGTTGAATGCATGACCCAACCACCTTTCAAGGATCACAAATGGAGAGGAACCTACAAATTTAGAGGAAATCTTCCCCGATGCACAATTATTTTCAGTCCAAGTAGCTGATGAATATTTTGCTGACATCATTCAATAATTGAGTACAGGGACTCCGCCACAAGAATTCAACACTGCATAGAAGAAAAATCTGGTAGTCAGAGCTGTAGACTATCAATTGATTGCAGGACACTTATACAATATGGGCACTGTTGGTCCTAAGGTCTGCACCTAACTGCTAAATGGAAAGTCTAGGCCACCTATCAGTTTAAAATGATTTCTTCTTTTAACTTTTTGTTGGTTGGTCAGAGGGTTATTCTATCAAGACAAAGGCAAGGTTGGGTTGGCAGAACAATATGGATGAGGGCTCTCTTTGGATGATGGCACACTAATGACAGACCAGTGAAATAATAAAAAACAGAGGGAAACAACAAAATACTCAATGAATAATCTGCTGCAAGAAGTTCAATACTTAAAATATTATTTCAAGACATCAAACATGTATCAAAACACAATAAATCCCATAGGTTGTAGAAAACAAATCTTCACCAAAGCATTAGTTGTTTGACAGGTTGCATATTAATAAAAATAAGTCAGACAATAGCTGAAAGGAAATGAAATGTATGTTGCACAAATAAAAAATTGTATTCAAGATAAGAATGAAAACACATGAAGAGTTGAACGAAACACTGTCATCAAGAGTATGTTCACTAGGTAGAGAGATTTAATCCATGCATAAAATGGGTCCAACTGATCTGTTGTATTGCTATTTTTCCTCAAAAAATCCAACCTTTACAATATCCAAAAAATAACTATTTAAAAAAGTTGCAGAGGCTCTCGTCCTTAGGGGACTGAGTCCTAAATTTAGGGAATTGTTCGTAAATAAAATAATTAACTTTACTAAGACACTAGACTCAATCAACAAGAGTGGTTCTTATCACACACAGAAGACCACTCTTGCTTCTAATCTAGGAAAATGATGGACTTAATCAAATAAAACTATTATTGTCTTTGCGACATAACTGATGTATGTGCTGGAGGAACTGAGTGGACGAAAATAGGCCTCGGAGTGAAATAACAGAGCTTTGTGTTGAATGACGACATGTCTGTGAGATGTTGGAGGCTGCTGGAGATAACATGGTTGCATGAGCAGAGCTTGCTGAAGTGTTCTGGAACTAATCTACATTGCCCCCTGACTGGGAATTAACTCTCTTTCGTACTCTGTCTCGCATGTAATTGGCCCTTCTTATTTCTTTCTCTGTGATGAGCTGATCATGGACAGGAAGACGTGGAGGTGGGCGTCCAATAGGAAAACAGGACGCGCGAAGGCAGACGATGTGGATGTAGATGAAGTGGATGGGAAGTGGAGGCGATAGACGTGTGTGGAAGATAGATGGTGCATGGCAAGTGGGGTGAAAGTAGTGAGTGGGATGAGTGGAGGTGACACGGATGTGACACAGTGTCATATAAGCACCGGATTGTGGAAGTTGTTGAGGGCGGTTTGGGTCGACACCACCTTTGGGCCCACAATCCCCCACAAACTTCCACATACCCTTCCAACAAAACCATGGTTTAAATTGCGCGACTGCTTAGGAAAATTAATGCTCGAGTAGTTTATGTCCCTGCAATCAAGTGTGGTTGTCGATATGATGACAATCTATGATCTAGGTGATATTTACCTGTTGCAAGGATCGACAGTTCTCGTTGACTTGGGATCAATGGTCCATATTCACTTCGGACTTTCGGGCTTCGGGTGTTTTGTATGTGAAACATGAAGAATCTCCCGGAGGAAAATATCTGAAGTGACGTGGTGGCCTGACATCATATGATGTCATGGATGATGATGTGTCATGGAAAGAAGGGTGACACATGTCACGTGGAAATGGATGAATGTCACAACCAGATGACCTGGGATGAATGCCACGTGTCATGATTGATGAGTGTGCCACATGTCAAGACTGATGAGTGCGCCACATGCTTCGACACTTTGGGGGTTTCGAATGTGAAGCATGGAAAACCTCCCGGAGGAAAATCCCCGAAGTGAATGATCTGTTGCCACGTGTCATGATGAATGAATGGTCCATATTCTCTTTGAAAGTCTGGGCTTCGGGAGTTTCAAATGTGAAGCATGAAAAACCTCTCAGAGGAAAATCCCTGAAGTGAATGATTTTCTTCCGTGTCTCATGCTGAATGAATGGTCCAGATTCTCTTCGGAAGTCTAAGCTTCAAGAGTTTCAAATGTGGAGCGTGAAAAACCTCCAGGAGGAAAACCTCCAAAGTGAATGATCTGCTGCTGCATGTCGTGATCGACGAACGGTCTAGATTTTCTTCGGAAATCTGGGCTTCGGGAGTTCGGGAGTTGTTGACGGGCATAAGTGACACACTGTCAACTGGAAGGTCAAATCTAGACTGGGGTTTTCTAAATAACCCAAGCCATTTGGAATGAAATGACCCGATGGGTTTAATGGCTCTGTTAGCCAACTAAAGTCCTAAAATGATAAAAGGAATGGAATTAAACTAAAAGATATGATACTAAGGATCTAGGTTTATTAATTACAAGTGTTCAAATGGAGACATGAATATGTACGTATGATTATATACATAATATATACAACTTGCAAGGTTTA